>JARGYF010000067.1:0-411848 GCA_029203975.1 Mycena vitilis
TCACAAAAGCGAAGAAAGGCTTCAAAATTGGAGAGGTAACAAAAGGCACATCTAAACCTACCTGTTATCCACGGCCATAGGACTTCGAAAGCACCGCATCCCGTCCGATCTGCGCAGTTAACCGGAGTGCCGCCTAGTTAGTACCACGGTGGGGGACCACGCGGGAATCCTGGGTGCTGTGGTTTTTATTTTTTTTGAAAGGTTGGACGAAAGTTTGAGTCTCGCGAGTTTGTGGACAGGGTTTTTCACGGTTTTCCCCGTTATGGACCCAAGTGGACCTAAATGGCTGGATTGCCCAATGTATGGGGAAGTAGCTGGTGAAGTGAATGGATGAAAGGGCTTCACGAATTTGGGTATAGCCTGAATGTAGTCTCCCCTTGGGCTACGTTCAGTGTAAAGCAGGCTTACTGGTGGCTTATACGTTGCAACAAGTCATCTTAGGCGTGCGGCCTTGGGTCCCTATTAATGTGCGGGGACTCACGGTTTCAAGGGCGGGCTCTGAAGCTCTTTGGCTTTGGGTCTAAGGCTGTGAAAGCAGCATTAGATTCGAGGCCAGGGGGCTAAGAGGGGCGAAGAAAGGGGTTCAGGGGCGGGTTGAGAAAGAGAAAGCGAAGGAGAAGAGGGGAAAAAATAGTTCAGTAGTGTCTTACATTCATTTGAAATGAAACCTGTCTAACAAATGAAACACGAAGTGAGACTGAGACTTGTAAGTGAGACCAGACAACAGGTAAGTAAGACATGTAATGCACTTGAGACTTGTAAGTAAGTAAGACATCAATTGGTCTGAGACTTGTATTGGTCTCAGACCCTTGATACTGAGATCGTAAGGGCTGTTTAGGGCCGGTTTTTGGCCGAGTTGAGGCAGCCACCATTTCTTTAGTCAGTAGTTAGTGCCTGTACATTAGGGTGGGATGAGGTTGTGGGCTTGCCTAGGGGTTCTTTTCGAGCCCTTTCCAATGGTCATGGTTTCAAGAGGATCGGACAAGGGGCTGGTGAGCTATTGCCTATTTGGTCGAAGTCAGCCACACTTGAAGCGGCGATTCTGGCAATGTTAGATACCCGCCTAGTGCAGTTTTTCGAGGGCTTTCCAACGGTTTTGGTTTCAAGACGATCGGATAAGGGGTTGGGGAGTTATTCCCTATTTGGTCGTTGCCCCTCCAGGTTTCAAATGCTTGAAGCCATGTCTCGGGTCGGGTGAGGACCACGCCTAGTGCGGATTTCGAAGCCCTTTTGAACGGTTCCGGTTTCAAGGGAATCGGATAAGCAGTTGGTGAGAAATTCCCTATTTGGTCGTTGCCCCTCAAAGTTTCAAATGCTTGAAGCCATGCCTCGGGCCAGGTCAGGACCACGCCTAGTGCTTCTTTTTGAGCCCTTTTCAACGGTTCCGGTTTCAAGAGGTTTGGTGCACTGGCTGCTGAGAAATTCCCTATTTGGTCGTTGCCCCTCCAGGTTTCAAATGCTTGAAGCCATGCCTCGGGCCAGGTGAGGACCACGCCTAGTGCTTCTTTTCGAGCCCTTTTGAACGGTTCCGGTTTCAAGAGGTTTGGTGCACTGGCTGCTGAGAAATTCCCTATTTGGTCGTTGCCCCTCCAGGTTTCAAATGCTTGAAGCCATGTCTCGGGTCGGGTGAGGACCACGCCTAGTGCGGATTTCGAAGCCCTTTTGAACGGTTCCGGTTTCAAGGGAATCGGATAAGCAGTTGGTGAGAAATTCCCTATTTGGTCGTTGCCCCTCAAAGTTTCAAATGCTTGAAGCCATGCCTCGGGCCAGGTCAGGACCACGCCTAGTGCTTCTTTTTGAGCCCTTTTCAACGGTTCCGGTTTCAAGAGGTTTGGTGCACTGGCTGCTGAGAAATTCCCTATTTGGTCGTTGCCCCTCCAGGTTTCAAATGCTTGAAGCCATGCCTCGGGCCAGGTGAGGACCACGCCTAGTGCTTCTTTTCGAGCCCTTTTGAACGGTTCCGGTTTCAAGAGAATCGCACAACTGGTTCTTGAGATATTCCCTATTTGGTCGTTGCCCCTCAAGGTTTCAAATGCTTGAAGCCATGTCTCGGGTCGGGTGAGGACCACGCCTAGTGCGGATTTCGAAGCCCTTTTGAACGGTTCCGGTTTCAAGGGAATCGGATAAGCAGTTGGTGAGAAATTCCCTATTTGGTCGTTGCCCCTCAAAGTTTCAAATGCTTGAAGCCATGCCTCGGGCCAGGTCAGGACCACGCCTAGTGCTTCTTTTTGAGCCCTTTTCAACGGTTCCGGTTTCAAGAGGTTTGGTGCACTGGCTGCTGAGAAATTCCCTATTTGGTCGTTGCCCCTCTAGGTTTCAAATGCTTGAAGCCATGCCTCGGGCCAGGTAAGAGTCACGCCTAGTGCTTCTTTTTGAGCCCTTTTCAACGGTTCCGGTCTCAAGAGAATCGGATAAGCGGTTGCTGAGAAATTCCCTATTTGGTCGTTTCAATACTTACCAAAGGGATACTACCTGGACACTACACTCAAGTGGCTGACAATGTGGCTGACTATGGCAAGTGGCTGACAACATGGCATATGGATGAATGGCACATACCAAGTGGTAGTGGTAGGTGGCTGACCAAAGTATTGTCTCACCTCCTTAGACATCCCTTATTTGGGTTATGGTCAGCCACATAATGGGCAAGTCGAGGTGGCTGACGATATGACATGTTGACACACTCCTAGCAGTGCTTTTCGATGCCGTTCCAACGGTGCTGGTTTCGGGAGGTTTCGTCAAGCGGCTGACGAGCTATTGCCTATTTGGTCCGTGTCAGCCACCCGGCGCCGCCGACAGTTTTACAGGGCGAGACCCACGCCTAGTGAACCTAAACGTGCCGATCACAACGGTTCCACTTTCAAGGCAATCCGATCACTGGCTCCAGAGCTATTCCCTATTAAGTGGCTGAAAAGACTCGAGTCTGGGAATGTATTTTGCGTTTTGCGGGCTAACGAAGCCTCCAATGGAAAAATGCCCCTAGAGGACTCTTGTAGCCCTTGAAGAGCTCTACAACTTTGGTTTTGGGTCCACTTTTGGTTGACCGGCGGATGTGACCCATAACCTAGTGGCTGACCCCTTAATGTAGTGGACGGACGAAAGTTTGAGTTGGAAGAGATTGTGGACACCCATTTTCACGGTTTTCCCCGTTTTGGACCTATATGGACCGAAAGAGCCCGGGCTGCGCGAGCAACCGGATCCTCAAGGTCCGGAGCGCCGGCTAGGGCGTCGCGGATGTCGCGGAGGAGGGGGGCTTCCGGACCGGAGATGGCGATGCCCTCCAGCGCGCGGACATGGAAGAGCTCCGGAGTCAGGAGCGTCACATCCTGATTATCCGAAGCCGCCCCATGGTCCGGTCGCCGAGAGAGGGCGTCCGGTCGACCCATCAAGCGCCCGGGCTTGTGGTGAAGGGTGAAGTCGAACCGGGACAGGTACAGCGACCACCGTGCCTGCCTCCGGTTGAGGTTCTGCGACTTCCGGAAGTACTCCAAGTTCTTGTGGTCGGTCCAGATCTCGACCGGAAGCTGCGACCCCTCGAGGAAGTGTCGCCACTCCTCGAGAGACCGGACAATCGCGAGCATTTCCTTGTCGTGGATCTCGTAGTTGCGCTGGACCGGAGACAAGCTCTTGGAAAAGAACGCAACAGGGTGCCACTTCCCGTCGTCGGACTCCTGCGAAAGGACGGCGCCGGAGGCAAAGTCGGAGCTGTCGGCTTCGAGGCGGTACATCCGGGTCTCGTCCGGAAGGATGAGAACCGGATCGGAGGTTACCGCGTCCTTGAGCGCCTGGAACGCGCCGGCTTCCTTCTCAGTCCAAACCCAAACCTGGCCCTTCCGGGTCAGATCAAAGAGCGGACGAGCGAGGCCGGAGAAGTCCCGGATGAAGCGCCGGTAGAAGTTAGTGAAGCCGACAAACTGTTGCACGTCCTTCTTGTTCTCGGGAGTCGGCCAAGCGGTGACTCCGGCGACCTTGACCGGGTCCATCTCGACGTGGTTGTGAGAGATGATCACACCAAGGTACTCGATTGACGACTTCTCAAACTCGCACTTCTCCGGTCGCAAGTAGAGCTTGTGCGCCCGGAGCCGCCGGAGGACCTCCCGGACGATCTCGCGATGTCGGGTGAGGTCCGAGTGCGCGATGAGAATGTCGTCGAGGTAGACCATGACATCCCCAGACAGGATGAGGTCCTGGAAGATGTCGTTCATCATGGTCTGGAAGGTCGCAGGGGAGTTGGTCAGGCCGAAGTACATCACCAGGGGCTCGAAGAGCCCCCGGTTAGTCCGGAAGGCAGCCTTCCACTCGTCACCCTTCCGGATGCGGACGTTGTTGAAGCCCCATCGGATGTCGAGTTTCGTGAAGAACCGGGCTCCCTTCAATCGGTTAATAAGGTCGTTGATCAGAGGGAGTGGGTACCGGTTTTTCACGGTCATCGCATTGAGCGCCCGGTAGTCCTGGACGAACCGGAGCGCTCCGTCCTTCTTCTTGACAAAGAAGACCGGAGACGCCATCGGAGACTTCGATGGCCGGATACGACCCGTGGCCAGACCCTCCTCGATAAACGCGTCGAGCTCGCGCTGCTCGAGGGGTGAGATGGGGTAGACCTTACAGTTGGCCGGTTTCGAGTCCGGGACGAGCTCAATAGCGTGGTCCCAACTGCGACGTTCCGGTAACGAGTCAAACGACTCCCGGTTGAAGACATCCTCGAACTCGCGGGCCCACTCGGGAATCGCTTCCGTACCGGACGCGGAGTTCTTGGCGTGCGCCTCAGCCAGCCGTTGGGAGACGGTGCTGGTAGCGCGGATGTCTTCCGGAGGGGAGAACGTCGTGTAGAAGATCCGGTCGCCATCCTCGACCGGATCGTCCTCGTCATCGGACTCGTCAGAGTCGTCCGGAGAGAGCTCCGGAAGCTCCTCGGTGTCAAACTCATCATCATCATCCTCGCCAGAGCGGTCATCCGTGTCAACCGCGCAGATGGTGGGGACCGGACCCGCCCGGAGCTGACGTAGAATCCGGGCGGAGGTCGCGGCATGTCTACGCTCGGTGCGCACCTCGTCACGACAGGTGTTGCAGACGGAGGGGCAGCGGCTCATCTTGACCTCCCGGGTCTCCCAGTCGATCTCCGGGTTGTGCTTCCGGAGCCAGGAGAACCCGAGGATGAGATTCTGCTTGCCAAGGCGGGTGACAGCGAACACGACACGCTCGCTGTGAGACTTGTAGCGGAGGATGAGATCGGCGACTTCCCGGATGCCTCCGGCTTCATTGGGAGAGCCGTCGACATTGAAGACCGGAATGGGCCGCGAGAGTTTGCGGACCGGAATGCGGTTGGCCGCGACGTACTCGGTGTCGATGAACTCACTGGTTGCCCCACAATCCAGGAGTCCGGACACGGAGAGCTTCACTGCGTCATCAGTGGACTCAATCTCGACCGGAAGGAAGAGAGAGTTTGGGGAGGCGTCTGCCGCGATGGTGAAGTGCTTGGGAAGCTTGCGCTCCCACATCGGCTTGCGGCGGAGGCGATCCCAGGGGAGGTCGGGTTTGACCGGAACCGGAGCCGGTTCAGGTCGGACCGGAACGACCGGAGCGTCGTCTGGGTCTGGGGGTGCGTCTTCCGTTTCGGCCAAGGCATGAGATATATTGTCGGACTCATTACGTAGGACATCGAAACGGTTAGGGGACGCGACCGAGGGCGCACTGCTCACTCGTCGCGGAGGGGAAAATCCTCCGGGACGACGGCGGCGGCGGTGGCTGCAGCATGCTCGGCTACAGCCTCGGTCGACGCAAGGCGCGCCAACAACTCCTCCAGCAGATCTCCACCGAGCTGCTGGATCACCTCGTCGAGGACGTCGATTGACCGGACGTCGACCGGAGTCGTGCAGTCCCGGGCGAGATGGTTGGGGTCGCCGCAGCGGAAGCAGGCATGGCGGGAGACACCCCGGGCTCTGGCGCGGTCGACCTCCATCGGGATGCCAGGAAGAAGAGCCGGAGCGGGGGTGCGCACCTGCGGTGCGGCAGCCGGAACCGGGGCGCGACCGGAACCGGGACCGGAGGGCGCCAGAGGCCTCCCGGTCGGGAAGGTGGTGCGACCGGAGGGTGCCGCAGAGCGACCGGAAGGGACGTTGCGAGCCCGGAGCTGGGACTCGTACTGCCGGTAGGCCCGGACGCGCCACGCGACATAGTCCGTGAGCGGGGGAGGGTCGCTCGACCCGGTTATGGCGAGGTTAATCGCTGGGTCGAGTCCGGTGCGGTACTTCGTGACCTTGACGATGGGGTCGCTGAAGCCGGCGAGGTCGACGAGGTCTTCGAAGTCGTCGGTGTACCGGAAGACGTCCCGGTTGCCCATGTGGTAGGCGCGGGACTCGAGCTTGATCAGGGCGTGGTCCTGCTCGTTCTCCTGGACAAAGCGCTGCCGGAACTCGACCAGGAACAAGTCCCAGGTCGGAAACGGGAAGGGGCTCTTGGCGGCATAGCGCTCGGCCCAGCGCTGTGCCGTGTCGGTGGCCATAAAGGACATGGCGTACCTGACGACCTTCTCTTCCGAGGGCTCTCCGGCCTCAGTGAACGCTTCCGGTACGAGCCGGGCGTAGGACCGGACAGCGTGCAGGAACGCCCGGCCCTTGGTCCGGTCGCCGTCGAAGACGAACGGAGGGTTCGGTCGGAGGACCGTTTTCGTTCCGGGGGTGACGTTTTCGAAAAGCCGTGGACCCGGGTCCGGAGCCGAAGCGGCAAGGGACGGGGCAGGCGAAACAGCGCGTTGGGTGGTGGAATTTTCAATCAACCTGGTGAGGCGCTCGAGTGTACCCTCGATAGCGGACATCCGGGCTTCGGCTTGTGCAGCGGCAGCGTCGGACATGTCGGCGTCGAGAGCAGGGACAGGGGAGGAGGGGGCAAGATTTGAAGTGGGAGAGGCAGGGGCACTGACGTACTCGTCCGAGCCTTCAAGTCCAAACTTCGCAATCTTGGCCGGTTAATCCCGTAGAGAGTTTCTTCTGCTGTAAGGGCAACCTCAAGGCCCGAGAGTACTCAAGAGTCCTAGCGAGGGGAATCCGAAGATGAATAAACAGTAGCTACAGACATTGAGTAACGCACCTAGCGAGGGGAATCCGAAGAGAAGAAACTCTGAGGATTCCCACGCTAGGCCGTGAGTATAATAGTCTACTGGACAGGTGCACGGGACCGGAGTGATCGGGAACGGATGCCGAGGTCACGCGCATGATCGCATGCCGAATGCCAGCCGGCATCGGCACGTTCCGGTTGACCGGAGGGTTCCGGTCGACCGGGACGACCGGAGCGACCGGAAGGGCGGGGCCAACGACCGGAGGGGGCGTGCGAAAGGGGGGTTCCCCTGACAAGAAGGGTAAATAGATGGACGAGCACATGCCCCCGTGAAGAGGCCAGCATCAGTTCCAATCGTATTCAATAATGATCCTTCCGCAGGTTCACCTACGGAAACCTTGTTACGACTTTTACTTCCTCTAAATGACCAAGTTTGATCAGCTTCTCAGCTAAGAGCGCCCGTTGCCGGGTGCTCGAAGCCAATCCGGAGACCTCACTAAGCCATTCAATCGGTAGTAGCGACGGGCGGTGTGTACAAAGGGCAGGGACGTAATCAACGCGAGCTGATGACTCACGCTTACTAGGTATTCCTCGTTGAAGAGCAATAATTGCAATGCTCTATCCCCAGCACGACAGAGTTTCACAAGATTACCCAGACCTTCCGGCCAAGGTGAAAAACTCGCTGGCTCTGTCAGTGTAGCGCGCGTGCGGCCCAGAACATCTAAGGGCATCACAGACCTGTTATTGCCTCAAACTTCCGTCAGCTAGACGCTGACAGTCCCTCTAAGAAGCCGGCGACCAGCGAAAGCCGGCCTGGCTATTTAGCAGGTTAAGGTCTCGTTCGTTATCGGAATTAACCAGACAAATCACTCCTCATGTTTTACTTCTCCTTCCCCTTCCGGTCACGTGCTATTGTTGCGCTTAGACCATCATGATATTACCATATATGTATTCACAATTACCTTCTCCGTATTTAAGCAGCTAGTTACATTCCTGTACCTCAGTTGTATAATTAACGTTATTCCATGTTTCCCTTCATGGGCTGATGCCTCCCTTCTTGCTTCGTCTCGACTCCTGGTTCAAGTCAACCTGCCCGGACGTCTTAACCCTTTACTTGTATTGACTTAACTGTCAGTACGATTCGGTTCCGCTCACCTCCGGTTCGCCTCGGCTCCGACCTCCGACTTCCGTTCGGACGACCTCGGGTCTTTGTCCCTCGGTGCTCCCGTACGCTCTGGCGACTTCACCTCCGACCCGACATATCTCCGACATCACTCGGCCCTCGTCTCGGGCCTCGGCTCGGCCTCGGCACCGGCTCCGGTCCGAATCATTCACCACTCCCTTTCCTCCCTTCCGTTCTTCACGCAGCCGGAGGCTAGACAGTCGCACACCCTTAATCTACCTGTGGTGCTTGCGAGATGGCTGATTCCTAGTTTTCCAGTTCGGCTCCGATCTCGGGCGAATGTCCGACTCGGCCGACGGATTCGGTCTTGTCCCCTTTGGTATCATATTCGCCCCGTCGGTCCTTCCTCCCTCCCTTCCGCCTGGCGGCGGCGAATATAACATCGTCTAAGGTTGCGATAACACGAGGATTGGGTGGTGAGAATAATGCTTCGTCGAACAAAGAAAATGCGAAGGGGCAGACGATAGAAAGAGTATACAAGCGGACGAGTTCCACAAGCGTACTCAAAGGACGGCGGCGTAGGGGTAGAATATATGTGCGACGGATCACAGATATATTTCAAGACGTAGACGTAAACGTAGGTGCCTTAGAAAAATACTCACTTAGTATTCGACTGAGACAGCGGCGGCGGCGTAGACGTAGACTGAGGCGTAGGTAGATTAAACAAGTAAACGGTTTACCAGTTCAATCCAGGCGTAGACGGATGAGGTTACAAATATCCGGTTGATACTTATAATCTCAAAACGGGGCACTTAGACAGTAACTGTACTGTAGAAATGCAAAGCAGTGTGTAAATTGTAGATTCGTATGTGGCGGGTAGACTATCTTTTACAGGTGGAACAGGGCTCTATTTGTACTACTAACTACGGTTGTTGACTCTTATTTGGTTCTTACCAGATTCTTCCACTGATGGCATCATTATTCCATTCCTTTCCAGAAGGTTCCAGGGCGTGTTTGTCATTGTTTCCAATGGATGGCTTCGGCATTTCGGGTTCGAAACGGCCCCGGCTTCTATTGTCCTTGGTCGCGAAAGTGTGTTTTGCAGTTTCGTCAATTCTAACCATTTTTACTAAAGCAAATTTTTCTATCACCAACTTCATTCTGAGTCCAAACACTTGTGGCTCATGACATCGCGACAGCGAGCGTCGGGCAGAGTGGAAAATTGAGAGACCAACAGAGTTGGGTTGAATCTTGGTTTGGCCTTGTTGTGCTCTTGGTGTGACTGTCATGTGTCACAAAGTTCCCGGCGCGTGTTTAACCTCCAGTTGCGACAGATCAATGTCTTACTTACTTACAAGTCTAAAGTACATACATGTCTTACTTACTTCCTTACCGTTGTCTCTCATAAGGTCTCACCTCAACTGCCATGAAACCTATGCCACGCCCTCAGTGTGACAAATAATCATGTCTAGAATATTTTTAGGACTTGTAACTCTACACTGCTCCAACTGGAGCAGAGCACGATTACTGCTGGTGATTCACACTCCTGAAGATAAATGTCAAGTGACTATTTACATGCTAAGCAGGTGTACAATTTCTTTATGGCCCCATTGAGATGCGAGATTCAATGCAGTCTTGCCATCATTGTTGGCATGCACGGTAGATGCACTATTTCTAATAAGCACCTGTACTACATCATAGTGGCCCTGCTGTGATGCAAGATGTAATGCAGTGGAACCGGTGGCTATGACTTGGTTGATTGATGTATTGTGCTTTATGAGTAGCTTTACAATGTTCAGGTGACCCCTATGTGATGCAAGATGCAATGCAGCCCAACCATTGCCAGCAGCTTGGTTGATATCTGCTCCGTGCTCTATAAGGAGCTGTGTGACGACAAGGCTACCATTCAACGATGCAAGATGCAGTGCAGTCCAGCCATGGATGGTGGCTTTGTCGATAGATACAGTATGGTTGACAAGGAGCTGTATGATACAGAAGTCTGAGCCGGTTTGTAGTGCAAGGTGCAATGCAGTCCAATCTTCGCTCCTGGTGACTTGGTCAACAGATGCATTGTGATCAATGAGCAACTGCACAATAGTGAAGTGCTGCTTTTGTGATGCAAAATGCAATGCAGTCCAGCCATTTGTGTCGGCTTGATCAATAGATGCATTGTGCTCAAGGAGCAGCCGCACAATACTAAGGTGGCCGTTTTGTGATGCAAAATGCAATGCAGTCCAACCTTCGCTCCTGGTGGCTTGGTCAACAGATGCATTGTGCTCAATGAGCAGCTGCACAATATTGAAGTGCTTCTTTTGTGATGCAAAATGCAATGCAGTCCAACCATCTGTGTTGGCTTGATCAACAGTTGCATTGTGCTCAAGGAGCTGCCGCACAATGTCAAGGTGACCATTTTGTGATGCAAAATGCAATGCAGTCCAACCTTCGCTGGTGACTTGGTCAACAGATGCATTGTGATCAATGAGCAGCTGCACAATAGTGAAGTGCTGCTTTTGTGATGCAAAATGCAATGCAGTCCAGCCATTTGTGTCGGCTTGATCAATAGATACATTGTGCTCAAGGAGCAGCCGCACAATACTAGTATGGTTGACAAGGATCTGTATGATACAGAAGTCTGAGCCGGTTTGTAGTGCAAGGTGCAATGCAGTCCAACCTTCGCTCCTGGTGACTTGGTCAACAGATGCATTGTGATCAATGAGCAGCTGCACAATATTGAAGTGGTGCTTTTGTGATGCAAAATGCAATGCGGTCCAACCCTTTGTGTCAGCTTGATCAATAGATGCATTGTGCTCAAGGAGCACCCGCACAATACTAAGGTGGCCGTTTTGTGATGCAAAATGCAATGCAGTCCAACCTTCGCTCCTGGTGGCTTGGTTAACAGATGCATTGTGCTCAATGAGCAGCTGCACAATATTGAAGTGCTTCTTTTGTGATGCAAAATGCAATGCAGTCCAATCATCTGTGTTAGCTTGATCAATAGATGCATTGTGCTCAAGGAGCAGCCGCACAATACTGAGGTGGCCGTTTTGTGACGCACAATGCAATGCAGTCCAACCTTCACTCCTGGTGGCTTGGTCAAGTGATGCATTGTGATCAATGAGCAGCTGCAAAATATTGAAGTGCTTCTTTTGTGATGCAAAATGCAATGCAGTCCAGCCATTTGTGTTGGCTTGATCAATAGATGCATTGTGATCAAGGAGCTGCCGCACAATGTCAAGGTGACCATTTTGTGATGCAAAATGCAATGCAGTCCAGCCATTTGTGTTGGCTTGATCAATAGATGCATTGTGATCAAGGAGCTGCCGCACAATGTCAAGGTGACCATTTTGTGATGCAAAATGCAATGCAGTCCAACCTTCGCTGCTGGTGGCTTGGTCAACAGATGCATTGTGATTAATGAGCAGCTGCATAATATTGAAGTGCTGCTTTTGTGATGCAAAATGCAATGCAGTCCAGCCATTTGTGTTGGCTTGATCAACAGTTGCATTGTGCTCAAGGAGCTGCCGCACAATGTCAAGGTGACCATTTTGTGATGCAAAATGCAATGCAGTCCAACCTTCGCTGCTGGTGGCTTGGTCAACAGATGCATTGTGATTAATGAGCAGCTGCATAATATTGAAGTGCTGCTTTTGTGATGCAAAATGCAATGCAGTCCAGCCATTTGTGTTGGCTTGATCAACAGTTGCATTGTGCTCAAGGAGCTGCCGCACAATGTCAAGGTGACCATTTTGTGATGCAAAATGCAATGCAGTCCAATCATCTGTGCCAGCTTGATCAATAGATGCATTGTGCTCAAGGAGCAGCAGCACAATACTAAGGTGGCCGTTTTGTGACGCACAATGCAATGCAGTCCAACCATCTGTGTTGGCTTGATCAACAGTTGCATTGTGCTCAAGGAGCAGTCGCACATTACTAAGGTGGCCGTTTTGTGATGCAAAATGCAATGCAGTCCAACCACTGATTTCAGCTTGGTCAATACAAGTGGTGTGATCACTTAGTAATTGCACAATATCTAAGCTGACCTCGCTTTGTGTCACTGCAAGATGAAGTGCTGTCTGCCCCCCCCTGGTGGCCTTGTCAACAGATGCATTGTGCTTGATAAGCATCTGCACAACAACAAAATGTGACTTTCGGACTCCAAAATGCAGTGCAGTCCATCCATTTCTAGTAACTTGGTCAACAGAGGGACTGTGGTCAATCAGTAGCTGCACAATGTCTAAGTTGTTGGAGTGACTGCTCTGTAACACAAGATGCAATGCTGTCCACCCTTCCTTAGTCGCAAGTTCAACCATCACATTGTGCTGAATTAGCAACTTTATGATATGCAGATGACCATTGAGTGACGCAAAGTGCAGTGCTGTCCAGCCGTTGTTGCTAACTTGATTAACATAGGCTCCATTCTTGGCAAGGAGAAAGTGGGCACCCTCAGTGTAGCCTATCTGAGAACACATAGACAAGGGTGGTATAGGTGTGTCCCAGATATGGCCCTTATATGCGTGTAGAGTGATGCTTCGCAATTGGTAAAAAGCTGCATATTGAGTGCTTCCATCCTCAAAAAGACACATTGTTGCGGGTAGGAGTGCCTCCTGATCATGGACATCACAGAGGCGGAGGTGGTAAAGCCAATATTCTGCTGCATACACTGAGACTGGGTAGTAAGGGAATGTGGTCTTAGTCATCGAATAGATGGTGTCAGCAAAGAGGAGGAGATAACGGACACAAGTTTGACTGATGAATTTGTGGGAGACACTTTTTGTGAGGCAGATAATTTCCCCAAATTTCTGCTGAAATTCCGTGGATAGAAGATAATCTTTGACAGATGAGTGTGCAAGGGTAATTTCTGGTTTTGCTAAGTTGTTGTTGATTACTATAAGGCCTCTGAGTGCTTTAAAACTGTTGGAGTTACCTCGACGTCGGTTCTTGTCATAAATGGATTTTGCTGGGTCAGAAAAATCAAAGTTGGGGTCGGACAGTTTGAATGCAACAGCATCAGCTGCTTCATCCAATGTGAGTTGTCTGGCAGAGAACAGAAGCCACCGTAAGATTGCTTGGATGAAGATTGGAGGGAGATTGATCTTTGCCCGCTCCAAGAAACGATTATAAATCCCAAACAGATCCGCTGGAAGCATTCTGAGAGTCTCTACCCAGCTGTCCTCCCAAAAGCAATTACGAAGTTCGATGAGGAGACATGCCGCCATACGGATCCTAGATATGCAAGTTAGCTCCAACTTGCCAAGACAGAGTAGAGTGTGGGGAAACACTGACATTCCACTGCTCTTCTGCACAATCTGCTCTGTGACCAGTGCAGCATGGTCATTGTCACTAGCCCAATTTCCAATTCTCGGAACCTCACTGCTAAGAAAGGATCTGATGTCGTTGCATGAGTCATCAGATCCAAGCTCTATGAAGGGCACATCCTTGAATGCTTGTTGAAACTCTTCATGAGGTTGGCTGGTAAAAAGTATATGTGGATGAGGTGCTTTTTCAGCAGTATGGCATAGGCTGTAAATGAACTGAACCAGACGGTCCCAGTCTGCCTTGTCACATTCATCAAGCCCGTCAATGATGATGTATGTCTGGTCCCACTCTGCCAGTAAATCTGCTAGGACTGCTTGGAGGTGGATATGCTGCGGCCTGATAGTTCCATCTTGCAGTGTTCTATACAGCTGGTGAAGAACAGCATACGGTGAAGGTGAACGCTCAGAAAGCTGCCAGATAATTGATTGTAGCATGATGTCCATCCTGCGCCGGTTGTTCCTGAAATCAAAGTAGAAATATACCACAATAGACTGCTCAGGGCGGGTCATAACAATGTCTTCAATCACTGTTGAACTACACCTCCATTGTGAGTGGAGCAACATATATGTTGTAACGAATCACCTTAGTACACTTTTTCCGGTGCCAGCTAAGACCAATTGTTTGACATAGAATTATTGTTGAATAAAACTAACTCACATATCCCTTTGATCCACAAAGTGCCAGGTGAGTCCTTCCAATTGACAAAACGTTGATCACAGAGGAGCCAATGACCAGTGGCATTGTGACGAAGGCTCTGCAGCTCGTGTTGTCTGTCATCTGTTTTAGGTGGAACCCCCAACCACGTGTGTAACACTTCATTTAAGCTAGGATGTAATTAGTATCAGAGATATTCAGGTTAGGAATTCATCTACCCTTGACCGTGCATTGTGCTGCTGTTGGTTAGAAAGGATTTGGGCAAGAAATCTTTGACTTACATATGATTAGTGAGAGTTCCAACGGTGTTGACAGTTTGGGTGAAATTGGGGCCCTCGCCCACACCCCCATTGCCACCCTTACTTCTGCCCCTTCCACCGTCCCCTCCAGTGCCTCCTGTAAACAAGAGATCGTAACCTTGACCTCCAAAAACGGTAACCTTACACACCCCGAACATGAATATTGATGGTGTCAGACTCATTGCTAATATCCATGGGTGAATGTGTTGTTCTCGTATCTTCGAGACTTGACACTGTGCGTGTGTGAGCTACAAGAAACAGACATCATGCAAAGAAAGAGACTCACAAAAGGGAGAAGGCACTTGTGTAGTAGAGGAAGCGACTTGGAGGGAGGAGATAAGAGAAGAAAGCCTCGCGTTGACCACGTGTTGTAATTGTGGACAGCCTCATGCCATTGACAACGTGCACTTTCACACAATGAAGCCGGGAATTCGGGCGCAGGCCGAAGAAGAGGAATGCAGTTCTATATTTTCGAAAAAACTAACGGGAGGTATATGCAAGCCCCAGAACTAAGCCTGCTGAATCTCTGCACCCGCTTGGGTGAGATTCCACCCCGCTGGCCCAAACTCGCTAACATGATTCGCCCCAGTGCTCGCGCTGCGCCAGCGCCAGTACACAATCTCCGAGATCCGAGATTTGAGCATGTGCGTTACAGCAATCAAGTCGAATATAGCACCAGCTCTCAGGCTGTCCACGCGCGACACTCGTCCCCGTGCTGACTACGAGCGAGTGATGTACATAAGTGCAGCTGTAGATCTACGTCAGTACAACAAGCGAGATATAGGCGTAAAGGCGCACCGATGCAAGGTAGTGGATGTACTGCATTGATATTGAGGATATGATATCTAAAGAAGAGGACTCGGTCAGCAGGAGGTAGGAGCAGAGGGAGAAGAGAATGAGGGGAGGAAGGAAAGAAGGGACTTACCTCGCGAGGGAAAAGTCACACGCAAGCCGCGCACGAGCTTAACAAACTTGCGAGCGCCAGTACAAAAGGAAAAGATCCCCGCCGCCACGGGAGCAAGCAGGCTTTGTGGCCCTTCAAAGTGTGCGCCACTAACATGCATCGCGACGCCCAAAGACACGCCGATTCCACCGAAGCAGGGCCGGCCATGACGACAGACCGATTCGGCTCTCGGGCGGAGACCACGATCCACGCCGACACGTCCTCCACAAAGGAAGAGATCGAAGAGCAAGGCAACTGCCCCGCACAAGCTGTCCTCCCCCGCACGATGCCCGAGCACGCTGTACGATTGTTCTACAGGTCAAGCCGTACTTGAGGTCTGCTGCGACTTCTCCGCTATCACCGTATATCCCCTGCGGTCCACTCATTCACATTGGCGCCATCGTTATGGAAGCACGATAAGCGCTACGGTGCGAGATTCCCTTCCGCACGCGCCAAACCACAGAAATGACGACCACCGTCCAAGATCGAGGCGGATCGGGGACGAGGCGGGTTGCAAGACGTCGTACTCGCACTAGTGAGAGCGGCAGCGGCGTCGATGGCGCGCAATACGAGACGGGCGAGGGATGCCGAGTGGGCGTCTAGCATAAGCGCGCGTGAGTTTCAGGAGCGGAAGAAGCAAGTCCGTTGTGAGTCTCAGGAGCGGGAGAAGCAAGTCCGTTGCTGGGATCGGCGGAGATGGTGCGCCGACCTCAGGGTTAGCGAGGAGGACGGACCGTCTACATCAAGCCAATGAAAAACGGAAAGAAAAACACAAAAACGATCACGCACCTCCGCCGACTAGTGCCCATCCGCCCTCGAACGCGCCATTCTCCCTTCTCCAGTCCTCGTGCAACCCCAGCGACTCGCGCGTGACTGCAGTCGGGGATGAGGAGCATGTGCACGCTAACGCTAAGAGATATTGTCAGTACGCTGCATTCACCCGAAGTGATTAGAGGATGAACGCACGAAGCGCATTATATCAGAAGAATATAACACAGGGAGATCAGATACATGCACGGATAGGACGCGGTAAGGCTAGTGCAGTTTTGAATGAGCTGAGAAGGACGGGGAGGCATCGCGCAGACGTACCGTAGATAGTATACCTGTAACACATCCGGGACGCGGACCGAAACAGCGAGCACTAGATGCGTCGTGGACAATGCGAGAGGTCCCGAGCGATACCGCTAGCTGGCGTATTTGGCCGGCCGCCAAAATTGAGCTTAACGCCGCGGTCCCTTTGAACGAGAGCTGTGACGAGCTAGATCAGCAATGTAGAAGAGACGGCAAGAAGAAATCCACGTACGGGAAGCATTCCGCCCGTCACCAGCAGTCCCAAGGCGATCAGATTGCGGTGACTGCGAGCGCCAGGTACGTGAGGTACGCTAGTAATTATATCAGTGGTGCTCCTCGACGCGGCATATGGTTGTGCGCACCAACGAAAAATAAGCACGTCGCGTCGCAGGGCCGGCGTAAGACATCCAGAAGAAGAGTGATTCGCCGTTGG
The DNA here is from genome assembly GCA_029203975.1 of Mycena vitilis. NCBI lineage: Eukaryota > Fungi > Basidiomycota > Agaricomycetes > Agaricales > Mycenaceae > Mycena > Mycena vitilis. The sequence continues at coordinate 16,890 of JARGYF010000067.1, forward strand.
TGAGCATCGCATTTGGAATTGTGAAGGTTTGAGAAACCGCTCGTTCGGGGAAACCTGAGCGGCTGAATAAATCGAATCCCTTCCCCTACCTCGATGAGTTTCACACGTACCGGTCTATTCGCCATCCAGCAGTCCCATCCGCCATATCGCGCGTTGCCTGAAATCTCATGGGGGCGGAGGATCTTAAAGCTTGAGCTGCGACGAGACGGATCAGCGATACAGATGAGGATAAGGCGAAATTTTTGCGCACCGAAAATGGGCCACGTATCAAGATTACAGCCCCCCAAACGAGTTAGTCGTGCGCGTGAAAGTGGGTTGCATCAGTGCAACTACTGGGAATCCAAAGGGCAGTGGCGTGTCAGCTCTTTTTTTCAGATACACGGCTGGTAAGTTGACGCACCGAGGAACAAGATTTTTACGACGAAATCGATACAATTGAGGCATCCAAAGAGCATTCAGAGAGTAGGAACCGGTCCACGGTGGATTCGTTGCAAGTCTTGGGTGTTGGCGCTTTGAGCAACAGTATCTTCAGCATGAAGATTCACGCACCATTCTAACCCGTTTTCTAATCATCTTCCCGGATCCACCGTTTGGGATGCGCTCCACCAGAAGCCCGGTATCGCAGATTTGAGGGAGTAAGCCCAAGCGCGCGAAAACGAAGAGAAACGAGTGTGGTGGTGGTGAGTTGTAGTCAAGCGTGATTTGATGCGCCGTAAGGCTTACCTCACCTCCGCATTCGGCTCTTCCCAAGCCACCACCTCGATTTCTCGGTAGGTACTGCGTCGTTCTCCGAAGCCCAAAGCCCCGAATCAAGTAAAACGTTTCCAGCCTCACTGCTGTATGCCTGACAACGCAAGTTACTCACACTCACGGCGGCAACATTCTGAGGACGCGGATTTGGTACACGCGCGCAAACGCACTGAGATGCACTGAGATGTAACCCGTATTTTCTTTTCTTTGGCAAAGATACCTCAGACCCTCCATGCAACCAACCGGTATTGAATCGTGATCTCATTGTGCGTCCCTTCTTATATCCTGGATTTATACAACACTGAGCATCGACGCATCAGCCTCGCACTTTTTTCTCATTCGTCCGGGTCCGGGACGTACCTGCCGCCAGGTTGGGAGTCGTCTCTCGCCATGCGAATTCAAACCGCGTTCAAGACTACAGTCTCACGGATCCGTTGGCCAAGTACTCGCGATCCGACTGCAGTTTCTATCAAATTACTTCTACAGCAACGCTGCCGCTCCCAACATCCAAGATCATCGAATACAAGCGCTGTACTTTGGCTTCGTGGCTGACGGAGCTCAATGAAAATGCCGCTCCGCTGTATCATTTTGGGTCTTTTTTCCCCGGATTCCATCTCGTCTTTCGTGATGTACGAACTCGCCCCCAGTTGTTCCCTGAAGCTCATTTCCTTCTCAGGAACTGCTTCCTCTAACCTGGGCTTCTACCATCCCAGATCCCGCTCCATCGTTCCGTCCATCGCAGAATTTGTCATATATCGCCGGTGCGCAACTTTCGTCCTTTGTCTACCACTAGGCTGAACGGATGCTCGTTAGCGGTGCAGCCTCCCGATCACACAGTACAATCACTCTCGTCAATGCGCCTCTCGAATCCCAATCTTCACGACTTTGAATCTACTGCCAAATTCAGCACCAACGCGATTTGCCGACCGACGCAACTCACCAAACCGCCGAATCGCACCCAATCGCGCCATGCCTACGTGTTGATAGCCTTGCACCCCATCTAGCGTGCACCGGGCTGGGCATCCACGGCATCCGATCTGCGGCGATCTGGTGGGGAGGGACGGAATCGGGAAATCGGGTGTATACTGCGGCGCCGCATGTGAACGCAGAGCGAACGACGCAGCGTACATAGCCCATGACCTGCGTGCGCATCGGAATCGATTGAGCAAGATGTTCGTGCAAGTAGGGTGCGTCAGCCTTCGTTTCGTTATTCCATTGCGCTAACTTCCTTCCTCAGCGCTGCAACCTTCTGTGTCGGGCCGCAGAGTGTTTCTTGGTGCAATCCAGGTGCGCATGGTTTTGTTTCGTTATTCTATCAACCTAATTTCCTTCGCAGGAACAGACGCAGCGCGCCGATTGAGTGCTACACAAGATTCAAAGCGCGCCAAGTTGCCCACACTATGCGCCACGACGCGCCATAGAGCTATACTTCCCAGGACGGGGATGGGTTGAGCAAGGGCGGTATCCGCGCAACGCGCCAAGTAAGGTGTGTTCGTTCTCTTCACTTCACTGTTAATGCGATAGGTTGACAATCTTAAAGGGATGTCGCCTTCCACAAAGGCGAGCGCTCGTCCCGGATCCCGATGCTGCTGCTCAATCTTGATATAGCACATCGGAGATCATGTACATCCGCTCCTCGTCCTTGCGCCCGGGCGCTCGCGCTGGCGTGGAATGGACACGGGCGACGGGAGATACGGGAGATCAGCGTGCGTGCATGAGGCAATTACGGATTGACCTTGACGCTGGAGAGCTTGAATTCTGTCTTGACGAATCTATTCCCTTTTAATCCATTCCCTTGTAACAGATCGATAATATTTGCGTACATACATCAATGCAGTTCGTTGTGAGTATGTCCTGGAATGGACGTTACAATTATTTCCGAGTCCGCTTTCGATCATATGGAGTATGAAGGACAGATATAGTACAGATTGACGCCAAGAATCGGATACACACCGAACATACAATGGTACAGAATGAAGAGTACATACAAACGCAAGGGTAGCCCGAGACACGTATTGCACACCAGATCGAGATAGCACAAACTTTACATTGAGGGCCGGCGTCGAGGATCCTGTACTTACTGCCAGACTGATTCACGATCTTTCTCGAAATCAATATCATCAACTCGGACGCAGAGGGAAAACAGACGAGCACCTTTTGCTCTTCTTTGACCGTTCGCCATCCGCGTCCGCGTCCACCCCTCTCTTCCGCTTCAAACGTCCTAAACCCCGAGACTCAGCAACCGCGCCCGCAAATTTAGCCAAAAAGATAGACACACCAATAACGTGCGTCCAACCCTCCCCCATGAGCTCCGCACCCCGGGCTTCAGCAGCAGCCTCCATCGCGCACAACGTCGTCGCCGTGCACTCCACGGAATGTGTGTCGGCGTACACGGACCAGGCGCAGTCGACGCTGAACACCGATTCGCGACAGAGCGCGGAGAGTTGTGTATGCACCGCCGCGGGGTCGATGGCGTCGTAGGCGGCGGTTGCCGGCGGTGTCTGTGCGCATTGTATGCGGACTTTCTGTCAGCCCTTTGAGGAAGTATAAAGATCGAGCCTACCTGTGGCGGAAGCCTGGTCGACGAAGGGGTATCTAAGCTTGGGGAAGGAAGTGCTTGGGAAAGCTGCTGAGAAGAAAGTGAGTTTAATATATTGTCGTTTTGAGCAGCGTTCAACTTACTGTGCGACGCCGGGCCTGCGCAGTGGAGTCGTGGGTGAGAGGTAGCGATTGGCGTTCCGCGCCCGGCCCTTGGGGAATAGATAGCTTGGGTAAATTAGGCCAGCGCGTTAATTGCGGGGTCTGCACACGACTTTCAGAACTAGTACAATGATAGTGATATACAACGGCACGGACCTTTGCAGCTGGTACAGCTATGGACTGATGGTTAGTGTTCATTGAAGACGCTGCTACAAAGGCATCCGCGAGCGAAGAAAGCGGCCGCATATTGAGAGCCACCGGGTTTGACTTCCGCGAGAGCCCGGTGAACGTCGACCTTGTCGACAGATTCTCAGGGAAGCGCTAGAGGCAAGTAAAGTTAGTTCAATTCGTCTAGACGGATCGGAAGATAGATAAGGAACTCACCCTTTTCACAGACGATGTGGGCGTTCGATGCCGTGGATTCATTTCCTGCAAAGATTCGCTGCCATGAATAACCCAAGAAAATCAGCATGAACATGTTCACCAGAGGCAGGTTTGAGGGTGGGGAGTCTGCGTGTGCGCCGCGCGGTTGTTTCACCTCTGCTTTGTATCGCAGAATCTCCGGGTCAAATGTTGCTTTGTTGTTCCGATACCTCTTCATCCACGAATTCGAGGAGCGGTGTCGACTCCACGCCAACTCGTCCGACGCCTGCAAAGTACTTTTGAGTCACAATTTCGTCTGCCAACACGCAGCGTCTGACCTTCGGACCCAAAACAGCGTAGAATGCGGCGAAGTAGCGGCTGCTGGCCAATTTTTCGTGCGACGCGATGAACTGCGCGAGGTGGTCGTCCTCCTGCGAGCTGAATCTTGGATTCTCGAGTCAGATTCGCAGGCTCCAGGGCTCGGGTGAGATTGCGATTCACCTGACGTTCCGAAAGTTGCCGTGCAGCGATGGGTGGGTCGAAGGCATCGGAAGGACAGCTTAAATACACAGGCCCAGCATCAGCAACGAGGAAATTGACGACAAGCACGCTGAGTGCTTACCTGCTGCCAGCATGCCAAAAGACAAAAGAGGATTCAATTCGGTCCTGTCTCGAATTTCCTAGATCTTTGCCGCGTTCCCGAGTCGAATACGTGTCGTTTATGAAGCAAGTGCGTGGAGTTGGAGCGGCCAACGCAGGGAAAGGCGTTTGACGGTGAGGGTGTGGTGGAAGTAAGAGAGAAAGCGATGCGTGATCGTGGGAACTACGCTGGCCAAATTTGGCCGGCGACTCGAAGTTGAACGTTGAACGTTGAACGTTTAACGCCTGGTCATTTCTTACCTTTGTGTCCTCGAAGTTGTTCTCTCTCTCTGATATGTACTTATCGGGACCGATATAAGTCGTTGAATTCTAAGTTGTGCTTGCCAAATCTTATTGCGTTTAATTTGCAGGTCTCTTTCGATTGAATGACACAAGCAGTTTACCGTGGTTTTCACTTCTAGCCCTTCCAAAACTCAAAGCACGCCCCAGCGCAACGTATCGCCTTTATGCCCGAACTTAGCAGCCGAACCTAAGGGCGACCAAGATGATAGAGCCGATCGACAAAGTATTTGTGTTCGCCTCGAAGCTGTGTGAGCCCAAGCCTTCGAGGTTCACATTTTTTGCGGGTGCGGACGAGGTAGTGCTGATCCCTACACCTATACAATTTACAGACTAAAATCTCCGTAAGCCAGCCGAAAAGATGGACAAGCATATTGCGTACCGAGTACTCTACGTTTCCAGCAAGCTTCGCGTGCCGGCAAGAGACACGAAACGAGGACGGGCCACCGCGCTCGGATATCAGGCTGTAAAAACCATTGAAACCGTGAACGAAAAACGAAAACGAAAACTTACTAACCATCGACCGACATCTCGCCCAGGAGCATAGCGTCCTAGAAGATTGGGAAAAGAGGATCAGCAAATGTAAGGGTCGGTGTGATAAGATCTCACCCAAGGTTCCGCCACTGCCGTCCAAGCTATCGTTATGCCCAAGCTGAACGGCTCGCACAGCCGTGGCGCGCCGCTCACAGGACAGATTCCGCGCACACCCGACACAAACAGCTTCCCCCACAGATCGCGTATCATCGCGAGCCGCAGACGCATCCCACCGCTAACCCGCAGGCTATACCGATCGCCACAGAAAGAGTTGCGCGGCCAGCGGTGGTATCAAACAGATCGGATACGTGTTGCGCAGGTGGGCTTGTGTTCGTGTGCAAGGAGTCTGACGAGTCGTCAAGATTCGTGAGTGAGTTTTAAAGGGATGGAACAAACATACATTCCATCCCTGCTGTGAGATCTTCCACGCAGAAGCACGCTCCCGAGATCGCCGCCGATCGTGCGCATCGAGAGGTCGCGCCGGTGTCCCACAAGTCATGCGCGATGCGGCGGAACTTGCTAGCGGAGGCGATGGAGCGCGATCCACGTTCAGGCCGGCGAAGGACAACGAGACTAGTGGAAATATTAGTGAGTGTGTGTAAGCGGAATGGAATTAAGGCATAACATACCTTCAATGCGACGGGGAGATCTTGTAACTCCCGACGTCGATCGCCGCCAATCGCAGACATCTGGAGCCCGCATCGGTGCCCTCTAGTTCATACGTGAGGCGGCGGAACCCGGTGCTAGCTGTGATCGGGCGCGTGTCGCTTCAGACCTACAGCAGGGGGTGCCGCAATTTCATGGCTCAGACGGGTGATGCGGTGAGTGGTGGGCTTGGAGCAGTGTCCGTGCCAGGGGAGAGCTAACGGACGCGTTCATCAGATATATGTGCAAGGTCAAAACAATGAAAAAAAGGATACCATACATGTCATTGGACTCGGATGCAGCGTTGAGATCTTCCATAGTTCATGCGTAAGGCAGTGGAGCCTGCCAGCGGTGGCGATGGAGCCCGATCCACATTCAGATGAAGAGGCTGGAGAAAATATTAGTGAGGGTGTAGGCGGAATGGAATGGAATGCATGCATACCTTCGATGCTACAGGAAAGTCTTGTATCTCGCTTCCGATCTCGATCGCCGCCGATCGCAGACATCGCGAGCTCGCGCCGGCGTCCAAGAGTATTCACAGGTGAGGCGGCGGAACGTGCTGGTGGCTGCGATGGGGCGGAATGCCTTTTTGAAGCTAGCGGGAGATCGCGACAAGTTCAGGGCCGAGGCGAGTAGATGTTGACCAAAGGGCTTGGATCCGCGGTTGTGCCAAGGGAGAACTAACGAAGGCGTTGTCAGATATAGGTTCAAGGACGAAAAACGCATTGCGCACCCTTGACATCCGTCGGAGCACAGGAAACTGTTCCACTCGGCAGGCGCGTCTCTCAGAGGTTACACAGTCTATAAAGAGGGCCGGCTCATTCGTCAGCGGTCCGAAATCGTGTAAATGGAAACAAACGGGGCTTACCTCTCCTTTTACCGCCCGAGTTATCAAGGGGATCGAATCGATACTCGCGCCATGCCCGAGCCCCGACTCCCCGCTGTCCAAACCACTTCGAATTCGCCGACCGCCGGACAAGCAGCAGTGGGCGCCCGGGCGCCCATGACCGCACCTTCGAGTCGGGGCGGATATATCTGAAATTGATCTTAGCGTCATTTGAAATCGACACAGGATGCATAGGCATACGCACGGATATCCGTCGATCGGCGAGGGCACAAAGGATGGGACCACACAAGTGCCTCAGAAAGCCATCGGACGCCCAGAGTAAGTGACTCCCAGCAGCGCCGCCCACCAATCTCGTCTGCCGCACCACAAAAGACACTGGCGCGGAGACAGAGGTCGGGTTACCTGCGGCATAAAGAGCTGGTGAGTATCGAGCAGAGGATAGTGCTCCATGGCGAAGATTGTACGCACGCGTCGGCGAAGAAAGGAGAAACCTCATTGGCCAGCGGCATTATCGAGAATAACAACGCAAACGATGGAAAGCCCCGGAAAATCGCTGCAGAAGCGAAGCCAAGGGCATAAGACACCCGAGGCTGGGGAATATCGTAGTCTTGGTACTAAATAGCGTCCGATTAAAGCTCAGCAGATGTGTTCCGAGTCGTGGCCGCGCGAAACCGGAAAGTGCTGTTACTTGAGAGTCTTTTCGGGGGTCGATCTTCCAGTGAGATCTTCGAGGTCCATTATAGTCGAATAGCCATCGCCGGCGGCGGGCTGGATGCTGGAGCGAAGATTTGGATGAATCGTGGTCGTTGTCGAGAGAGCGACGGAAGTACGTAATCCGGGTGTTTAGGACCGAGTGCCGGTTCTCAGAGTCAATTTCAACCACGACTTGAACTACCGCGGCCCTGGCTCCCAGGTCCCAATATGAATCGGTGAGTGGATAGTGTTTTGATTGAATGACTCCTTTGCCACCATTTGTTGAGTGTTATCGTTGACAAAATAATTCAAACGCGTCAAGAAGCTCTCTCCGATCTTGGAATCTTCAATCCTGCACCGCGATGCTGCGATCTTGTATGCTAACTCCAAGGACCCACGTATCACAAGGACCGCGGTGTCTATCGGTGGTTTTTGCAGTTGATTGAGCAACTCTGACAACCCCGGGAGTCGGATGGAATTCAAGGTACGGTATTTCGAAACCCAGCTTGAACGATTTTCGCAGCGGATCCGCTAGCCAGTATAGTGTACTGCACTGGTTTGATTATCACTAACTTGAACAGCACCGTCATCAAACCCGTAACTTGACCGGCGCCGTCAGCCCCAAGACGAAATATCGAAGTTCTTACTTACTCTTGCGCCAGAGCTTTGACTTCCCATGCGCAATAATCGTTCAAGAAGTGGCACACTAAGCTAGAGAAGCTCGAAAGACCGAGGCACAATACCCAATGAATCAGTGGACTGTCCCGAGGGGTCGGTTCCGCTATGCCAAGCGTTGGGAATTCTAAGAACGACATTTCCAAGGACTTAAGCAAGACGAGAACTGCAGTGCTTGGACCAAATTTTCAGCGGATCGAGCTGACTCCGCGTCTACAAGTTTGGTTTGCAGACCCGCACGAGATTCGAATATAGCTGTAACCAGGCAACAGTTTTTGCGCCGGAAATTTCCCCTGGCGGATATGGTTTACCCCAGCTGTTGAATTGTCTGTGAGTTCGGCCAGAAATCTTATCAACGAACGGAATTAGAAGTGCAAGCGGTATATTAGAAACGTGAACAGTCAAGCCTGCAGCGAGAAAGGTGGGCCCTTCCACGCAGACGACAGAATTGGCCAGGTATGTACTCTTCACGCTACTGGATCTACACCGAATCCAAATTCAGCGAGTTGCGAATGGCTGGAACATGAAACGCACCGTTGTTTTTATCAGGCCAATAGTAATCCCCATTGCAATAAACTTCGACGCACAAGCCCTGCGCAATCAACGGTTCGAACGCAGCCTTCGCAGACTGCGGAAACCATTTATCATGGCCCCTAGCTCGAACATACTCGTCCAACGATTCCAATTTCAGCGTCAAGGAACTCAACCGCGCAGGCGGCGAGAGCCGGTGGTGCAGAAATTGAATAAGAGCCGGATAATTCGAATGGACGGGGTCGGAATTGTGGATAGTGAGGTCGCGGAGGTGTGGAAGCAACCGCGGGCCCGCGATCATCGCCTCGTAGAACTGGCCCAGTGAAACCGGCCGAATACCCAACGAGGTGAGGGACGGGACGGCGCGCATGCAAGCGACGAAGTCTTCTGCGGGCACGTAACGAGGGAGTGGGAGGGAGAGGTGTTCGAGGACGCAGCGGGAGCGCGCGATGAAGGCGGGGAGCGACCCGATTGAGCCGATCGTGCGGGGATCCAGATCGAGTTCTAGACGGCGCAGGCTGGGGAGGGTGAACGGTGCGATGTCGATTTTGTGGAGAGTCAGGGATTGGAGGCGAGGCATACGCATGGCGCGCTCGAAGGGCGTCTCGATGACGCGCCAGTCGCGGACGATCTCCAATTCCAGACGCAGAAGGTTAGAAAACTCGATTCCGTCACGCGCGAGCCCGCGAAAGTCTTCCAAGGAGATGGGCACGGAGAGGGATTGGAGCTGTTCGCCAACGGCTACCAGACGAGATACCATCGGTTGGGGGATGGTCGTCTTTAAGTGCCCGAACAAGGTAACCGAAAGTGGCCTCTTCTCCGCGCGCGCAAACCATGTGTCGAGAACATCCAGCTCTCGGGCGGCTTTCCTCGACGCGGCGGAGATTCCCAGGCGAACGCAGTTCCACAGCTCGCTGGAACAAATGGCGATCTGGCGCCATTGGCGGCACACCTGCGTGAGCAGCCGCGGCATGGTACCGCGACAGGCGGGCGGATCATTCTGGAGGCACGCGACGAAGAAGCGCGTCACAATTTCCGGGGGGAGGGTGAGGATTGGGTAGACGATGCCCGCGAGCTCCGATTCCAGTTGGTGCTGCCTTGTCTGCAGTGCGTCCATAAACGTCTGGTGCTCGAGGATCTGTTGCGCGATGGCGGATTTTACTTCTGCGAGCTCGTCACGGATTCGGGGGAGAGAAGACGAATCAATAGTACTCGCGGACGGCGAGTTGCTGTGTAGAAAAGCGGCGTCGGGGTCGGCCATGGTGGTGGCGCAGAGGATGCAGAGATAGGGGACATCGAACAAGTGCTGCGCGTGCAGGCGAAAGTGCTGCGCAAGATGGTGATCGACCCGGCAGCGAACGGAACCAAATTTTCTGCTCAGAGTCGAAATATAGCTGGAATGTCGCTGTAACTTTCACGGAACCACAAGAGAAAAGCGGAGTGGTTGTCCATTATAGAGCCGGCTGGAAGTAACGTCGGGCTTGCATCATGGAACAGCACGCAAATCACGCAGCCAGATGTGTTCCCAGTGGACTTGAAACGCGTGAAGTCAAAGCTGCGCGCACGAGATCGAGCAGTTCAAGGGACCGGAAAGGCGCAGGTGCCCCGCTAGGAAAGACACCGACCCATGGGCAGGAGGAAGTCGTGATTCAGCGGCAAATCGATTGAGAAGAGTTTTTTTCTCGGTCGCATCTAAGTCGCGTCGTAGACGGCGAAATTGCCCGAAAAAAAGCCCGGCGGCCACAGATACAGAGGAGATCATCCCGGTCCCAGTGGAAGGAGAGAACGTTGAATCCAGAGGCGTAGGTACGAGGAACGCAAGTGGAAGTAAATGGCAAGGAAGGCGCGTAACCGGCATGCCGGTAGCCGAGTGCCGGTTCTTCCTTGCCCCCAAACCACCATGTAGCGTCAATCCAATTCCTCGTCTCTCTCCAGACTTCACTGCTTTACTTCTCTCTGTACTGCACTGAACCTTTGTATCGACCCCCGGCATTGTATTTGCGGCTAAAATCTTGTTTGCTTCATCTGCCCGACTTCGCTCGGGATTTTTCTACCTTTCTCGCTCGATGCGCGCGCTCCCAGCAATTCGAGTGTCTTACTAGAAGTCTCAGACGTCGAAAGCTACAGATCTGGCTGTGGCTAGGGTGGGACGTTAGCGTCGTTCTGGAGCTGAAGGTGCGTCTGTACTGATACGTTTCAATCTCATTCAAAACTAATCCTCCTTTTCAGCGCCGCTCTATCACTCCCAGGGGATCCATGCTCAATGCTGTTGCCGTCAATTTTTCGACGCCGTACTTATCCGCCCGGACGATGGACTTCTTCTTTGCCAATCTATATCCAGCATTTCGCGGCGCACACGGCGCAACGTCCACTTCGACGTCAGACGCGTAGTGTCGTCCGATGCACCCCAGGCTTGAGAGATGACATATACGTGCGTACTCTCCAGACTGCCTCCGACCCGCATTCGGAGTCTAATCATCATTGTCAGTGTCGCGGCTTCGATGGTGCCACGGTCTCGCCGCGACACACTACTCCGTGTCGTCATATCCGGCTCGTTTTGTTCCCATCGCCGGCTGGAGAACGTTCAATCCGACGTCAGGCTCGGAGGAGCGGACACATTCACGTTGGGTCTCACTCTCCTCCTCGAGATCGCGCGCCATCGCGGCCCACGAGCACGTCCCTGACAGTTGCTGCAGCATTTTGGGCGTTTGCGGGGAGGGTTTGCTTGCTCGGATGGCCGCCGATGTTGAGGGGAGGGCTGCCGCAGTCCGTGGACTCTTCGCTCTTCGCGAAAGCACGCCGTCAACCTTGCGAGAGGGAACATACCCGCGGGCGACGACATCGCACACACTTTCCAAGTCTTATCTCGCGCCATCGCGGCGGAGGAGTGCGCCCGCAGCAGTCCTTGCTACGTCTGGCGGGCTGCGGGGAGCGTCCGCCCGCCCTACGAGCAACGATCGCAACGGCGTCATTTCCACGCCGCTCAGCGCCAACACCAGCATACCGCTCTCGATCCCTCATCGCCCACCGCCATACGCGAATGCCTGCCGGCCAACGCACCGAAGATCGACCCATCCGTGTACATCGTCCGCGCGCTGCGATGGCCGATCGTGTGCGGTGGTGGCTCCCGTGATTTTGCTTTCAAATTTCCTAGGTATGCCCTGCGGCGCCGTTGGGGAATGCTGTTGGCGCGCGGGCCACGGATTTGTTGCGATACCGGAGATGCTTGAGCTTTCGGTATGGAGCGCGCCGGGATCGCGGTGCGCCTTATGCGTGCATTTGATGCCTCGGGTTATACACACGCAGCGGCGGCCTGCGGATTTGGAGGAGCGGTGGTCGGCTCTTCCCGTGTGACGCACCTCGTTATTGAGAAATGCGGGGCGCGGGAGTATAAGGCGTGGGTCACGGAGTTAGATTCAAGCTTGCACCCAGCTGGCGTCAGACCTCTCATGCCAAAACGGTGAGACTCCCACCTCGTCTTAACCCTTCATGGCTAATTCCATTCCTGTTTTGTGTTCAGTTTATCCGACAGGTGCCTTCGAGCGTCGCAGGCCAGCTCCTTGATTCTCTTGGTAAATAAAATGCTCATTTGAAGCCGACATTCGCATTTAACTCGTTCTGTCCAGTTCCTTCGTTCACCATGCTTCACCGCGATCGGTGATCTCCACCCCCTTCCCGCGATGTGGGTCGCTGCTGCTGGGCTTCGTACGACTCAGTTTTTTTCGGCATTCTACCCGCTGCACAAAAAACTAAGTCGGTGGAACGCAAGGCGGGCGCAGCGTTCATATCGTCGCGCGCGAGGGCTCAACGTGTCCCTCCTTTTTTCCACGCCGGGTTCGGTCATGCGGGCGTCCCTCGAGCTTGTCTGTTTTGGGGGACCGTGAGCGGCGAGACGCGGGCAGACATCGTCGATCCCCGTTGGTCAGTAATTTCATCCCATCCCGGTTTGCCTCAGAGCTGATTGTCCACTTTACCCAGGTCCCAGGCCGTTCCGCAAGTCCAGCTGTGGTACTCATAGTGCCCTTTGTCCTTTGTCCTCGCATATCGGCGCAACCCTTTTCGGGGCCCAAGCCATCGATCTATTCGCGGTATATAGTCGAATGGAACGTTGTACGCTACAACTCGCTGCCCACTACTCTGTATGCCTCACGTTCGACATATTTATATTACTTGGTATCCTTCCTTGTATTCACCCCCCGTCTCAATTCCTGCGGTCTGAATTGCAAGTGAAATTGAATCTCCTGTGGTTCGTTCGGTGTTCGGGCAAGCAGCCGGGCAGAATCAAAAAAGTGTGTTATGTATCTACAAATGCGCAATTCAATCTATCTCACTGTAGTGCGAAGGTGGATGTAAAAATGGTTCGCAGGAATAACCAGCGCCTCCGCCGTCCCCTCACGTACGTCTTCGCTCTTAACGTCCGCTGCGTCAAATTAGCGTTTCGTGAAGTGTCAATGATATACGCACTGGCCGGGCGGGGGGCCTCCTCCTCCTCCTCCTCCGAATCAGAATCGGAGTCGGCCTCGACATATTTGACGGTTTTGGCTTTGGCTCTCGAGACGGGCTTCTTTGCTGGCGTTTTTCCTGCGACGCTTGAGAGGTGCGAAGGTTTTAGAGTCTCAGGAACTCACTTGCGGGAGCGGCAGGCTTCTTCTCCACAGCTGTTTGGAGGAGCGTCAGTCATATATCTGTTGTTCATAGAAAACTGCAGACCTCTTTTTTCGCGTTTGACCACGGGCGGCGCGTCGTCCTCTTCTGATTCGTCTTCGTCTCGTTTCCGTTTAGCGGCCGACTCTGTGAAACTCAACGTCAGTTTTCCCTGAACCCGCAAACATGATTGAGCGCACTCTTGAGGGCAGGTTTCGGGGCGGCTAACACAACCAATCTGTTAGAACTGCTCGTTGTTGTAGTTGAAATGGACCTACCCTTTTTCTTTACCACAATGGGGAGCTCATCCTCCTCGCTGGACGACTCGCCCTTCCCTTCAGGCTCATCGTCTGCCATCACCCCCCGGGCTGAGTTCAGTTTGTACAACATGCGGCCCGCGGCGACGATGCTTTGCGTCAATCTGAAAACTTCACGGACGAGCTCCACTGTGAACTGAGTCTCCTCAGCGAGACGGGCGATGTCGTCCTCCACATCGAACTGGGGGCAGAATTTAGCGAGGCGGGAGAAAGGCTGCTTGAACTGACCTCAGTCTTTGTGGCTTTGCTGCCGACAGATTTGCGCTAGCGTGGTGAAGGTCAGTACGAGCAGGTAGCGAAAACCGATCGTACTGACCTCCTTGGAGATCTTCGGCTTTTTCTCGACGGCGGTGAGGTCTTGGGGCAATGAGTAGCGGCAGAGATCAATGAAACGGGGTACACACCGTTTTTTTGTCTGCTAAATAGATTAGATACGCGTCAAGCTGCCATGGTGGCGTACCTTTTTGCAATCCTTCTGGCCTCTCGGAGGATATGCCCGTCAATGTCCTCCAGGAGCAATGCGCGCCGATACCACCCGTCGTACTTGTGCCCGTGTGACCAGGCGTATTCGGACTATAGTACTGTGAATTAGCAAGGCACCGTGAGGATGATAAAGGAACTCACACCGGGACCGAGCCCCTCGTACGTCTTCATTGAGTTGGGATCTTGGAAGACGCGAGTCGGGTCAGCAAGGAAATGGATCAACTCGCGGTCCTCGTCCGTTTTAAAGTTCGAGTATCTGTGTGGGGGTGTATGAGAGAGGCGCGCAGAAGGAGCGGGAACACGGCGGACTTGACCATGGGTGCGAAAATTGAGGGAGGGGATGGAAGGAAGGAAGGTAGTGAGAGCAGAGCAAAAGATCCCGAGACAAGGGCGTCTTTTTCGGGGATCGGACTGGGCTGTGCGACAAGCCAGGGAAGGATGTCCCTGTGTATTTTCCACCCTGCTATCCAGATACTAATGTTCCGAGGATCTGCGTTGACTGCTTCGTTGTTGGTTACGTGAGTTTGCGATCCAGGTCAAGCAAAGGTCAAGTGCAGGTTTTGAAGCTGTCAAGCCCAAAGAAAATCGGGCTGAATCGGAGTATGGTCCTCGGTGGGTCTACGGGTAGTCCGAATTTGAGTAAGCACTCAAGAAAAGGAACGCCAACCGACCGAGGTGAAAGAATGATTCGATCCATATGGATCTCACGCTCTCCATTTCGTCTGTCGGCAAATGTTGGGTTCCCAAAGTTGATTTTGAAACGTCGGCGGAGGCCAACACTGCGCTCAGCGATAGGGCTTGGAATGGTTTGAGACGCAAACGGCAAGGACGTATGTAACACGCGTTGGCCGGTCAAGAAGTTGCTGAATTTGAGGATCGTTGGCATATTCGGGCGTGTTTTTGAAATCCCCCCCTGAGCATTGCCAGCGTACATCCGCAACACATAAGGATTTATGAACCTACGGTAGCCAGAAGTCGAGATCCAAAAATCAGCGCGGGCGGAGGAAGCAAGAGGAGGTAACGTAAACTCGGGCTTTGCTCGGGCCGGACCAGGCGCTTGACCAGAACTTGACCAGAACCACCATCCAACCACCATCATCTGTACTCTGGCAGCACGCGACGCGACGACCGTCTCTCCCCACGAGCTTGCTTCGTTATTTCCCTGAGCTCCGCTGCGTTGACTGACTGACACCGTGACGGCTGGACGCTGAACTGATGTCGACAGTGGACACGCCGGATTCGACAAACTGTGTTGCCTCAGCAGGCGACGCGTCTTGGCAGCTCCAGAAGCAAATCCCAGCGGCTTTCTTGAGTTGTCAGATCCGATATCTGGATGGATATCGTGGCTTTGGAGCACACGTCGGCTTCGGGTGCCAACGGGTGGCCATTCGTCATCTTCCAGGCTGGATGCGCGCTGTAACAGTCCGCAATTCACTTGCTCATTGAACCTACAATCGACCGCGTGCGCACCGCCAAAGCATCCAGCCCGTTTCACGTTACTTGGTATCCAAGCACGATTCCGCCTCGACTACATTCGCAGCGCCGGCAATTCTTTCATCGTGACTCTCTGGACTTTTTTCTTGACCGTTGCGCGACACCACTTCTCCAAGCAACTTCTCAAGAAATTTGCTCCACGCGCTACATAGCTTGCAGTAAACAGGTCTCCTCCTTGTATCGATCCTATATTCAACAATGGCGCTTTAGGTCTTACAATCATTCGCCGTCTCATACTTCATTCTTCGCCTATCATCGCATCAGACCTCGTTCACCACCGCCCACATCGTCGGCCCTGCCCCCACCTTCATCGTCGTGAGCACTGTTCTCAACTCGCCGGTCGCATGTACTCACCGATCTGTCCTATTAGCCTCGCTCGATGTTTCAACGTGTCTACCGCATCGTCGCGGACCTTGTGCGCGGCGTTTTCGGTGCGCCAGTGGTTGAAGAACATCATGAGGTGTGAACCGGCGTATGTATAAGAACGAAACAAACCGCGGTGTGTGCTCCTGTTAAACATGTCGATCTCTTAGCTTACTACTCTATTGCAGCCTCCTGAAATGATGTCCCCATGTACTGTCCAGAATATGAACTCAATTCCTCGATCGACCGTTTGACCCTTGTTCAAGTTCGCACAACCCGAATGTGATTTAATTATCTTTCAGACCCAAGTTTATGGCGTCTAGTATCCCGTACATCTGAGCTGCCCCCGCGATTGGCGTTTTGGCCACGCGTTACTATCCTCAGGCGAATTCAAGTAAGGACTGACACGGAGAACATTACTATGGTGTGCCATGAATTAAGGCATGAAAAAGTTATGCAGCGAGGCTCAGGTAAAGACCTCTTGATGCGGCCTCATCGCGGGTCTATCATCCCCACTCGAATGTGCTAACGCTGGTCCAAACTAAAAAGAAGCTTGTCAGATGGAGCGTCCACAAAAGGAATGGCAACGTACTTCGGATCCGTGCCCAACTCGCTCAAATTCAATCTTAAACGCTACCGACGCTTTGCAAAGCGCGAGTGTCTGTGAAAGAAG
This sequence comes from Mycena vitilis, assembly GCA_029203975.1. Taxonomy (NCBI): domain Eukaryota; kingdom Fungi; phylum Basidiomycota; class Agaricomycetes; order Agaricales; family Mycenaceae; genus Mycena; species Mycena vitilis. The sequence goes on from JARGYF010000067.1 coordinate 33,541, forward strand.
GGTCGACTGTTTGTCATAAAACTACTGCGGCGAATCACGCACGGCTTCGTCTGGGAGCAGTGGCAGGTCTGTGAGGCCTTCATGACCGTAACACGAGGTTGTGAGCTGGGAGATATAGTCGGTCGGTTGCTCGACACCGAATGGTTCGTGCTGGATTGTGCTAGGCTCCAGCTTTTGCTCTTGCATGAGATGAATCTCCCGAGGCTATCGGCTCCCATTCAGAGGGACTCGGGAGAGGTAGGAAATGGACGACGTACCGCAACGGTGTTGAGTCTCGCCTCCTCATCGGAGCAGTGCACGTATCTCGGCGGTGCCTGAATTTTGAGGGTATGTCTCAAACCTAAACGACAGAGCGCCGCCACTCACCGAGGCGATATGGACAATCTGGTAGTCCCCACCATCAACGAGCTCTCCGGGGATCCTGTCGCTCGCGGACTGGATTATCGCGGTGTGGACATCGTCGCGGTGCACAGTATTTTGGCGCTTTGAAAATTTGGGATACGTCAACTCCCGCGAAGGTGTGACACTGAATGGGATGCGTACAGATTGTCCAGCTGACTGATTCATTTGAAGGCGTCAAGCAGCCGCCTAGGGAGCGTCGAGGACCAAGTAGCGAAGAGGGAAGGGAGAAGAGTGGTTCTCCGCGGCCATGGCCCGAGAAGAAGAGAGAGAGAGGCGAATTCAAAGGGCTGTGCCCGCAAGGTGGAGCCAGACGACGGGATAAGACCCGGCGGAGAACGATTTTGACGGTTTGAGTTTTCATCATTCCAAGAAGTCCAAAGTCAAATTGACGGATGGGTTCTTTGCTAAAATTGCTTCAGTGTTTTCTGCGAAGGCTTGCGTCTTTTCATCGTCCCTCTATCGATCTGCCTGAACATCAGTTTGAAAGCATTGATATCTGTTTTTCACCGACCGATTTCGCGCTTTTGATTGCAGATCAACCGCCGGTGGCGGTGCGGAAACCTGCGGAAACCTGCTCATCGTGCATGAGGCAGATCTGCATGACGAAAGCCCTCGGACGCACGGGTTTTGGTTTTCCACCTCAGAAGAATTGCACAGTGGACCTCTCACAAACTGTTGGAATAGTCCGCATTTCGAGAGTCAAAAAGCCTTACACACTTGAAGGTACCATCTAGTTCGAAAAGGAACGAGGAACAAGTCGTTCTGGGTCAACAGAGCTGACATGGCCTCCCAAAGTCCGCATCCGCCGTAAGTGTAGTCTTGCCATGGAATTAGCGCCGATTGCTGGATGGAGTTCGAGCAGGACGTACCACTGGCACGGGTGGCCTCCTCTCCGTTGCACTCACCCTTCCCGTCAAGCCTCCCCTCCCAGTCCAGTCCCCGATCCGCATAACCGCCAACATGTCCCACCCCCCCTTGAGATCATCTGAATCGTCGTCCCATGCGGAAGGTGAGCGAACGCGAACCGGGGATCACTGGATTGCGGTCTGCGCTGACTGCTTGTCAGCCTGCAGCCAATTTTCAGCGCATGGATTCGGTTTGACAGATGCTCTACCGCCTTTTCACAATCCGCAGCTCACTGACCTCAAGCTTCAGTCCGACCAGATTACGCGCGTCGCCGCCGAGTGACTGGTGCGTGCTACCAATCCTTTCTTCTGCGCGTGTCTGACCCGCTCCGGTTCAAGACGATGTCGCGCGCCGACTAGTAAGTTAAGGCTAACGATTCCACGAGTCAAGTCGAGGGCGAGAGCGCTGGTCCCCTATAACAGCCATGTAAGCGAAGCGACGGGAGGGACAGTGCGCGACGGGCCTTTGCCCGCGGTGCTGCCGCGATGAATCTAACTGGCGACGTTGAGTCCAGCGCACGGATACGGCGATTTTAGTGCATCGTGTTACTTGGCCCGGTGCGTTCCACTCGAAGAATTCGAATTTCGGCGGGGGCTTGAGAGACATCCCACTATGAATTGTGAGGGGCATGAGAATTTGAAACCTCTGCCAGCACGAGATAACCGACATCCGAAACATGCGCCGCCATAAAATCCGGAGCCAGCAAAGTTGCCTAGAGTTGGGAGGCGAGATCCGGTGGCATCTCGTGGCTAACAGGATTGCAAAACCCACGGTTCCCTTCCCATCCATGGTCCAGGTCAAACATATAGCAAGAGCGAATCCATGACGACGACATACTTAAGTACTGACCCGCTCGAGCGGCGAGCCCTCGGGCCTCAGGCCTCATTGTTCTGTAGCCCGAGGATTAGGGCGGCCTGATTAGTGCCAAGGTTGCAAACTTGCCCGGCGAGAGATTTCCAGGGGCAGATGAGCCGGGAATGGAAGAAGGAGAGAAGAAGAGAAGATTCGTGGCGGTGCGGGTCATCAGCGGAACATGATCCGTGTGTCGTTGCCGAACGGCTCATTTTTCAACAGAAGCTACTTACGCTGTTAAATGACTCGGAGGCTCGAGAGCGGTGTTCGACTTGAGGATTGAAGAGATTCCTCTTTTAGAATTTCAACCCCGGAAAAGTTGTTCAGGGCCGGGGCACGTACTGCAGCGAACATGCTCAGATTCAAGTTGATCAATTGCGAATACTATGATACAAGCGCAGACTGGTGCTCACTGCAGAAAATCCGAGATTAATCTATCAGGTACACGGCCAATCTTTTAGTGGTGCTCTACCAGTTGAGTACTAGTTCGGTTGCGAAGGGGGTGCATCGTTCTTTTTCCGGTTCACCGCCGAGCTTTTACTTCCTTGTGCGTCTAGAATGTACTGTTAATCAGGATGCAACCCCCCAGAGTGATGAACGCCGCTCGGTGAACAAGGCTCAACAGCGGAGTTCCACACGTGCGAACCATGGCGCGTTCATGCGCTGCAGAGAACCCGTTCGATTCGGATTCGCGCCATGCGTTTGGAAGTACTGTGCATTTTGGTCCCGACGCCCAGGGCATTTGATTTCATATGCGGTGGTGGGGGAAGCGATTGGTGAAGCTTGAGGGATGCTAACAGAAATTTTCCTCCAAATACGAAGTGGATGATACAATAAATAGGGATTGGATAGCCTACTTGCCAACGTAAGTACATGCAATATAGTTCAAGGACGTACAGTCGCAAGGCGATTGAAGCTGCGATAGATCATCTTCACATTCGTGGACGAAAATCGCCTGCGTAACCTGTATTGCGCTCCTTCTACCAACACCGACTCCCCAGTCGAAGGTGCAATCGATCGCGGAACGATAAGATCCGCAGCGAGGACGGTAAGGGCAACCAGGGCGAATGCAGGGCGGTCGGTGCAGAGGGACGCAGACGTGGTGCCGTTCGGGGTAGAGAAAAGCGGTTCTGCGAACAATATACGGTACGGTGACATTCATTCAGACAGCCCAAGATACGGTGGACAAAGATGAGGATGATGAGATTGAGATTGAGAAAGCGGCGGGGGTAGGGCATGGCAAATGGGAGCAGGGAGGGAAGGGGAAGGGATGCCTCTGCTAAGAAGCGGAACACGGGTGGAATGGAAGGGATGAAATATCGGGAAGGTGAGTGAACGCGACACACCGAAACTCCCCAGAGGAAAAGCGGAAGGAAGGGCGAGAGGGAAGAGAGAAAAAATAAAAGCATTTAGGAGGACTTACGATCGCCTTCCTCGCGCCGACGCTACCATCGCTCCCGCTTCACCACTCTCACTTCCAAAATCGCACGCGGACTGTGGAAAATGGCGGCGAGCCCGTTGGTATTGGTCACGTTAACGAAGCTGAAAGCGTAAGTAGTTGCCTTCGGCGGGAACGGGCGGATGAACGCGAAGCTCAGATAGTCCATGAACGGGGATGCTCGAACAATTGAGCTGCAACCGTGAATCGGCCGAGGAGCACAGAGGAAGCCAGGTCAAGGAGACGCACAGGTCGGACGACGCGTTACTCTCCACGCTCTTTACTCACTGCCCGGAGCGCTAGGGCTGCGGAAGACGTGCGCCGAGGACGAGGGCGAAGCTGTTCGGAGACACGACAACGGCGCCACAAGACACAATGACCAGAGACGAGTGAACATCGTCGTTACAGCGGAAAGTAGGGCGGCGAGGGAGTGTAGAGGAGCCGGAGGTGAGAAGAAGAGGCAACGTGGCAAAGGAATAAATGGCAAGTTCGCACGCATGAAAGGTTGAACAAAAAGACCTTCACGCCAACGCACCCCTTCCCGCTTGGCCTTTCGTGCTGCACTAAAGCTATGGGGAGTTTGAGAGTGTACCCAAGGGGCTTAGAGCTGAGCTTAGGCGCCGTATGAATATCCGTTTCATTTTCAACCAAAGAATTCAACCATGATGGCATCAGATGGCTCTCGGTGATTCCCTGTCATTTTGCTTTCAGCGGTCTCGCTGAAAAGTCCACACATATACTGCTTGTCTCGACGCGCTGGTTACATAAATACTCCTGTTCAGGGCAATGGTACCCAATACGACATGATGCTCGCTACAGTGTTTGGACCTCGATTCGAACAGAAAAATGTCGTCATCTTGTTCACAAGCATGAATCGTAAAAGTATAGTGCACGTTCGTCCTTCTTGTCGAAATCAACACCTCCTACTCAATCCTTGAAGCTATCGGTCGACAGGAATGTAAATCGGACGTGGTACACGGCGGCCCACATGTGTCTTAATTCGGTGAAGCAATCAATATGTGCAGGAAACTCGAGTTCGAGCCCCGGCCTCCGACTAGAACCCTAGCAAATGCCATTGTTTTGAATCTTCGTGCCTTTGGTTGCGAGGTTTTGCCCTTTGTGAAACCTCGTAAGTTCAAACTGAGAATCTTACATTCATTCCAGTACCCCTACTCCCTCGATTGAGTGCCAGCCATTTTAAGAGCGCACGCCGCATTGAAACCAAGGACTTGCGATGTTTGACCAACCATTCAACTTAAGCAGAATACCGTTCCGCAAAGCGCGGCGCGTATCTCCGAAGTCCCAATACTGTGGGTGCGGGGAGCATCCTGTTCGGCCCAGGGGCAGGAGACTGGTGTAATATAATTATTCCCCCTTTACCTGGAGCAGGTATGTCGAGACCGAGACAGTGTAAACAGCGAACGACGAGAAATGAAGTAGGATATCTACCACGATAGATCCACTTGAAATTTCGGGACTGCAGCCGTCATCCCACTTAGGCCAAACACAGCCTAGACTACCTAGACTACGCCCTCAATTCTCCGTTGGAGTGGGCCACTCGAGGAGGAAAAAGAGGCCGTGAAGATAGATCGACTTCAGTTCGGGGCACCGCGCTCTGAGCACGTTACGCAGCTGTGGTAAGTCTGGGACTTTGTACGCGCAACGGTGATGCAAGTCCTTGAGCAATTTGCAGTCCCATGAGATCGCGAGGTGTTCCAGGCTATGCGGGAGAGCCGCAACGTTGGGCAGCGCTGAGAAGAAGGCCGATGGCTGGAGTTCCCATAATCAATGGATCGCAGGGAAATAGAACTTGAGACCGGAAAGACTCGTACCTTAAACCCCGTTCGAATACTATTGCCAAATCTGCCGCGCACCACAACATCCTCGCCGAATTTCTTCTGGAGGTTATGCGTCCTGCTTGCGAACAACGCAGACCTCGAAGGGACGGCGATGTGGATCCGGATGGCCATAAGCGCGGGAAGCCGGTCAACCAGCGCCCCAAATGTCGCAATGCCGAACGTATTCGTATCGAATTCAACACTGATCGAGGTAATGTTGGGCCGAACGCCCGCGATACACGAGATGAGTTCAATTGGGGAGCAGCTGGTTACGGTGAGATGCGCCAGAGTGTCAAGCGCGAGAAACAGCGGGAGGTATTGGTATGGGCCCGAGTACTCCGTGAGAGCGGGGAGAACTGGCGGCGAGGGGAGGGAGACGGCCTCTATGAAGAGATTCTTGCCACGAAGTTTAAGCACCTGTAGTGCGGGGAATTTATTAAGGATAGCCACGTTTTGGGCTGGGTGTGCAAGGTACATCGTCACATCCAATGTGCGGACATTGGAGAAAGACGGGATGCAATTTAAATCACTGCCCGGGTGGAACGCGGTGCGCAGTGTGTGTAGGTGCTCGGGATGGAGCATATCAATCCACAAGACGTCTCCATGCCATGTTCTGACCTCCTCGAAGTTAGGTACGCGCAAAGAGGAGAATGAGGTGGTGTATCTCCCAGGCGCAAACGTGGACCAAAAGACGCTGAGCTCGGAGAGGCTAGGCAGGTGGCGCAGAATATCGACTCTGGCCGGCGTGAAACGGATGTAACTGGCCTCGAGTCGCTGAATCCGGGGGAAAAGAGCCAGGCACTCGAACACTGCATCGAGCAGAACGAACGGGGAAGACATCGCGAAGGCCCATTCAGTCTTCCGCGACCTGGTGATCTCGCAAGATCGAACGAATGGGGCAATTTCTGGGGAGCACCAGAAATTGAGACGCTCTAAGCAGCGGCTGATTTCAAGGGGCGACGGAAGAAGGAAGCCAGCTCCATCGCGAGCTACCGGGAAACAGAAATGGGAGAATACGCGTGGGCGGGAGACCCAGCGGAAGGTGCGACAAGCCAGAGAGAAATTTCGCAGGGTTGCTCGGTCGTAGCTGGGAAGATGGCGTAAGATTTCGAGCAGCAGCTCGCTGGGAATTGGGTCATGAGAGCCCGTGGAAGGGCGAGTTGCGGATGGTGGGGTTGACCAAGGGTTGACGGATACGTCTCAGGGAAGAGAAGACGCGTGGCACATTTTTTCAAAGTCCGCCCTGATCTCTCACGGTGGTTCATTTGCGTCGCATTTCTGACTTTATTCGACAACATCACATCTCAGCCTCGCCGCGGAAAGCCCAGCTTGGGTATATTGCTATCACATTGCGGCCGCGACTATTCTGCTTCCGTCTCACTCGCGTCAGTGATTGTCCAGCAATACAACATACTACGTTCTATCTTCCCAGACACAGCAGACATTCGACCAACGCCCGATTGAAACCAGAACAATACCCTTCTCGTCCAAGCCCCATCCCATTCGAACGGACGTTAGTTCAACGAATATATGTATTCATGTTCTAGAACTGGCCAAACAGTAAGGGACGCTCCGGCGTGACTCGTAAGACGTCTGAAATATTTGGCATATCGCCATCGTGCAACCTGTTTACGTAGACCAGTCTGTGGTCAAGTTATGCAAATAGCGAGGAATAGAACGCATGCCCGAATTTCACGCTAGAACAGGCTTGATCCCATTTGCAATATAAGAATCTTCTCTTCGATCGTTGGGGTCGCGCTTTGATTTTTTGGGGCGCAAGGAAAGGCAAAGAGCAGTCAGTCTTTGAAAACAAAAAGGGAAATAAGAACGCACTTGTTGAAACTTCTGCGGAGCTTGAGCTGGCCGCCTCATTGTAACCAGAACGAGAACAAAAGGAACCCAGCATCCGGCCTGGGTTCATCGTTCTTCCGTCAACAAACGGGCTGGGCCAGCTACCAAGATGCGGATACATTGATCGTTGATGGAAAAAGTATCTGGCGTATTCTGCCCACGAAAATGGAATGGCGGAGTCTTTCCGAAAGGCCAGATTATGCCCGTCCAAAGATAAGTTGCGTACATCCACTGGTTGTGGAGTAGAGCACAGAGGAGCACAAGAAGAAAATACCACTGTCCCTTGCGACCCGACCCCGATTCGAACGGGTCTGCAAGTCTTGCGCACAAAATCTGCTCCATGCATAAGTGGACTGGGTCTGCGGAATATTATGCACCCACCCGCAGAGTCTGTCGAGTCGCAGGGGCTGCGCGGCGGCCTCGGATTCGAAACAATGCCGTCCTTGCACACGCGTTACCCTTGCACGCAAAATCTCTGGCGCAGTGATTCGACAGCCGAAAGGAAACCAGTAGACCGGGTCACGAAGAGCGCGTCCTTAATCCTCACGATACACAAGCCTAGAATTATGTGCGCGCGCATTTGGCGCAGATTGGCACAGAAAACATTGCGAAGTCGTAGATGAACAGGACTCCAGTCGGACGGACGTCTTTGTTTGCATAGTTTCCATGAACGGCATTGTCATTGGGATGTAAGCGGCATGTGCCGCCAGGCATTCAGGGTAGTCGAATGCAGTCAAGTCGGGTCCGTACGCTGCCAAGTCCAAGAATAACGACCCTAAGCAGCTTGAGGCGCGTCCGGCGGCAAAGATAGAGATAGAACAAGTCGGGCAAGACGCCCAAGAAAGCAGTCTCGAGCCGGAAATGGGACGCCGCCGCCGTCACGTCGAGCTAACTCGAGCCTTGGTCTCTGCTGGAGGACGGTCAGTATTTGGTCAGTATAGGTACAATCGGCAGGGAGGTGAGTAGTATGCTGTGGCTGAAAGCTGGTGGAGAGCATCCGGAAGCCCCTGAGAGCACCGAAAGCACCTCAGAGTCAGAACGGTTGAATTGAGTGAACCAGCGTGAGTGTTCGGGAAGAGAAGAGATGTGGCGGTGCACGCATCATACGGGGCGGTTGATCCGCATCCCCCTAGCAACTTCAACCACCACCACCACCACTGCCTTCTGTCGCATTCCAAGCCGTGTCGAATGCCTGCTCACTCTCGAATCAGCTCTGGCTAGGGCCTTGTATATTAATCCGGTTTGTAAACCGGTTTATAAACCGGTGTTTATAAACCAGTTTTTAAATCGCCCGGCCAAAGGGCCGGTTTTTAAATCGTGGGAGAGTGCTCTGAGGGGGGGTTTTGACTGGTTTTCCTGGACTTCCTCCCAACTTTTTTCCAATTATCTTGCTGTTTTTGCCTATGGATTACATTGGGGCGTGTCCCATTAACTTCCAGGGCAACTGCACAACTCAAATGTGCATTCAACTGTCGCAAATTATTGGTGGAGGAGAGTTTTCATCTTTGGTTGATCTTTGGAACCCATGTTGCGATAGCTGCTTTGGTGTCCTACATCCAGTGTTCGTCCAAAATCCTCGCGGAGCACGAAAAAAATGCCCCCTTGGACACCTTAGACTTTTTTTGGTGCGGGTTTGTAAACCGGTTTATAAACACCCGGTTTTTAATACTGGTTTGTAAACCGGTTTTTAACTCCCCAGGAATTATATACAAGGCCCTAGCTCTGGCAACGAGCGCGTTGCGCGCGCCTACAAGTTCTCGCGTTCTAGAGCGAGGCAGGACTCATTTGTGCTTGCGAATGATGCAACCCTTGCCCTCCGCCCATCAGCGCTTCTTCTTCTTGGTTGGCTTTCTAGTGAGCCTACTCAAGCCTGGTACTCGACATATAGCCCCGCAGTGCATGATCAGTTTCCGTTCCCGCTGGTCATGCCTCCCCGCGAATACCCTTGTTCAACTCGAGGGCTGGGCATAGTGAAGGCGAAATCGCCTTTTTCATTTTTATTCTAACATGACCAGACGAGTAGAAAGTCCTGATACTAGATTGCCGCCGACGCATGAATAGGTGCGCTGCAGTGCTGTCGAGGTACCTGCTAAGCATCAGCTTTGTCAGGATACTTGGAAGTCCACGGCTCCACTCGACCATCCAGCGAGCAAATATCATTCCGCGGTGGGCAGGTCTGCATAAAATTTCATCGGCTCCAGACTTTTCGGCGCTCCCTCGTTCGACTCGGGGGCGCCGGGCGGAATATGCAAATTCAATAAGGGGATTCTTCCTTTGACCCAGGTTTACAGTTGTGCCGTCCACCTCGAACAATCCCACCATGCCTTCCACGGGCGAAACGAAACCATGACACCCTCACGTGTACCTTGCGTCGCTTGACTCCTTTCCTTGACAGGACCGAGAGTAAAGTCAGTCGGACGCAAGTCGGACGCGACTTTTAGTGTCCTCGGAACGGCCGGGCTAGGGTTCGACTCCCCGTGTCCGGAATGGCGTCAAAAACCTTGCTTTTTGGTGGTTCTGCAGCAACTGGCAACGGCAAAAGCGATTCAGCACTGTCTCGAGGCTTGTCGTGTCTATGGTCGCGTTATCAAGGTACTGCAGCACTATGCCACTCAACAAGCCTTGCAGCTCGCCAAGACATCGCTAGGGCACCCATTCGTAAACGATAGGACAATTGCAACGAAACTGGCAATGCGGAGGCACCGCGATCCGCATGGGAACGAGTTACCCAGTGAGCAATGTACCGTCCCGTAGTGCGCGGTTCATGTTCATGAGCGACGAAACTCTCATGCTGAAATCTGGATTCGGGGACGCCCCGTTCGATTCCGGGGGCGGGACGTACGGTCTTTGCTTCAACTCTTTTGACCAGCCTAAGTAGCTGAAAAAGCCATATGCCAAACCACTGCAGCTGTACGGCTTCGATGCTAAATGCAACGCCGCTCAACCATTTTTATCAGCGTGGTCGATGAGCGCCCGTACGACCTTGATCGTATCGCGGTGGGTGGCAACTCGATGCGGTGAAAGTAAAGGCGCGCATTTGAAATGTTTTTTTGGCAGTTGTAAATTTAAAAGCGGACCCGCCACAACACATATCTCATCTGCGAATTTCTGGGGACTATATTCGGATCTCATCTCACTATATCAACCGGCAAGCGTCGGGATCTTTATATTGGCAAGAAATTCAACGCAAGACTTGTTCTGCTTGCACTACAACGGTCGTATCAAGAAAGAAAAAAGAGCCCCTTCTTCATCTCCTGACCCATGGGCCATAGCTCGTTCGCCAGTGCGTTACTTCTTGGATCTGCCTCGGGGCTGAAGGTGATTTTGGCGCAGGGTGTCGTACAGCTCACGGTTGAAGTCCACAAACCTCAACTCCACGTATTCGATCGGAATTCTACCCGATGGTAACTTTTTCCGGATTATGGTGCTGCAATTCTTGGGCCGAGGGCCGCCGAATGTAAGCCCGCGCGAGAGTCTCGCGCTCTGTGGGGGGGAAGGTCAGACCGGCCGCACCGCGGTCAAGGTTTTGTAAGTCTGCTGGAGGGGGACGCACTCGAACGTTCCTCGATACCCAATTTATCTCTTCCACGGCGCAAACAGTTCTCGAAATGTGCCATACATCCCTTCGAGATCGAAGCCCCCCTCTGTCCATATTCTTCTTGAATGGTTGTATTGATGCGTGGGTCCATAGAGGACAAAGCGACCCTTGCCGAACTCCAGAGTGAGACACAGAAACGGATAGGACAAGCTGAAGCAGGATGAGGTTGGTTGGGGACCCGAACAATTTCACCTACGACTCAGTGTCGGAATTCTTCAGATTGGTTAGCACGAAGTCTTGTTTCCCTCCATAACACGTACCTTCTTAAATACGCTCTTAGCTCCTTGGCGCAGGTAAAAACTGTCGCTGCCTCGGGGGTAACGGGTCCGAACTTGATCTTCGTCGTCGCTAAAGCATGCGTCCAAAGATTGATATCCAATTCGGGGTCCTGCTTCAGAAAAAGCTGGTCCGCATGAGCACACCGCGAGAGTTGCACGGTTCGCCGTACATACCATTCCCCGGTCCTCTCGTTTTTTCATCCACCGGATCCGTCCTGCGAATATGTTCAACGGGACTGCGCTGATCTGAGCGAACTACTTACCACGCTCGAGTCGGGTCCTATCCACATTGAATGAGCGCTAGCTTCTTAAGCAATGTCGCAAGCTCACCGCCTTTGCCTCAGCCTGTAGCTTTTCAACCAACTCTATAAACTCTCTGCAAGTCTGAAACCAGCTTTGTCACCTGTTAGCCGCGGGAGAGAGAAAAGAAGCCACTTGCTGGAGCGCGAGCTTTTCCTTCTTTACATCTTTGTATTTCGCATTGGTCTTCACGAAGGCCTCATTCGAAGAGGCCAGCTGGGTTTTCACTGTTTCGCAGGTCTTATTCGATGAGAAACGCCCAGCGGTGGAGTGAGAGACTCTCGCGCAAGGTAACATTTTCCTTCAAGAGCGCGTCCACGGCATTGAGGGACTTGATAGAGCATTTAGCGTGAGAAGAGAGCGTTTGCCTTGCTGGAACGGTCATGGGATGCTGCTGGGAGCGGTACACTCGAGCTCGGCCGAGGGGCGAAGAAAATGCAAGAAAAGAAGCAACGGATATGGCCATGTGTGAGTTGCCCTCATGTGCGGTGCGGACCCGGATTGGTTTGACATTCGCTGCTTGTGACAGTCCGAGCAACGGCACCAGAGAGAATCAAGCACCGGGAATCGCCACGATATTATTCCAGAAGATAAACGGGAATGTCCGGTGTCGATGCGAAGATGCATTTATGTTCAGATATCCAGAGGTGGTCCCAGCATACTTTGAAGTGAGGATAATTCACCCAAGTATCGAAACTCCCAGCGTCGCAGCTTTGAACCCATATCAGCATACTACTAAAAGAGAGTCGAGCGCATCTGAGATGGACTTTCACCTCGAAGAACCGAGCCAAAACACGCCACAACGACAGCCTAAGATGGCTTTTGTACCACAGCGCGCCAAAACGCTTCAGGTGCGCTCCAGTAGACATTTTCCGCGTTCTTCGTCCATGGACCAACTGTGCTGGCAAAAAGCAGAATGCCAAGAATGTAGGCGGCGATAATATCTGTGAACTGTGTTAGTACTCGTACTCTTACGAAGCCATTGAAGCAAAGATGAAGAACGGTGGCCCAGGTGGAGGAGTGCGGAAGTGAAGGGGGAAAAGGGAGAAGTAAAATGGGTGTAAACGCACTCCGCCGTTGCGCAGGGAAGCGCTGCATCTCATCCTGCATCTGCGGGATACCCATTATGTTGCAGAAGATGTGCGCGGTGAGAGGCGGGATCAGCGATGACGTGCGGAGAAAGAGGAACGATGCGTGGGCGCCGAACAGTGTCGTGTAGGCTGTTTGAAAGACTGTCGGACAAACATAAATTCAGCATTAGGAATACAGGGCAACATTCAGAAACAGAAGGGCCGTACGACTGGAGAGCAGAGCTTGTTTAGCTGCATATCTTGTGCGGCCAAGGCGATTGTATACCTCCCACGCGTGGTGAACGTGCGCTACAAACGGAATATATTACACAAAAGATGGGCCATCCGCCCTAAGCGAGACATACGCACCGAGACCAAACACAAGCGGCGCGAACACAATCATTTTCCACCGCGCCGCGCCACCCATAGCGTACACAGCCAGCACACACGCCCGAAACACCACTTCTTCCGTCAAGGGGCCCTGCTCACGCCACAAATAAGATAAAAAGCATTTCGAGAGAGAATCAAGAGAATGGAATACGCACCCAGAAGTAGTTGCGAAAGCCAACCCAGGTACAGAACTTATCAAGGAAATGATGCTGCAGAGAGAATCGACGCTTGCCCGGGAACGTGCCAGCGAGGTAGCAGCTGCCATAGAGCGGGCCCAGGAAAAGCAGCGGCGTCTGTAAGCACCAGAAGACGGCGCCAGCGCTCAAGCGCATCCCCAGAACTGACAGAGCAAGCGGGAAGGACTGCGTGAACCAGCGAGGGGTAAGTGGCGTCCGAGGTGGAATTGCCGAAGAAATGCGGCCCACAGAAGACAGGGCGGATGGGATAACGAGAGCGCAGACAACACCACAGTTGAAGAGAGTGGCAAATGTAACAGCAGTTAAACGCGCTCGAATAACCGCTGGATCGTCCCTGCTTCCGGGTTGCACTTGACGCCGCGCGTCTGGTGTTCCCGAGAAGCGCAATCTCGCGGTTTTCACCAGGTAAATCGAGCCTACATACGAGGAGGAGAACAGAAGAGCCAAGAGGTGCGAGGACAGCATGGAGATCGCGTACAACGGCGGCGCCTGGATTGGTGACATGGCGGGAAGAAGCAAGGGGATTGATTGCCGCTCTCTTTGTGCAAGAGCATTTGATCCAAGCTCCTCACAACAGGCATCCCTCTCATTGAACCACGCTGCGGCTCGATTCGAAAAACGGTGAACCCATATCATTTGGCCATTGGACTGACAATATGCAGCATCACCCCCTAAGTTCAAATAGGGAAAAAATCAGGGCCGAATGGCCCGAACCCGCTCGAGTTCGTTCGCTGAGCGCTCACAGTCATGAATACTCATGATGATGAATGACACTTCCGTCCATTATAATTCAGTAGAAATCGTATCTGTAAAGCACCCATTGAGAAATCCTTCTTGGAAATGATCTGTCAGCGTCCCGATCGCCACACAGACCGGCCATTTCGCGGACTCGCTCAATATTATTCATTGTAGTCTTGCGCAAGTTTTTCTTCGTTGCGCCTAGTAGCTAAGAAGTCGATAGTGAAAGAGATCAGCCATCTCGTCCAATAAGTCCGCAGGCAATATCCTACCCTCATCGGCCACTTTTGCTCGGTCAATGGTAGTCAACTATTCAGTGTCAGAAAATTCCCCGGGAAAAGTAGATAAGCGGCTGCGGGGACGTACGCCCCGGTTGTCGACGATGTGGTCGACTAATATTGCTGTAAGGGCGGCGAGTACCTCCTTTGCCTTCACAAAACTATGGGGTCTCCCCTGCATCTTCACGTGTGCTTGGTATGCCTCGGAGGCCTGCACCATGATGCATCTCAGCTTGACGCGGCCAAAACATGGAGGGCAGCGCACCTCATACGCCGCTGCGGCGGAAATGAGCTCGTGTGAGAGCTGAGCATCGGGAAGTGTGGTGGTCAGCTTCGGACAGCGTACAAATTAGCACGAGGATATATCCAACAACGACATGTAAGTTGAAGCCACCTCGAGATAAGCCTCAGCTTCTTCGGAGTCTTCACTAAACCAGCCCATACTGCCAACGGTTCTGCGGGAGGGCACCGTAGATGTGAGACGGCAACGGACACGCTGGGGGGAGGCATATATACACACCAGTGGAGCATCTCGAAAGCCCCTTCTCTTCGGAGATTACTCAATTCCACAACTGCTCCATCGAAAAAGATTCGCTAGTGCGAGCGAACGGATTGAATACAGTTTCAAGGCCGTGGCGCGAGGTGTTGCTGGTGACTTGTTGCTGTTCTGAAAGGCTCCATAATCACCCAGTCCAAGAGTCGACCCACCCACGTCAGAGTTCGGCGGAAATGGAACGGCGAATGACTGAGATGAGGCAAGAAAGCTTGGCAAAAGCGACGTTGGTGAGCGTTGGTGGGGCATCAGTGGGGCAGCGAAGCGAGCATGGGAGGCGCTTCAGCGGAAGGGGAAAGCCAGACGGCGGGCCAGACTTGGGCTCTAGACCTCCTTCGGGAAGTTGCGGTGGGATCTTGATCTCCGAGATGCCCGGGTGGGCTGACATAATTTCAACATGCCGAAGTTCAACTTCCCGCTCAGAAAGATTGGGATTGAAAACCTTAGATTCCGGCGGGGTCCAGGCGGAATGCTAGTGAGCAACAGTTTCCACGGATCCGGACAGACCCTTCTCGAACAAGGTAAGGGAATTATACAATTGGGATGGCAAATAACCTTGTGAAGCTTCTCTTCGTAACGTAGGTCGATCCACCCCCCTCCGCTACGATGAGCGTCATGTAGGCAGGTATGCATCGACGATTGGTGATGATTGAATGCCGGGAACGTAACAGCACTGGCAGGACGCGGACGCTGCAGCATCGAAGGTGGAACCTCGCAGTCATAGCTCACCGATTCGAATAAGTCGAGTTCGCCATGAGGGGACAGCGCAACGTATCCTAACAGGGCCGCTTCGAACAAGTACGTTGCGACTTTCTGAGCCGCTTGAATTGTCGCATCCAGTCCTTGGCATCTGTCCTGAATCCTAATTCAATCAAACAAATTAGTCCAACGCGGACTGATACCAAAGAGTTCCCGTGAAAAAAAGGAAATCGTCACCACATACAAATTCCCCGTCCCCGAATCGAACCGGAGGAACACCATCGGGGCTTCCAGCTTTATGAAAAGCATCGTTGATAGTGCGAATCGTGCGATCAAGCTCTTCACTCCGTACACAAACAGCGATGCAACAAATATGGGGTATCTGTGAGATAAAAGGTATAGGCTGCAGATGCGGCGCTCACGGGAGAGTAGCACGATTAAGAAGAGGACCAGCATAGCACGGTTGAAAACGAATTGAACGGATGGCGGCGAAGATCTGAGATCTAATTAAAGCGAAAAGTGGGGTTGGAGGAAGAAGAGCTCAAGCACAGCATGAAACAACTTACCGGTGACTGTTAACATCCGAAGAGGGAACCGTGTGCATTGTCCTGATGCATCGAATGATGACTGAGCATTTTCTCCCCGTCGTCTTTCGCACATGAATTGCGCAGTTCAGTTATAAGACTCATGACCAAGTTGATTCTGAGTATCCGAGTCAGCTCAAGGGTAAACCACAGTAATGAGCAGCCCGACATTCCATTATCCAGCTGCACAATCTGCTCCGTGACCCGCTGTATATGCTCTTCGTCACTGGCCCAATTTTCGATACAAAGGGTTTGATTTCTTCGCTTACGCGCTGAGAAACATTCGCAAGCTCGGTGAAGATCCCATCCTTGAATTTGAGTGGTTCGTCAACTGGTTGGCCACCGGAAAACAGCACGCCTATGAGGCTGGATGTAGTTCAGGCGGCATTATTCAATTAGAATGAAGATTAGCAACGCAGCTCATGATGCATTATACTGCAATCGGCGAGACATCGGTGAGAGATGACGAACGAAAATGAGGTGTGGCTTAACATACATATTGTTATGATTGGTGAGGATCCCATCTTCGTTGACGTGATAATTTGCAATGGGACCGACTCCTTCTCCGCCGTTGTCGCCCGGGTTGCCGTCGCTTCCTCTGCCGCCTGGGACATTATTTGAATCACGATCGTTGATTCGATCCAGCTCCTTACGCACCAGAAATGTGGTAGATGGCGCATTCATTGTCACGGGACATTGGGAGTGGTGGTTATCGCAGGCTAGACCTAATTCAGGCGGGACACTTTCCGACCCGCTGTATGCTGTCAGTCGCAAGGGACATTTCCTCACACATAGAACGACTCACAAAAGGCCAAGGTCGGTGTATTCCTTCCTGCGTCGTGCCCTGGAAAACGACGTAAAGGTGGAAGATGAAAGACAAGGAAATCCAGCTGCACAGCTCTGGAGACAGCATGCACATTCACACGATGAAGGTAGTCCGGCGGCAAGGAAATTAAGTCACTTGACTCTAACTTCTTGTTGTGCGTCCAAATATACAGGTCACGAAGTACTCGGCCAGCGCAGCCGCTGCGTCCATTTTTTTGGCCCGCGGTGCGGCCCTCGCTCGTAATCTTGAACAAATGCGCCCTCGTCCCAACCAGTGGTGCATCTTCCTTCTCCTTCATCTGCTATTCGCACTTACGTCGATTCGTCGTCGAAGACCAGGAACTTTGAAGTTTGATCATTAGCGACTATCGTACTCTCTCCCTTGTTCGTGCAAGCGATCAAAGTCCCGGGGAGTGAAGTGCAGCATGGCAAAGTTTGAAACGTCGTGCAAAAGCGTGCAAAGGAGGAGGCGTCGGCCCGTGCAGTTGCCGAAGCCGGCGTGACATTCAGCGTGACTCGACGCCTTCGTCTGTCCCACCATGACCGTTTCGCTTTCCGACCCTCCTCCCCGTCTGTTGCGCGCGCAGTTGGAAGAGGTCAATTCGGACATTCTGCAGCAGCGGCTTGAGCGGAAGAAATACCTCGAGGTCTTCAAGCTCAAGCAGCAGGCATTAAATACAAAGCAGCACGAATTAGAGACGAAACTTTCTCTTATCGTCTACCCAGTTCTCACTCTTCCCCCGGAGGTCACAACCCGTTTCTTCGTTGCGTGCCTTCCCGATGGATGTGTGCGACCGAGTAGCAAAAGCGTTCCGCTCTCATTAGCGCAGGTCTGTCACCACTGGCGCGAGATTGCAATCTCCACACCCGAGCTTTGGGTGTCCCCGGAGATTTGCTTTGATCTTCGCCGACGCGGCGTGCCTCCATCTGGTGACGGGAACCTCCATTCGCTCGAGAACTGGTTTTCTAGGTCGAGAAACAGGCCGCTGTCGGTCAGAATATATTCATCCTCCGGAAAAATACCCTCATCGATGATCTCCCTCCTTTCTTCCGTCACCGCGCGGCTGCACTTCCTCGATCTGGACCTTTGTCCAAAAGATTTGCGCGCACTCGGCCGTGCTACCCATGCGTTCCCCAACCTCAAGTCTCTTGCTGTATCATCTTCCTATCACCCCCTCGCGCATTATGACCCTCTTTCGATCTTTAGTAACGTCCCATCCCTATCAGAGCTCCGAATCGCCCATGAACCCTCGCAGTGGGACTGCTACCCCTTATTGAGCAGTCTTAGCCTCGGCCGTATCCATTTCCACAGCGTTTCTAAAGTGTTACAAGCATGTCCGCGACTCTTACATCTCTCGGCAAATGTGCGCGATGTTCCCGAAGGTTTCTTCCAGCCCCCCGTCCTTCCTGCTCCTCAATTGCAGTCCTTGATTCTCGAGAATTCCGACAGTTCTCTGAGCACTCTACCTCCCCTCATTCTACCTGGCCTGCGCCGGCTAGAGCTCGATACGTCGGACCACGCCGCGTTTCTGTGGATTCCGCCCCTCGTTTCCATCTCTTCCTGCCTCCTCCAGCATCTTTCATTGGGATTCGACCACGATCGGCCTGTGGAATTCATAGTCTGCCTGCACACTATCCCAACGCTCACATCAATAATAATTGCAGTCGACGGACCTTTGGTCGAATTCATGCATGTGGTGAATGCAGACCCTCCGCCTCTACCTCGGCTTTGCTACCTCACCATTTTCCTCGGGCACCCCGGCACCATCCAATTTGTGGAAGAACGACGGGCCGCGGTCACCCCTCCTTCTTCTGGCTTCGTGCGTCTCAATCCGAATGAAGGGCATTGGCAGGAAGCGGGCGATTGGCTCTCGGACGAGGAAGGAAGTGTTCCGGAAATTGAGCGGTTCATTGCACAAGGTTGGGAAGTTCGGGTGTCCAACGGGAAGGACATTTGGCCTGAAGGTGCGGCTCGATTTCCTCACGAGCATTGCCCCAACTTAAACGCTGCATAGAATTCGACGATAAATAGCCTAGTCTCCCCCCGGCAGTCTTTCCGCGTCCCGTTTCTTGTTCAGTGCGTAGTTGCACTTGCGCAAAGCTTGTTATCGACAGAAATCCAATGGGTGCTCCATTCTGCTATTGGATTTTCTTTCACCGCCGATTCTAAATAATGCCATCACAAGAAAGGATTCGCTACATACAGAAGAGTGTACTATCTCATCCAGCACTCATAATCGAATTAGTTGAGCCCCGTGTCGCGGGACTTTCGCTTTGGCTGGGATCCCATCATGTCGAACCGCGAGTTGAATAGAAGGAAAGAAGGTGCAGTTGAAATTGAACTGGATAGGAATACAGTGACGGTCTACGGCGTCTAGGATGCGGTACAAGAAATACAATGTGATGCGAGGTGTATGGGCTGGATGATTCTCTAAAAATCCTGGTTTATATGTCCAGGGCGACATCCGCCTGCCAAACATTTTCGAACGTGTTTTGTAGGGAGATAAGGAAGAGGTGCTCGAAGCGAACGCAGTGAGGAGAGAGCATCAAGTCGCGCGATGTTGGCATTTCTGACTGGCATTTCTGCGGAGGGAGAGGAGGATGGTTAGTATCGCGATAGTTGAACACAAGGCATGAATGACTAACCTCGACGAAGCGCGCAAAGTTATTTGCAATTTGAACACCCAAAGCCAATCTTGTAATCGGCGCGCCGTTGGGAGCCACGACGGGGATGGTGCGGCAGCACTCGACGTGTCCATAGCCGGGCCACTAGGAGACAAAGTCATGTCAGTTTCAATGAATTCCTAGTCGATTGATTGTACCCACCAAAATGCGGAAATTGACGTGCTGCAAACCCGTGTGCGCGAGGACCGGATCGTTTGCGCCCTGGAGGGGAGTCGACATGCCCTTCAACCGAAGTTCGCGCATCGAGACGCCCTGGCGCGCCTGACCCGGATAGTCGAAGGACACTGGGGAATGAAGTTCGTGCGTCCGGGCCATGGCGACCTTCCAGCCCTGTGTCGGGCTGTATGGCTGCAGGGGAACACGTCTCCGGGTCGGAGAGCTGAAAGCGGGACGTTGGGGAGCGGAGCCATACGCGAGAGAGTAGCTTTGCCCCGGGCGGACGGCGCCCGGATGGATCGTGTTGGTGTAGTGGGCCATTTGGGTTGAATGGTTGAGTGGTGAGTGGAGTGAGGAGGGCTGCTGGTTGGATTCTGGGAGTTGACACCATAGTTTATATATTTACTCTGTTCAAAGCGAGCCAGTCAAAGCTGAAAGCGGGGAGGCGGACAGCTAAAGAAAAAAGTCCAAAGAGCAGGCCAAAGCGCCACAGCCACTCAAAGCACATTGCAGCCGAAAATCGAACGTAAGCTTAGAATCGTTAGGGTACTGAGCAAACAGAAGAAAGAGCTCGCTCGAGCACCAAAAACTGTGTCTTTGAATGGTTGGCTGAAACGCTCAAAGGGTGAAAGACGGTTCAAAGACGGTGTTACGTCATGTTCGATATCTTCAAAGCGCTTGGTCCAGGTTATCTCACCGAGGGCTCAATCGTTTCCTTCTTAGAGATCGGGGGTCGCATCAGCACTTTTGAAAGTAGAGGTTATCGTCCAGTGGACCGAGCCTCGAAACGAATGATTTTGTCAAGCTATCTCGTCGGTTGTGGAAGGAACTGCCTGCATCATCATTCCAAACAGAGATAGGTGGCTAAGTAGCCCAAGATATGTCACTCTAAACTCAATGTACGTTGTCTTCGTAGATAAAATCACCAACTCTATTACGCCTTCTGACGCTTCTGCACCCCTTTTGCCGCCCTCAGGCGCATTCTCAGCCTTTCGTTTCTTGCACTCCGTTCTACGGCGACAATAGTCGTCGCGCATTGCGTTGCATAGTTCCTGCACCCGACAAACTACAGTGCCATTCGTTCGATTTCGATCGTCCCGGACGGGTATTGTTGCTGAATCATCTTATCGGAACCTGGAGGTCGAGTACCGCTGAGAGCCAAATCCCGGATAAGTTTCTTATCCTGCGAAGTAAGGTCAATCGAGGGTCATTGGAGGGAGAAACTGCCGCACGATTCTGGGGGTATGCATTCTCCGCCTCCAGCCGTGGCTATGGGCTTTTGAGTGCGAGTCGCCAGGATAATTGGTCGAATATCGCTCACAATGTTCGAGCAGTATGCCGTCTTCGCTTGCAAAGCGCCATGGAGGCTAGTAATTTGCTGACGCAGCGCGGTTATCTCCTCCGCGGAATTATTTTGCTATAGAGCTGATATATTTGTGATTCGAGAGAATTTGGGGAACACACGCACCAGGTCCCCGGAATGCTTCGTTAGCTTTCCTTGAACGGCAGCGAGTTCTCTCCCCAAAGTTTCGTTTTCAAGCTTAACTTGAGCCTGTGGAAATTATGGAAGGACGGGTAGAGGTAGTCAATATATATTGCCCACCAAATCGGACGATTGTTCCTGTTTCACTTTTAACGTGTCCTGGAGAGTGGTGATCTGCTACTGACAGTCTGAGACTCGAAGAGAAATTGGGGTTCACGCGCACAGAACACTCCGCATGTTTTAGCTTTTCCAGCAAGGTTTCTTTCAAGTTTAACTTGGGCCTGTGGAAGTTATAGAAGAAGCAGCAGAGGTAGTCAAATGTAATGCCCAGTCACCCAAATCGGACGATCGTTCCCGTTTTACTTTCAGCGTGTCCCGCAGAGTGGCGATCTCGTCGTGGATGCAGGCCTTCTCAGCCTCGAGGCGGCGAATGTCATTGCTGAATGCAGCTGACTGATTTGTGGATCAAGAGCCTGCGAAAACCGAGTCGCCAAAGGACTCCCTACCTTATTCTCTAATTCCTGTTCAAGGGCGAAGATGCGCTGCCGAGAATCGTCGATATATTGAGAGAGGTAGCTCAGACTCTCGACGGTCTCTTCATTGGAATCCATTGAAGCAGCCGAGGGCACTCAACAAATATGCGGGCTACGAGCTCCGGCTGAAGAGTCAGCACAGGGTAGATGATAAGAGATAGTTCCGACTCCAATTCCAGCTGCTTTGCCTCCAATCCGCGCTGCTTCGTCTCGAAACTTGAAGCTGCAAGACATTTCTTCTGCTCAAGCTTTTGCTGCCAGATAGCCAATCGGACGTCCTCCAGACGGACGCGCAGTGCTCGAGGAGTGCAGGAGGATTTGCGCCCTGTGCGCGCGAATGAGTCGCTTGGGTAGAAATCGGCCATCGTCACGGTGGTGGCAGCGAAGGCGCGTCACGTCGGTGACACGTGACCGGAAGTTGCCGAAGTCACAGATGGCTGTGCTGCGTCCTTCTTTTTTCTTCTTCGTCCAGAACGCAAGGATGTGCGCATCACCCCTCTAGGATGTGTGGCATCTGTGGAGCTCAGCGCAAGATACGGGTGTCAAGGTCATGGTACGTGGTGGGTTTCAGCCTGAGTCCTTAGCAATCTGCGAGTGACTGATCCGAATTCTCTGCAGCCTAAGGGTATCACATCCTCGACTTTCTGTCTCGATATGCGCTGTGCTGCCCCATGCTTTGTTGCTTTGTTTGAATGTTTTTTTAACACCGGTATTGCACTGTGACTTCGGTGCGTCGTTCAAGCGTCGTTTGTTCAATCTTGGGACGCTGATACATTTTATGATCTCCGTGATCATGCGCAGACTTTCCAAGCCCAAGTTCATCAGATACGGGAAGAAAAAAGAACGATGCTCGCCTACTTCCTGCCTTGTATTGCGACGTTCCAGCGTGACAGCGCTGAAGCGAAATGTCGAACTTATCTGTCTGCCGAGGAATAACAGCTCCGTTCTCGAGTATAGGCAGTGTTCTTAATAATTGTGCAAGGCCGAAGACAGTTAATCTCACGGAGTTTTGTGCCGGATCTTTTCGATCGGCGGAAGTACCAGCAGCAGCGGATTCCCACTCACCAGAGTGAAAGGTACATATCTGATCTTGATGGAGGACTCCCCACGGATGAAGATAATTGGAAACCACATGGCCGAGGCCGATACCAATCAGTTCAGTGAGCGATACATCGCACTGCCGGACGGGGAAATGCACGAAGGGATCAAGGCTGATCAAGGGCCGAAAACTGCTCCGACTGCCACCTCTGCGATAAAGCTTTGACGCTGCGGTAAGCCCGCCGACTGGGGGTTGCGTTGGAGCTTTTGCGTTAATTTCCATGCCAAAATGAGACGCGTCCAATTTACAGCAGTTTCCTGAACAAAACAAAGTGCCCGTCGTTGACCGTTCTGCGGTCATTCTATCCGAGGAGGTTCGGGCGGTCTCACGGTTCGGTTTCGGCGTAAGTTGATTGGGTCCTGTTGATTGGTTTGTGATCCCGGTAATCAACGTTAATCAACGGCGATCTGGCTTGATCCGCTACGCACACCGCAGGATCGCGCGTAAAAGGCCGCCTGAAGTTTCTTTTTTATTCCAAATATCGTGGTACAAAAAAATTACCTTTTTATGTACCTAGATATTAAGTGAAAAAATGGCATCGAAAGGCGGCCCAATATGGCAGAAAATCAAGTGCAAAAAGGGGTCCATCATCTGTTGAATAATCAGACAGTGGTTAAATGACCCATTTCCGCCCATATTTTTGCGGATATAAGGGCACCGAATTTCGCCGTGTTATTAGACATATCAATGAGCTCATTTTGACACTTAATCCTACCCGAAACAGAGATGCCGAAATATTGCAAATATCAGGGCCGAAAAAAATTAGCCTGATATCTGGCTCCTTTATAGCCATGGCAATGGTTAAAAAGGAGCGTGATATGGCAGATATCAGGGCCGGTCCCTTTCGGCCCTGATATCCGTAATATCTTGGCATGTAATTGTCAGCACATTTTAGGTAAGATTGAGTTACAAAATGAGTCCACTTATATTCACCGCCCTTATATCCGCAAAAATATGGGCGGAAATGGGTTGTATAACCACTGTCTGATTATTCAACAGATAATGGACCCCTTTTTGCACTTAATCTTCTGCCATATTGGGCCGCCTTTCAATGCCATTTTTTCACTCAATATCTAGGTACATAAAAAGGTAATTTTTTTGTACCACAATATTTGGAATAAAAAAGAAACTTCAGGCGGCCTTTTACGCGCGATCCTGCGGTGTGACGACCATCTTCCTCCACGCAATGGCACGGGTGAGCTCAGTTTGTACCAGGTACGGATTCTCTACCTATAAACTTGAAGTCGCTATTCTAAGTTGCGGTCGAGTCCCTGCTAGATCTCCGAGTCAGGGGGAGTGTGCACGATGTGGACATGTACACCTCTTTTCCCGCCCACTGGCAGTCTGGCACTCCGAGTCGCTCTGAATTGCCTCTCAATCTTCGGTGCCTGGATCACGCCATGAGCCCACAACCATACTGAATGTGGTTCCATTTTGGTTTTAGACTCGGCGAAATAGCCGTGAGATTGGTGTGCGCGGTACCGCGGTACCTGCCATTGGTTCTTCTCACAGGCTCAGCGTCGATTTGGGCATCCAATCTCCTCTCCGCATCTTCACCGTCGGCACCGCAGCTGTGGTACCCCTTTTCTGGTACATCGCGACACCTCGCGCGATGTATCGCAAGTGTCCTATGCCTTCCAATCCGAACAAGTTGCCATGTCAGGCCGATTGCATTCGCCATGTACGCCATTTTGATTCGACACAGAGTCTGAGCGGTCTATTTCACGGATCTTTGCTAGGGCTCTCTTTGCGACGTGTGTCGGTCAACTTTGCTTGTGTGCGCCCACATCACGGTGGGAAATATACCCTCCCTTTGCCTGGTCTTCATTCTGACCTATTTCTCCGACAGTTCTGCCACACACTGCACACACGTGCGGCATCTCTCCGCGTCTCCTTGCCCGTGTGGTAGACATCTGGCAACATCCAACGTAATCGATCTCCCTAGGTTCGGCGTGTGAAAGTGCAAGAATCCCCGACACTTTATTGGCTTAAACTGCCTCACACCCACGGGCGGTAGCGGAACCGACTGACCTCCCGAAGCATCGCGCGCCATTGCCCGCAGAAAGTTCTTGCGTGGGTGTATATCCAGTGTCTCACAGCCTAGCTCCATGGTGAATCGGGCATGGCATTGCAAAGGAGGAGAGGTAATTGGACTCCCTCTCCCTTGGGCCTTTCCCTGTCAGTCCACTGTTTACTGTCCGCAATGCAACCCATTGTTGTGTTTCGAGATGAGCACGTCACCTCTGGATATATAAAAGGGCCATGGTATGCATCCGTTTTATTAAGTCTGCCCCTCATGCATTTTCTCCTCGCCCTCCCAGCGCTTCTGGCTACTCCTGCATATGCGGCGAGAGTTATTCGGGACTATACCCTCGATATTGTGAACGGCCCCGTCAATCCAGATGGTTTCCCTCGAGGTGAGTTTACCTTGTGTTTTTGTTCACGGACTGATTCAACCATCCAGTTGGGGTCCTGGCGAATGGAACGTGAGTGGCTTGAGGCTTTGAATAGAACGACCAAGCATCTCAAATGTATTCAGGTTTCCTGGACCTGTGCTTACCGCGAACAAAGGAGACACCCTCCGCGTGTTGGTGAACAACAAGCTGGCAAGTTTATTTTTTGATCGTCCAGGCGAGCGCCTGAACTGTTGCTGGATTTAGACGGACGATACGATGCGTCGCTCGACCACGCTCGTGAGTCCTTCAGACAACCCTGTATTGTTTTTTTTGCTGACCAGACTTTGGGGGCAGGACTTCGATGGGATCTTCATAGGTTCGTTCGCTCCTCACATTCTCCTCCTTCCTATTGTTGATCGTGGTCTTCCGAAGATTCCGACAACGTCTTCAACGAGGGTTCGCCTTTTGTCACGTTCGTTCATTCCACTGCCGTGCTCCCCATCGTGTTGAATTCTTTCTCTCCAGGACCTGCCCCTTCGGCCCCAACACGTCGTACACATACGAACTGCCTCTGTGCGCATTCCCCTTGGAATCTGCCTCGAAAATTTGTTGACGACGTTGAACTTTTGAAGGGGTAACCAGACCGGCAGTTTCTGTGAGCTCCACCGCCGCTGTTCAAGCTAATTTTTACTGAGGTTCAAATGGCACGCAGGGTACCACAGCCAGCTCTCTCTACAGTACGCCGACGGGCTGCGTGGCGCGGTGATCATCTATGGTTTGTTCCCCTTATCACTTCTACCTCACCTAAGGCCTGACGGGGTATGCTTGTAGATCCGGAAGACCCCCAGAAGAGTCTGTACGGTAAGATTCCCCTCATTAATTCCGAGAGACCTCTGGTTGAATAAATTTGTAGACGTCGATGACGAGAGCACTGTACGTTTCGTTCGATTGTCATTGTTCTTCTACCTTCACGCAATCTGCATTAGATTTTGACCGTTGCCGACTGGTGGCACAACACCTCCACGAGCGGTCTCGTCTCGTATCTGGCAACTCAGATCATCCCGTAGGCTTTTCCTCCCTCCTTCACTCTCATCCGGCGCTGATATATTATCTTTGTATTCAAGGGTCTCCGACTCGTAAGTCCATACAATAAAATTCATGGGGACGGTTCATTAACAGCAATCCACAGTGGTCTGTTCAACGGCGCTGGTCGTTTCCAAGGCGGACCTCTCACGCCGTACTCTGCCGTCGATGTAACCAGCGGCACGCGTTACCGTTTCCGTCTTATCAACAGTGAGTTGTTCCTTCTATCCTGCTCTTATCGTCTGCAATACTAAGCATTCTCCAACAGTCTCGGCCCGCACTTCCTTCACGGTATCGATCGACAACCGTAAGCCCATTTCATGTCTTTTGGTTGATACTGACCGAGCTTGAACTTGACTCAGACACCCTGACGGTAAGAGGGCTTGTCAATGATTCCGCATCCGGTTGCTAATATTTGATTTGTTCGTAGGTCATTGAAGCGGACGGTGTCGCGACTGTTCCGAACACTGTCGAAGTCGTTACTCTCCACGCTGGCCAGCGCTACTCAGTCGTTGTGCGTCCTTGGGTCATCCGCAGCCCAGTCGTCCTCGTTTATTGACACGAATCCAAAGGTCACTGCCAATCAACCCGTCGACAACTACTGGATCAGTGCGTGGTGTTATCTAGTAGCAAATTCTGAGTCTCACACCGGTTATTAGACGCTATCCTGAGTGGTGGAAACCCTTCGCATAACGCGAATCTCAACTCAACTCTGGGACGCGGTATCCTTCGCTACAAGGGCGCCGCTATCGCCGAGCCAACCACTCCCATGACCAAGGGTCCCGCGGACCCCGGCCCAAACTCTCTCGCTGAATCCAGCCTCAGACCCCTGGTCCCTATTCCCGTAAGCATATTTGTTTTCAGCGCCACGCACGCGGCTGATTATATACCAACAGGCGCCCGAGCCGGACTACAACCTAACTTTTGTTGCCTTCATGCCCGTTAACAAGACGGTGTGGGAGATCAACAACGTCTCGTACATCTCCCCCGTTACTCCGACCCTCGTGAAGATTTTGGACGGTGCAAGCACGAATGCTGACTTTAACACCACGGAGAACACATTTGTTTTCCCAGCAAACAAGGTCATCCAGGTTACCTTCCCGGCTGAGTACGCTTTCCATTTCTTTCTCGTGGAATAGTTGGCTCATGGATCGCTGCAGCCCGGATGATGAGCTGCACCGTACGCACAATCTCGCGCGTTTCCTTCTTTTTGTATTAAATCAACGTCTCCTTAGCGTTCCACTTGCACGGCAACAACTTCTGGGTCGTCAAGTCCAACGATTCCTCCGTCATCAACACGGTGGACCCGATCCGTCGTGACGTGCGTACCTCTCAAGTTCAGAGCTGTCGAATGCACGCTGAGGAATAAACAGGTTGCCGCTGCCGGGAACGGTGGAACGATTCTGCGGTTCACGACTGACAAGCCGGGTGAGTTATCTTGCCTTTCCAAATTGATTACCACTGACCGCATTCGCGCAGGCCCCTGGTTCTGTAAGCTTCCCCGCTCTACTCATACACGGATGGTTTACTGATAAATAATCCTTTCTTTCTTACTTCAGTCCATTGCCACAGTCAGTTCTACCGCTGCCCAACCATTGATGATGAAGCTGACTCCGCCATTTTAGTTTTCTGGCACTTCAACGCCGGCCTCGGATCGGTTATCGTTGGGGGTCCTGATGAGATCCGCAAGCAGGTGCACCCTCCTAATGCATGGGAGGGCCTTTGCCCCGCATACGATGCGCTCCCCCCCGATGAGCAATGATTGGATCGAACAGTAATCAAATAGCTATCTCAAGCCTCCCTTCCTTACTTTTTTTTGTCATGTTACCCGACTAAAATTGCGATGAACCATCTTTTTGTTGTCTTGAACGATCGCGAACTTTAAGGAACCTTCTCCGGTCCCCACTCGGCCTGGCACTCGCACACGAGACCAACTCAGCTTCGAAAAGAGACGGACATTTAATATTGATCTCAGTGTGAGGTCTCATCGTCTGACTATTAATACTATACAGTATTCGGCATGGTCCCTCGAATCCCTTAATCCTCGTCAATCTGAATACAGGAACATAACTTCCGGGGGGTTTGCGGTGTTGGTGCATTGGACTCGAATGGGTTCTGACTCAGTGACTGCGATTGGATATTGGCTAGACGCTCATATATGTATAGGTACGCATTCCTTCATGGTCAGGCGGAAGATAGCCGAAGTTTCAAGCTGGTTGAAGGAACAGAAAGCATAGAAGCGTATTCTGAAGCGTACACCGGGAACCCAAGTGGAGTTGGAGCAGAACAAGAAATTATGGAACAAGAAAGCATGGGATGAAGAGGGGTGTCGGCGCTGTATAATCCCATATCAGCGAGTTACGAATTATTAACAAGCTCAAACGCACGAACGCCTACTAGTAGATCCAGTGGTGATCTAACGAAACTCGAAGGCTGGAGCTTTTTGCGATGAATTGCTCGAATTCCGTCCGAGCGGAATCGGACAATAATTGGCTGAGGTCTCGGACTGATACTTCCGCGTGCCAAGAAGGCTCGCCATCACAGAGGTGCAGATCCAGAGAATTCAGATGAGCAGGAGGGGAGCGCAGAAGCTGAGCGAGACCAGGATAATCCCTGTAAGTGGCAATGCCCTCGATCCTGAGATTACGGAGGACTGGAAGCAGCGGAGGATCTGCGTTCAGCAGTTTGACAAATTCCTCTATACAACAACGTTCGATTGACAAGGAAGTGAGGGAGGGTACGGAGCGTAGACAAGTCACAAGTTCGGCTGTTTCGATGAATGGAAGGTAGAGATGCTCGAGGGCACAGGAGGAACGGGCGACGAATGCGGGAAGTAGCGGAACAACACGCTCATTGTTCAGATCGAGCTCGAGGCGGCGCAGGCGAGGAAGAGTGAAGGGGGAGAGGTCGAGACTTCTAAGAGTCAGCGATTCCAGCAGGGGCGTAGGCGGGGCCGGCGCGCGGGGTACCGGCGAATTCCAAGTGATATCGACCTCCAGATGTAAAAGCTGAGGACAGCTCCACAATATATCTGACATAGTGTTGAATGAGACGTCCTCGAGTGTGAGGCTGGTCAACAAGGGGTAAGAGCGGGGAATCGAGCCCGGTTCGTGATAGAGGCCGAGTTCTGTCAAAGACGGAGCGATGGGGAAATTTGCGAGCGTATTGTCAGGTCCAGAGGACACGGAGAGACACCTCAGTTTGGGAAACGCGAGGCCATCGCATCCAAATAGGCAGAAGGCCTCATGGGGAATGAAAAGATCTAAGGAGTGAAGCTGGTCGGCGGCGGAGGAAAGAAGCGACAGGACCGGTTCGAGTATTTCCGAGCGACTGGACTGTGAGGATAATGTAATCGAGAGCGGTGTTTTCTTCGCCCGTAGAAACCACGTCTCGAGTAAGCGGAAGTTGTCCGTCATCCGATATTGTGGCAATACAATTGTCAAGGACGCCCAAAGCGTACACGTATTGACAGCAATCCTTCGCCATTGACGGCAAATCTGTGATACCAAGAGCGGAGCCGTATCCCGACAAGGGCGCACTACATCCCCGTGCTCTGGAAGGCACGCAACGAAGAAGCGGGCTACAATTTCCGGCGGCAGGGAGAGAACAGGGTAGACGACAAGAGAAAGTGTCGTCTCCAATTCGTGCTGCTTGGCCTCGAATTCGCGCTGCTTTGCGTCTAAGGCGCGCTGTTGCATCTCGAAGGCGTCGAGACATCTCTTTTGTTCGTGTTTCTGCTGCAGAATAGCAATTTTGACTTCCTCCAGCTGCGCTCGGAGCTCGCAGGGAGGACCAGGGGGCGACGTGGCCATGGTGGTGGAGAGAAGAGGCGAGTCACTGATGTGACCGAGAGAAGAGGCGAGTCACTGATGTGACCCGTCTCGTGAACGGAGGCGGCCCGGTCTGACAAGAATTCGACAAACTGGAGTACGTAATTTAGTTCTACCTCGTAAGCGGAACGTCTGAGACAGCCCTCACACTACATTGAGCCTTGACGAACTTGTCGTGACTCAGCCTTTCGCGCGGCAGTTTTGCACCCTAGGCATCGCGGCTACTGGTACTTAGTAGGTTCTGATTTTTTTGCTGATGGTGAGACCACACTTCCGCCTTCTCAAGATCGCGCTTCTGAATTCTCGCACCCCATTCAAACTCCCCAACGTACTCTCAAAAGCTCAGCCCCACGCTCCGCAAACGCATATGTGACCGCCTGTGTGTGTCCTCCGGGGACAATTGGCTGTGTTCCGCGTCGGTTGTGAAGGAGGAAAACTAATGGAGGCAACTCACCACCACCGACGCGTCAATTACACTCAACCCTGATGTGCCTTTTACTCTCAGATCTGGATCCACCACGCCGTAGGACGCGCCGCGGGCAGACATCCCGGCGGTGCCCACCAGGTGTAAGCTCGATGCGATGTTTTCGCGGATAAAGGTGTCCAATTCAGCGGCACTCATCGCGGCGAGGTCTGGATTCATGGCGCTGATATAGTCGCTCCATGCGGGTGCAGTGACGAAGCGCTGTGCGAGCGCGACGCCATCGCGCAAGGCCAGGAAGTCAAACTCACTTGACAGAAATCCTGGGTCGATGAGCGGTGGGGCGAATGGGTCGGTACTGTTGATTACCACCGACCCACCTACAACGCAAATTAAGCCGCTGAAAATAAAAACAGATAATGAAGTAAACGCACGGCTAACGGGGCTAACGAGCACAGGAGTAACGCTCATGAAGTTACCGTGGTCCCCCTGGCCATTCGCCTGACACGCACATCCACCGGGGTTGAACAAGAACTCGAGATGCGGCGCCCCAGGCCCAGGAGATGGATCTTCATGTACACTGAAAGCGGACGAGTTGGGCGCGAGCCTGAGCCACCCAGTATGCGTCGTGACTCCGGAATCGACGAAGGGGCCGGTTCTTGACGTGTTCCATTGCGCCATTCCCTTTGCGAAGAGCGTCGCATTCTGGTTGATCGAATCAAGAGTGTCTGTTGTTAGAACTGTCCACTGTGCAGATACGTAGGGGTGATCGGAGGCGTTTTGTCCAACGCTAGGGAGGTTGAGAACCGTCGGAATACCGAGAGCGCTGAGCGTGGCGTGCGCGCCTATCCCCGAGTTCATGAGGATCTGGGGGCTACCGATGGAGCCGGCAGAGAGAACGATCTCTTTCACGGCCTGGGCAATAAACAATGAATTTCCTGTCATGAGGAATGAGCAGGGTTTTGTCACGGTGTGTTGTCTGCGTACCGAACTTGAACTCCACCCCGCCGAAGCTAGGTGTCCCGCTCTTCTTCGTCATATTCACGAGCTTTGATGCTTGTGCATGCAGCAAGACGTGCAGATTAGACCGCCCGATAAATTTGGGCCCAAGATACCCAGTGGCGGACGAGCTGCGTACTCCGCCGCCGATGGTTGATTGCAGCCATGCTGTTCATCAAGTAGTAAGCTCAAGAATCTCAAAGAAACAACATTTTCAACGCACAAACACCCAGTGGCTTCCCCGAGTTCACGTCCACGTTGAATGGGAAATCGTCTGGAAGCTCTTTCGTCGTTTGCATGACTTTTTGTTCAAAGGTTGTCCAAGGGAAGCCGCTTAGGCTGACAGAAACAGGACCGTCCGTTCCGTGCAGATGCGGGTTGTATTGGCCGCTTGTATTATGTTCGTCAACGGGTGCAGTCCATTTCTCTGTCTACAGCAGAAAGTTTACGAGCTTTTAGCTGGGACATGTTACCGTGACATACCTTGAGGAAGTACGGAAAGATACGATCCCACGACCAGCCCGGGTCTCCCGACAACTCGGCATAGCGGTCAAAATCCTCTGCGGCTCCGCGAGTGTAGACCATGCCGTCTTTTGTCGCACTAATTAGCAGGACCCATGCGCTGGAAAGAATTTACACACTGTGTGCGCTACATCCTCCCAGCAGAAAACCTTATCGAGTGATGAGCATGAATTTATCCCGCCATCGATATATCGGGACTGACCTCTGAAGTACTGTAAGGTTCGATTATTTAATCCAGCCATTGGGGTTGTAGTGTAGTCTGTGAGGCGCTGTGAGGGTGAACAGACAAAGGGAAGCCTTGCAAACGCACTCCAGCTGTATTTTGGGTCCGACGCAACTTCTCCAAACAGAAAAGGGACCTCGGATGTATAAACACCGTCGTTGCTGTGAGGTGGAACTGGATTAGTCGGGGTGACATAAAGAGGATGAAGATACGCACGATTCACCAGCCTCCAACAAAAGCACCGACACTTTCGGATTCTCTGAGAGGCGATTCGCAACGACGGGACCCGCAGTTCCACCTGACAAATTGCGAATATTGAGTGTGTGCAGTATTGCGACTTGCAAGCACGTACCTCCGACAACTACGAAGTCATAGTGCAGCCCAGGAAGGTCAGCGACGTCTTCATACAGCTTGCACTGGCTGACCCCGCTGAGAACGGCCAGGACAACGAATGCGGACAGCAGCATTGGTGGGAAGTCGCCTAAATCTATGACCGCCGAGCAAGGCTCTCCACTTATATACTGCCGCCGTACGTTAACGTTATGGGACCTCGGTAACCGGGAACCTGTCGGTGTCCTCATAATTAGATGAGAATATTGATATTTCAGCTCTAGACCGACCGACCAATCTTTCAGCTCTCGGAATCGCAATGCGAGGATGATACACATGATATGTCGATACGCACGGACAAGGAACTAAGGATGTGCGGTCGCATGTATTGTTCTCGGGGTATCCCGGAATTGCAACCCACAGAGAACTCCGAGACCGAGGCCACTTGAGGCTGACTATAGATGATGAGCTTCGGGATGCCGCTGATGCTTGCCGTAGCTAGGAGGACGTTGGTACTACTCAGCAATCACAATGAGTTGGGGACAGGAATTTGCGATTAAACAGCAAGCCAACCTACCCTATCACTGAAAACACGCAAAGGGACCGTTCCTTTGCAGACGCTGAGGGCTACAACTGGGTAAGGGTTAGCCGGAGTCTTCAATCCCGACTGAGCCTGTTGGGGCTTCCGGCGGCAAGTTGGGGCAACGCAAGGGAACGTCCACTTTTCACGATTCTGTGGGGCAGCCTCCGAAGGGCCGGGGATTGTCTATCCGTTCAAGCCATACAAGGAGAACACTAGTCGTGTCTTGCGGGTTGCCTGTGTCGCTGAGCAGAGCTGGATGCGGAGTGACGTGGTGGTGGTGAAAAGCAAAGGCAATCCCGGACCGTCCCTTCGGGCCGTCACGGCCCGTGGACCGGATGAAGGCTCGATATTCAGATGTTTGATCCTGGTAAGTTATGATTATGTCTGTCCAGAGTAGCTCTTCTACTGCACACAAGCGCACCAGAAAAAGAAGGGCGACTGCATTTCGGCAGTGGCGGGAGGGAGAAATGTATCATCACCCGGGTTCGAATCGAACAGATGTATCCGGCAGAAGACTTTTGGTTTGCAACCATGTTTTGCAGGTGCGCGCCACGCGCCGCCGGCCACCATGCGAGACTCGAAGTATGCGAGAAGACAGCCAGCCAAGACACAGGATTCAAGCGTCGAATAGGTTGTAACAGGGCGTCCCTGAGATGAGGATAAGGCAGCACGAAACGGCAAGGGCCAGTGTAGTGGATGGTCACTGCCTTCCTGAATACGTGCATGACGCAAATTAGAAAGCAGCGGTTCTAGCGGCTAGCATGAGGGACAAAAAACGTGCATTTCAGAAGAGTTCCAAAGTCAAGGCCAGTGTCCGAATCGAACGGACGTCTCCTGCAGAATGGACTTGTTGACCACACATGCTTTGCGGGTGCGCGCCACGCGCCGCCGGGCCTCTTCGAATACTCTGCGAGGCCCAAAGCGTGCTGCCAAGACGATCACAGGCAAGAGGGAGTTCCAAAATCGCATAAGGTAGAACCGGGGGCCTTTGACGTGGAAGTAACAGAGCGAGACAGCGGGCACCGGTATCTTGAGACTGTGTCCAGAAGGCTGAGCTGGGAGCGCCGAAAATCAGGAGAGGTTATCAACTTGACTGAAATGAAACAAACCAATCTTTTCTTTTTCTTTATCCACAAAGTAGGTAGCGGCACACTGGACGAGGAACAAAAAAAGGTGTATTTGCAGAAACTTACCAGAGGCGCGAGTCCGGATCGAACACACGTATCCTGCAGACGGAATGAACCGAGTCTCGACAAATCACAAGTATTGCACAAGTCCACCCACCGTTAGATGTCCTCATTAGATATCCTGCGAGGTGCGATCTGCGCATGACGCAGGACAGCCAGCCAAGAAGGCGAATTGGAAAAGTTGGGGTTCAAACGGCTCTTGACAAAAATGCTTCTTGTGAAAGTCCACAACTTAAGACCCGGGACCGAATCAAACAGACGTATCCTGCAGACAAAAAGCCATGTTTTGCAGCGCACCACGCGCCGGCGGATCTTGATGAATACTTTGTGGAGTTGGATATTAGGCACATGGTAGCCCGCCACGGGGAGAATTCGAGAGAAGATACCCGCACATGCGGGCGTAGCAATGCCAGGAGCCTCCGAAAGCCAACGGCGGCTTGTCTTGCACCGGGATATTTCAAAGGCCGACTCTGGACCGATAGTTGCTGCCTTCCTAGAGAAATGAAGCAACTGTGTGCAAAAAGGCTGCAATGGAGATGGAGACTATGGCCCAGGTCTGAATCGAACACACGCATCCTGCGGATGAATCTTTTTTGAAGCACCATTTTATCTGTTGCAGGTGCGCGCCACGCGCCGCCGGGCTTTGTCGGATACCCTGTGCGGCTCAATATGTGCAAGACGCAGGATGGCCAGCGGGGAGGGAGAATTCGAGAGGCGGTAGCACGCGGAGCACGAGGAGCATGAGGAACAAAACAAAAAATGCCCCTTGCGAAAGTGCATAATAACAAGCCCGTGTCCGAATCGAGCGGACACATCCTGCGGATGAATCCCTTTAAAGCGAAAATGTTATCTGTTGCAGGCGCGCGCCACGCGCCGCCGGGCCTTGTTGGATACCCTGCGTGGCTCAATAGGTGAACGACGCCAAATAGCCAGCCAAGAGGAAAAGATAGGGAGCTGGGGTCCAACCGGCTAGCATGAGCAACGAAGCAAAAAATCTTCCTTTCAGCCCGACAAGAGGCCCGGGTCCGGATCGAACAGACACATCCTGCAGAATAAACTTCTCAAGATCAAACAGCCAGCATGTTTTGCAGGTGCTCGCCACGCGCCGCCGGGCCTTGTTGGATACCTTGTGCCGCTCAATAAGTGCGCGACGCGGAGAAACCGGCGGAGAGGGCGAATTCGAGAGGGGTGATACGGGGCTTTTGGCTGACATGAGGACCAAAAATGGTTCGCTAGAGTATGGAAGACCCGGGTCCGAATCGCCGAACAGACGCATTCTGCACAACAGACGTATCTCGCAGAGGTAGGAGTCGAAAGGCTCATATCTCGCAGGAGCGCATCACGCCGGGTTTTGTCGGTTACCCTGTAAAGCTCAATAGGTGGCTAGCGGGGAGGGAGATTCCGAGAGGCGGTAACACGGGGCTCTTGGCTAATGAGGAACAAAACGTTCCTCAGGGAAGAGGGCCAAGGCCAGGGTCCGAATCGAACAGACGTATCCTGCAGAATAAAGTTCTCAAGGTCAAACAGCCAGCATGTTTTGCAGGTGCGCGGGGCCTTGTTGACTATCTTGTGTGGGTTAATAGGTGCGCGACACAGGACAAGGGCGGATTTGAGAATAAAACACCCGCTTGAATACGACAAGGAAGCGGTCCGAAAGCCAACGGCGGGCGCGTTGTCTTGCACCCAGGCTATCTCAACGGCCAAGACTCTGAACCGATAGTTGCTGCCTTCCTAGAGAAATGAAGCAAGTGTGTGCGAAAAAGGCTGTAATATATAATGGAGATGGAGAATATGGCCCAGGTCCGAAATCCTGCAGATGAATCCCTTTAAAGCGAAAATGTTATCTGTTGCAGGTGCGCGCCACGCGCCGCCAGGCCTTGTTGACTATCTTGTGTGGGTTAATAGATGAACGACGCCAAATAGCCAGCAAGAGCGAAAATTAGAAGGTTGGGGTCCAAGCGGCTAGCATGAGCAACGAAGCAGAAAATCTTTTTTCCAGACCGACAAGAGGCCCGGGTCCGGATCGAACAGACGTATGCTGCAGAATAAACTTGTCAAGGTCAAACAGCCAGCGTGTTTTGCAGGGGCGCGCACGCGCCGCCAGGCCTTGTTGACTATCTTGTGTGGGTTAATAGCTGTGTGGGTTGATAGGTGCGCGACACAGGACAAGGGCGAGCTCGAGAATAAAACACCCGCTTGAATACGACAAGGAGCCTCCGAAAGCCAACGGCGGGCGCCTTGTCTTGCACCGGGATATTTCAAAGGCCGACTCTGGACCGATAGTTGCTGCCTTTCTAGTAATGTGAAGCGGTGGCTAGCGGGGAGGGAGATTCCGCAAGTCGGTCAAGGTATAACACGGGGCTCTTGGCTAATGAGGAACAAAACGTTCCTCAGGGAAGAGGGCCAAGGCCAGGGTCCGAATCGAACAGACGTATCCTGCAGAAGGGACTCAGCCATGTAACATGTTTGGCAGGCGCGCGCCACGCGCCGCCGGGCCTTGGTTGATATCTTGTGCCGCTCAATAGGTGAACGACGCCAAATAGCCAGTCAAGGGCGAGAATTAGAAGGTTGGGGTCCATGAGCAACGAAGCAAAAAATCTTCCTTTCAGACTGACAAGAGGCCCGGGTCCGAATCGAACAGACGTATCCTGCAGAATAAACTTCTCAAGGTCAAACAGCCAGCATGTTTTGCAGGTGCGACGGGCCTTGTTGACTATCTTGTATGGGTTAATAGGTGCGCGACACAGGACAAGGGAGAGCTCGAGAATAAAACACCCGCTTGAATACGACAAGGAGCGGTCCGAAAGCCAACGGCGGGCGGCTTGTCTTGCACCGGGATATTTCAAAGGCCGACTCTGGACCGACTGTCGTTGCCTTCCTAGAGAAATGAAGCAAGTGTGTGCAAAAAAGACTGTAATGGAGATGGAGACTATGGCCCAGGTCCGAATCGAACGGACACATCCTGCGGATGAATCTTTTTCAACCGCTATTTTATATGTTGCAGGTGCGCGCCACGCGCCGCCAGGCCTTGTCGGATACCCTGCGAGGCTTAATATGTGCAAGAAAATAAGGCCAGCCAAGGGCGAGAATCAGAAGGTTGGGGTCCAAGCGGCTAGCATGAGCAACGAAGCAAAAAATCCTTTATTCAGACCGACAAGAGGCCCGAGTCCGGATCGAACGGACACATCCTGCAGAATAAACTTCTCAAGGTCAAACAGCCAGCATGTTTTGCAGGTGCGACGGGCCTTGTTGACTATCTTGTGTGCGTTAATAGCTGTGTGGGTTACTAGGTGCGCGACACAGGACAAGGGAGAGCTCGAGAATAAAACACCCGCTTGAATACGACAAGGAAGCGGTCCGAAAGCCAACGGCGGGCGGCTTGTCTTGCACCGGGATATTTCAAAGGCCAAGACTCTGGACCGACTGTCGTTGCTGCCTTTCTAGTAATGTGAAGCCAACGGCGCCTTGTCTTGCACCCAGGCTATGTATTTCAAAGGCCAAGCTCGGATCCGACTGTCGTTGCCTTTCTCGTAATGTGAAGCGGTGGCTAGCGGGAGGGAGATTCCGAGACGCAAGTCGGTCAAGGTATAACAAGGGGCTCTTGGCTAATGAGGAACAAAACGTTCCTCAGGGAAGAGGGCCAAGGCCCGGGTCCGGATCGAACAGACGTATCCTGCAGAAGGGACTCAGCCATGTAACATGTTTGGCAGGTGCGCGCCACGCGCCGCCGGGCCTTGTTGAGTGTCCTGCAAGGCGCAATAGGTGCGCGCCGCGGAGAAACCGGGGAGAGCGCGAATTCGAGAGCGGGTCAATTGCAAGAAGCGGATCTTGACGTGAGAATTTGAAGACAACGCGAGCGAGCAGAGCCGAGCGCGGTAGCGGGTGTTCGGAAACAAGGGTCGGAAAGTCCACAGCAAGAACTGAGACAAGTTGCGTCGAGCGCGGCAGAATAACATAACATAGCAAGCCAGCTCAGGGACGATATTCCGCGTCCCGAGCGCTTGGCTCGTAGGGAATTAGATAGCGATCGCGAAAGCTGGGCTGCCGTCCAACCACAAGATTTCCCAGTTCTCGATTGGTTCTCGAAGGAAGTGGTGGTGGTTGCAGAAGTTTCAATGCGCTGGGGCAGAGAATCTCCAGAGACTTTCGGGTAGACTCGCCGCGTAGACACCGCGCTAATCAATTTCTTGCCCCACGCGTTGTCGGGCTTGCTCAGGCAGTGTTCACTGTTTGGCCCCGGCTTTGCCGTAACGCGTTTCCGTCTTGATTTCCGTTAACTCGCTCTGGCTCACTTTTCAATTTGGTGCACTCTGACTGGTTCACTTCCGCTTTGGGTGCACTACCTCCTACTGCCAATAATGGCATCCAAGTTCGAGTACTACCTGGCTACGTACCTTGAACTGGAATGCCGAGTGCGAGTCTCCGACGTCTCGGATCAATCCCGCCTCGACTCTCGGGACCCTTGGAACATTGACGCGTAATCTTCATTAGTTGAAGCCCGCCCAAGAATTTACTAGCTATCGCTCTACTATTGCAGAAAAACATCACATATTCTTTGCAGACACTACTGTTCACGCCGAAGTTCCTGCATCCTTGCATGCGTTAATAATCTACAACTATTCTCTTTCGACGCGGATCCGTGTTGCTGCGCTCCCTGTTAATCCGCCGGGTCGGTCATCGCGGGATGATCCCAGACGATTCCCTTGAAGGCAACCCAGCACAATTGGACCAGATTAACATCAGTTTCCGAGAGAGAGTCAGCAAGAAGCTCCAGCAAGCCAGGGTGAAGGTATTCAGGCGGTGTTCGTCGGTCTGTCTGCTGAAATTCGATCATAGGCCGAGCCAGGCGAGCCATGCGTACTAGAAAAAGAGTCAAGCCATGGAGCTGGACACCAGAAAGGGACGGGTGCTGCCCCAAAATGAAGAGAATCTGCTGTAGCTCATGGGAGAGGAAAGACACGTCGACAGCGTCAGACGCGACGCGTCCAACGAGCCAGCTCAGCTGCCGTTACGTTGTTTGATCACAAAAAGTCTCCCATCCCCAATTCTCCCATCAATTCGCCGGCAAGCCTCCCATCTTTTCTCCCAACAATTCTCTACATCAATTCTACGCGGAGTCTACGCGGAGTCTCTGTGGAGAATTGATCCCAACGGATTGAAAGCTCTCGGTGGTTGCGAAGGAAGAGGAGACGTGGCGGTCACGGTGCAGATCAGTGATGCGGTCTTGTCGGTGATCTGATGCATATGGCGGCCGCTTTTACGACGAACGACGACGACTCGACTTGACGACTAAAGGACTGAAGGACTGCACGGTCAGCAAAACTAGCCCACAGCTTTTCACTCGAGGCTGCATTTTCACGTCTCTGGGTGAATCCTGCCAATCGATGCCGAGGAATTTCTCAGTGCTGGATCCAGGATGACTCGCTGGCAAGCTTCCGCGCGCGCAAATTCGGAAGTCTCGCGGTTCCCGGGTCTCCGAGTGGCCGCCAGTGACACTTCTGGATCGTCACTGGTTCGAGGATTCTCGTCTTGATTCTAAAATCTCACCCGGGTGAGTTTGTGCCGTGCTGCTCATATGTCTCTGGATCTAAACACTCCGCCAAGCAGACGTAGCGACGCGCCGCCGCGTGGACATGCACACGCTCTCAACGCCTCCCTTCAAACCCAACCCAAGCAACGCGTCTGTGAAATTCGAATTTCCTACGATGACATCACCAGCGCTTACCCGGCGCTCAACGCATGTCATGCTCGATTCGGGAGCGTTTGCTGAATTGGAGGTATGACGGCGCGCACCACGACAATGTGCTCTCGCGCGGCGCTGCATTACCAGGGAGCTGCATCACAGGGGTGTCATCTTCCTGCCCGACGACGCCTGACGACTATATAAACCTCTGCGATTTGTTTGGTGGAGCTCACCTTTCTCCTTACCCCACCCAACCACCCCACGACTTACAGCTATCAACTTACGACAACTAGCAAACGAATATGTCGCACATGAACGAGCAAGAGGACGTCCCGCAGCAGAAGGAGGAGAAGGAGGAGCAGTTCGAGTGCGTTGCATCCCTCCCTTATGCAGAGTTGCGCTGCTAACGACGCGTTGGGAACAGCGGCGAGGACAAGCGCACGGAGGAGGAGAAGGAGCAGGATAAGAAGCTCGCGGAGCGCATCTCGCAGATTATCGAGGGCGCCAACCAGAAATGCACGCCTCTGTGCAAGATGATCCGCAAGGTGCTTTCCCTTCCCTCTTTCCCTTCCCTCCCTCTGTCCCTCCCTCTGTCCCCCTCCCTCCCTCTCCCCCTTCCCCTTCCCCTTTTCTTTTCATGGAATCAAACTGACGCACCTTGCAGCACATCGAAAGCATGTTCGAGCGCAAAGAGGAAGACCGCGACGAGGCGGAGCTGGTCAAGAACGTCAAGCCGCTCCTCCAGCAAGCCGAGCAGATCCTCAACGAGACGAACGGCGCCATCCGCGGCGCGGACCCGGACAACCGCCTCAGCAACAAGGCCACGCGCAACATGCAGGACCACAAGGCGACGCCGGAGGAGCAAAGGCTGGCGGAGGCGCTGAAAGTCGTGCGTCCCTTCCGTCCTCTGTTTCGTTGCTTTTTCTTTGAGCGACGCAGTTGGGTGGGATGCTGATGAGTTCACGGGGTAGATGATCCAAGACGTCGGCGGCACGATCGAGTGGGCGAAGGACAAGCTCGACTCGTTCCCCAAGGCGAAGAAAGACCTCGGGCCTCTCCTCGACGCTATGGGCCGTGAGTCCCCGTCCCTCTCCCTCTCCCTTTCCCTTCCTCCTCCCTTTCCCTCCCTCCTCCCTCCCTCCCCCTCCCTCCCTCTCCCTCTTCCCTCCCCCTCCCTACGTTTCACCTCCACTAACCCCCCCCCCCCTTTCCAACGCTCACCCCCCCCCCCACAGAACCCCTCACCCAAATCGTCGGCGGCGTCGGCCTCCTCCTCGCCGGCGTGCTCAACCTCCTCGGCAAGCTGCTCTCCGGGCTCGGGCTCGACAGCCTGCTGAAGGGCATCGTGGGCGCGACGGGGCTGGATAAGATCTTTCGGGGGTTTGGGCTGGATAGGTGGTTGAATTTCGGGGGGAAGTGAAGAAGTAGGGGGTGAGGAGTGTCCCTACTTCTTCCCGAAATTCAAGAAGTAGACGACGAAGGGGAAGGGAAAGGAGGGGGAAGGGAGGGTGTAGGAGGGGTGTAGGCTAGGATATCCGGACAGTATAAGTACAAGTATATATCAACGCGGACGTTTCATTTCATTCATTCCATTCGATGTTTGCTCGAACCTGATTCTCTACTTGAACCAAGTTCTCAATCAAATATGAGTTCGCCATGATCGTGCTTCGTTTCTCTAACACGAGATACAGTTATTAATAAAGAACTTAGCTAATTATTAATAAAGAACTTAGCTGCAACCACCCGTGCCCCTGCCGTGGCTTCAAACCTTCACGCGCGCAGGCGACCCCCGTTCGATTCGGGGCTGGGTGATACGACG
This sequence comes from Mycena vitilis, assembly GCA_029203975.1. Classification (NCBI taxonomy): domain Eukaryota; kingdom Fungi; phylum Basidiomycota; class Agaricomycetes; order Agaricales; family Mycenaceae; genus Mycena; species Mycena vitilis. The sequence goes on from JARGYF010000067.1 coordinate 75,370, forward strand.
TGTCAAGACTCTGTTTTGCCAGGTTTACCGGTTGGCAGCGTTTGGGTGGCGTGTTTCGATAATCGCGTGTCGGATATTTGACATATCGAACCAACAAAATAATCGTCCTGCTCCAAGATTGGCCTTGAGACGACCGAATCCACCGACATCCTTTCTCTTCATCGCGACCGAGTTGGGAACATTATCGGCAACCACCTAAAGGGAGAAGAATAATGTAGGAAGAGGAGATTGTAGGGGACTATCTAGGAACGCGGACGATTCATTTGATTCGATGTTTGCTTCAACCTTTTCAGATATCAGTTCGCCATCGCGCTTCGCTTCTCTAACACGAGATGCAATTATTAATAAAGGACTTAGCTGCAACCACCCAGTAGCACACGGCGTGCCCCTGCCTTGGCTTCCTCTAAACCTTTACGCGCGCAGGCGACCGCGTTCGATTCGGGGCTGGGTGTTGTATCAGCCTCCTTGACGTTTTTTTTTTGTGTTTCCCAGTTGGCAGCGTTTGGGGCGTGTTTCGATAATCGCGTGCCTGTGTAAAGTTATGAGGATCCACCGAGGAAGTCCTGCCCTGAGATTGGTTTTGAGACGACCGAATCCACCGACACAACATTCTCTTCATCACCGGGCGAAAAACATTATCTGCAACCACCCAGTAGCACACGGCGTGCCCTGCATGAGGCTTTCTATTCATGCAGGCGACCCCCGTTCGATTCGGGGCTGGGTGTTGCATCAGCGTCGTGATGTTTTTTTTTTCAGGTTTACCGGTTGGCAGCGTCTAGGTCACAAGACGTGGTCAACAATCGTATTCCTGAAGATACCAACAAAATAATTGATAAGACAACAGAACACACCGACATCCTTTCTCTTCATCAAAATCGAGTTAAAGGACTTAGTTGCAACCACCCCGTAGCACACGGCGTGCCCCTGCCTTGGCTTCCTCTAAGCCTTCACGCGCGCAGGCGAGCCCCGTTCGATTCGGGCCCGGCTGGGTGATACGGTATATACCGAAGTGACCATGCTTTTTTTGCCAGGTTTACCGGTTGGCAGCGTTTGGGGCGTGTTTCGATAATCGCGTGCCGGGGATATCGAACCAGTAAAATAATTGTCCTGCCTGAGATCTCCTCATCCCCGAGTTGAAGCGCTCGGGCTACCCCACAACCAGTAGCACACGGCGTGCCCCTGCCTTGGCTTCCTCAGGCTCTAAACCTTCACGCGCGCAGGCGACCCCGTTCGATTCGGGGCTGGGGGATGATAGATCATCATAGATGCCACGAGCGTCCGCGTTTTTTCTTTCTCGCGACGATGTGTCCGAGACTCCGAGTAACAAAATCTAACTCCACCCGGTTTAGGCTGGTGAACCTAAACTGTGAAAGTCCACAGCAAAGATGATTTAAAAAAGTTCGTCACATGCATGTCCCAACATCGCACCCAGGGGAGTCGAACCCCAGTTCCGCGGTAACCTCTGTGTCGCCTGCCGAATCGAATCGCGGTGGTCCCGGACACCAACCGGTGCGTATCTAGCAGAGATTTAGCCGCGATTTGAACCGTTCATTGGGAAGCTTTCAAAAGTTCTCTAGGTTGAACAAGGTACAGAAATCGCCTTGAAAATCTTTACTTTTCGAATGAGAGTGTCGGCGAGGGTACTGGATGGGAGATTCAAGGGCTCTGGGGTTAACAAGTGGTCGAAATTTGGGGAGAGATGGAGTAAACCAGCGAGAAGAGGAAGAGTAAGACGCCCTGACAGTATATGGCCATAATAACGCAGCGCACATTTATTTGCTTCAACTTCTGCTTGAACCTCTTCAAATCAGCTTGTTTGTCTTCGAGTTGAAAAAGCATCCTTCAGCCACCCAGTAGCACATGGCGTGCCCCTGCTTAACTTGAATCGATTCTTCCAGGCTTCCTTGCGTCTGCAGGCGAACCCCGTTCGATTCGGGGCTGAGTGATTCGGAGGCTCTATTCTTTTTCCCGGCGGGCACCTAATGGGCGTGCAGTCTTGACCGTATTTGTTGAACAGTTGGATTATCGCGTGCCTCGGGTGCGTAAGAGTATCAGACACCACTGCTATCGAAAAAGACTTGTATTTACAGACAACCAGTGCTCCGACGGGAAGTCGAACCCCGGTTCCGCGGTAAATTCTACGCTTTCGCGTCCAAATATTATATCGCGGTGTGTTCCAGACAGCATCGGTGCATATCTCGCTGAGATTATCAACTAGTCGTTCATGGCGCCGGGTCTTGTTGAGCACCCTGCGAGGCTTGGCACGTAGAGTCGTAGACACCCAACCAGGAGGGAGATTCCGAGAGTTGGGTCAGTTATACCAGGTGGCTCTTGGCCAGTCCGAGCCAAGGCCGGAATCTTGCGGCGTGCGAAAGCGTGGCCCTTGGGAAGCACAGACGGTAAGGGCGGTCCCTGTCTTCGAGTTGAAAAAGCATCTTTCAGCCACCCAGTAGCACATGGCGTGCCCCTGCTTAACTTGAATCGATTCTTCCAGGCTTCCTTGCGTCTGCAGGCGAACCCCGTTCGATTCGGGGCTGAGTGATTCGGAGGCTCTATTCTTTTTCCCGCCGGGCACCTAATGGGCGTGCAGTCTTGACCGTGTTTACGAGTACCTGAGTTGATTATCGCGTGCCTCGGGTGCGTAAAAGTATCAGACACCACTGCTATCGAAAAAGACTTGTCTCCGTCGATGCCCAATGCGCCGAGGGGGAGTCGAACCCCGGTTCCGCGGTAAATTCTACGCTTTCGCGTCCAAATATTATCAGCATCGGTGCATATCTCGCTGAGATGTAGCTCCAATTTGGACCGTTCATCTGCAGTCCAGAAGATTGACCAGTTGTTCATGGCGCCGGGTCTTGTTGAGCACCCTGCGAGGCTTGGCACGTAGAGTCGTAGACACCCAGCCAGGAGGGAGATTCCAAGAGTTGAGTCAATTGTAACGAGCGGCTCTTGGCCAGTGCGAGACAAAACCGGTATCTTGCGACATGCGAAAGCGCGGCCGTTGGGAAGCACAGACGGTAAGGACTGGGACCGCCCTAAATCAAGAAGGGGTTTCAAGCTGATTGAAATGAAGCGAGCCCATTTTTTTCGATTTAAAAATTAGGCAGCGGCACGCCAGACGAGGGGATAAAAATGTTCAATGCGGAAGACCATAAGACCGAGTCTGAATCGAACAGACGTATCCCGCAGATAGACTCTTCACAAACACCGATGTTTTAATGTAACGCGCCGCCGGGGTTATTTAATATCTTGTGAGGCTCGATGGGTGCATCTTCTGCAGTAAGACAGCCAGGCAAGAGGAATGATTCGAGGGCGAGGCAAGTTGCATTGCATCTCAGACGGTGCCGGGAGGAGGATTTTGCTTGAACGTCGTCAAGAATTCGTCATGGTGGGAGCAGATGTGGCGGTGTGCAGATCAGTGATGCGTTTCCATCGGTGATCTGATGGCGCGCCGCTCTACAACCAACGACGACAACGACTTGACCACGAAGACGGACAGCCCACTCAGCGGGCCGTTGGTGGACACTCCGCCCCTCCGGCTCGTCCATCCGGTCCTGAATCTCTTCAAATCGATGCCGGAACCGGGAATTTCGCTGGAATATGACTTGGAGCGGCGGAGCTTGCTTTGGATGACACTCACCGAAGCTTCAAGCCCGTGCGGTCTGAAACATCCTCGAGTCTCGCGCTACTTAGCTGTCCGACTCGCGTGTTACACTCGTCGCCGGCTCGAGGATCGCTTCAGCCAAAATTTCCCTGGTGTTTGAGTGACTTTCCTCCTGCTTCCAACGTGCCGCGTGCCGTCGCTCACGCCCCACCCACACAGAACCCCTAACCCAAATCGTCGGCGGTGTCTCTTCTCTTCACCACCGCCGCCGCTTCTTCAACATGAGATCGAGGTGAATCACTACCTTCCAACCACCCTGTAGCACACGGCGTGCCCCTGCCTTGACTATAGAACATCCTTCGTGCATGCAAGCGACCCCCGTTCGATTCGGGGCTGGGTGATGGTGATTCTTCGCTGTGTTTTGTTCCAACGGATAAAACACACGCAGTGCATTGCTTTACCGCGTTTTGCGAATAGGTTCACGGGTGATGTTCGATAATCGCGTGCGGGAAAAATACCAGGCCAAAAGAATCGACCTGCATGCAGACAATCAAGGAAGGCACCCACGCGGAGTCGAACCCCGGCCCCAGCTTCACCACGGATGCAATTCGTAAGATATCTCGTTGTGTCCCGGACACTATCGGTGCGTTTCTGCTTTGTATGGCCGTCTCATTTATGCCCTTATTCGAGTCTGAGGAGCCCGCTTTCCACGGCGAACGGTGGAAGATGAAGTGAGGCCCAGTACCCATTCAAAGTTGCTTCGATCACAACATTCCTTGAAGCAGCACATCATGATATATTAAGCCGGGGAAAAAAACACAATGTACTGGTGGGCAGTCAAACCCCAGCCCCGCAATACCCCACGGTATCGCGGTCTGTTACGAACACTCTCGGTGCCTTTGGTCTCGAATGGATGTCCGTCACTGGTGATGTTGAACTCAATCCCAGTATTCAGGAAATGGACCCAGTTAAACGACTCCCCTAGAAATAGTTCAACGCGCATCCTTACTGCTTGCCAAACGATTCAAAAACCCGTACTCAGAGCTTTTGAGAGCGCACCGACGGACGTCGGTATCATTTTCCATCGGCAGCGGCTCTCATACAACCAGCCGCGCTCAATTTCGACTCTCAGAGAATTGCGTGGATCCGGATTGCTTGTCTTCGTATGTTACATTGTACAATTGACCGATCGGGCCCTATTTCCACCGGTTGACAACCTCCAACCCCTTGTAGTTGAACGTTTTCTGTGTTTCGTCCTCGTACGCAACTGCATATCTGGTCTTGTTGTGCACGTTCTAAATCGCGAGAAGAATTGAATCCCATGTGAAAAAAACTACGGGGTAAGCTCACCTCGACGCGCGCCCGGGTCCAATCTTCCGCAACAAAGTGCCGGTGAATAATAAGTCGGAAAGAGAAGACGTGAGACGTACCGTAACCGCGAACTGCCTTCTCTGGGTCCGCGTTCTTATCTTCCTTGGTGAGCAGCCCCGCCCTCTCAAGCACAGGGCTCGGAACAGGAATAATCGGTGTGTCGTCACCGGGGCGGACGAAGTACAACTGAGCTCAGTTGATTTCGCCGCAAAGAACTCGAGTCCAGAAAAGTACTCACCACTCCCAGACGGTGAAGATGAGCCTGATCAGGTTGCGGGCCGACAACGCGATCTGTAGACCGGCGAGCGTGTAGGAAAGGTATGTCTCAGGATGGGCTCTCTTACGAATGGTGGATTTGACGTATCCTTTGGTGAGGAATTGTAGGACGTCCGCGCTGAACACCATGTGATTAATTAGTCGATACAACATATTCAAAGGCGAACCTGTTAACGGTGATACCGCCCGGTACAGGTTTGACAAACTTCCACTCCTCTTGCGGTGTGCGGATTTGCAGACCCGCGACATGTTGCGAGAATAATAAGGTCAGAGAGCTAATGTAAGGGTAAGAATTCCCAGAGCACATAGTCGGTGGATGGTCGTACCCGAAATCGGTGTGCCCTCCCCCTTCTCCGTCCCGGACAAGTTTGCGCTCCTCCAATGTGCGAGGGTGATAAACCATCTGCGCATGCAATTAATCATCGCAACTGAATGTACAACTGAACAGCACGCGTACGTAGCGTAGATGATCCTCTGAGCGCTGGTCGTACGCATGCCTCTACTCATTTCTTCAGTTGCTAAAGTGACAGGGGAAGAAGTTACTCACATCGAGGAGGTAGTTTTCGGGCAACTCCAAGATAATGGCGAGGAGGATGAACAGCTTGCGAATGACGTTGTCGAAGAGCTTGCGGTGGAACGCTGCGATTTCCGCTTCGTGTGCCTGGTTGCGATGAATACTCGAAACCGTGTGAGGATGTATCGCTCGACGTACCAGAATAATATCATGCTTGGGAACGTCCTTGTAATCATCGTTCTTAGTGTACTTGGGGATGTTGAGCATCTCGATGTTTTCCTTCACTTGATGGATCCGGAGAAGTCAGACAGGCGTGCTTGAACCAATAGGTCGAACACACCTCCGGTGGATCCGACAAAGCGCTTCGGCTCGCGGTACCCGAAGTAGCTGGAAACCGAATGAGGGAACCAGGGCCATGATCAGGAAGAGCACGTACTCGCCAACTTCGAAGTTGCAGGGATGTTTCTGCTTCTCTTCCAACGGCTACCACAAGTATCACATCAAATACCCGCCCTAGGAATAGAGAGACCTACGAGATTGAAGAACGCATTACCTGGGGTAAAGTCCCGTCAGCTTGTAGTAGCAACCTGCCTGAAGGACGCACCGATTGAAAATTGACGCAGCACCTCTTCGTCTGGGATACCACTTCCAGTTACGACCCAGAAGCCAACTGTTGGAGATCGTTAGAGATGGTCTGGCTCTGAAGTGACGTTCCGCACCATTCTTGACAGCGTCGTGAAGTTCGGCGGCAAGCTTCTCTTTGCCCCCAGGCTTATCAAACTGCGAGAGATCGATTTGCACAAGTGGGGCCCAATCGAGCTCTTCTTGGGTCTCCTCTGGACGAGTCCAAGGAGATATATCGTGCGGGGTGGTTGCAACAGGCATTCGGTCGAGGTAAACGGGTGAGAAGAGAAATCCAGTCAGCTTTGGATTGCTTGAAATAAGTAGAACAGCTGTTGTAAAGGCGTCATACTACGTCCAAAAGACGCGATTAATCGGACCGCTGAACCGCCTTGAATTTGGTACTTGCCGGTTCCAAGTCGGCGTGCCATACAGGACCGTTTGGAGAGTTCGACAAAACCAGCCTCCCCAAAGGCAATCGCCACAGAGTCGACATTACAAACCGCACGCTGAGATATACAAGCAGGAGGCGGAGGATGTGGACGCCTCCAAAAAAAGACTAAAGCTAGTCAGCGGGAATGGATGTCTTGAATTGCGCCTTTCGAAGACTCGATGGCGCAGAGACTTTTCCGTGCAGCCGCATGCCGATTAGGCAGAACGGCTCCGAATAACACCATGAAATGCGTTTGCGATAGAGTGGATGGTGTCATCGAAGGGGGCCGAAGATTGGTTGAGCATCGTCCGACGTCAACGTTGTGGCCAAGGAGCAAGTCGCCCACGAAAATCAACAGTGTCAAACAGGACCCAACAGGCGCCAAAGCGAGTCCCTTACCCTTCGCCATCATCTGCTTTTCAGCTTCATTCTCCTGTGACCGGGATTCTGCTCCTCTTATCGCTGCTTTCGCTCCAGATGGGCCAACAAGATACGATCCTGTCCTGACGGCTCCGTAATCTGGATGGCGCAATTTTTCCAGCGTCTTACTCCACTCTTTGCCCACCGTTATCTCGTATACGCCATGGTCCCGTGGCCTCAGTTCGAATCCCTTTTTACCAGCGCCTCGGCGTGACATTTTTTCGGGCCCCCTGCGCAGCCCTAAGCCTCCTTTTTTGCTATGACTTCCGATATTCCTTCTCTGGACAAAGAGTCCCTCGCAGAGTCTTCGACAGATGAGATCGTCGGCCAACTAAACTCTAAGCTGGTGTGTATGGCTCCTACCTTTGATGACGCAGCCTACCGGAAAGTCTTGCGCCGAGTCGACAAACGCATAATGCCTCTTGTTTTGCTTCAGTAATTTCATTTCACGCGCATCCCTTCGAAGACGTCAAGATTAACACTGAACAGATATCTCATCATGCGCGTCGATGTCAGCAATATCTCGAATGTTGCTGTGAGTCTGGTTCTGATCCTCTCGGCTCGACGGGTCTCTGAACTTGATCTAGATCATGAACGTCGAGCAGAAGACAGACATAAAGCGGCAACTGCACCTGTCGGCGCAGCAGTGGGTGTGGGCTATTGCTTGCTTCTACTATCCATGTACGATCCTTGCCCTCCAATTTCCGATCCCTAGTGCTGACGGATAAAATATAGATATGTTCCTGGAACCGATCTCGACAATTCTTTTGAAGAAAACGTCGGCCCCGGTCTGGATTTCTCGAATTAGTTCGTTCATCGATATTTACCGGACACAGCTGAACCTCCCACAGTGATAACCTGGGGAATCGTGACCTGCTGCGTTGCTGCCACTACTTCCTATGGTGGACTAATCACCGCGAGGGTTCTGATGTATGTCCTGTCTCCCGAGCAGCCACCCTAGAAATTGAGAAAAATCCGCCGCCAGAGGGGCTCTCGAAGCGGGATATTTTCCCTGCATAGTACGTCCCTCTCAAGTGTACTGAGAAAACGGTTTGAATCTTTTCTCTCAACAGATAGTACGTTTATTATTACCGGAACAGTAATGTCTCACCCCGACGCCCATTAGTACTTCTGGACATTCTGGTACACTCCGGCAGAATTATCGTTCCGTATTGCCGCTCTCTATTCGGGTGAGTACTTCCCCCTGGACTAAGCACGCGTCTTGATTTCAATATAGCGTCGTCATTATCCGGATTCATCAGCGGATTCCTTGCATATGCGATATCCTACGCAAATGGCGTTCTGGCGGGATGGTAACAATAAGCCCTTCGGCTGTTACTCCCTTACTCCCATCCCATACTCAACCATTTATCTGCAGGCAGTGGCTATTCATTCGTAAGTACTTCTACTTTTACAACTTAGACACAACTCCGCTAACATATATCGTATAGTCGAGGGAATCCCGCCAATCTTGGTTGGCATCCTCACGTTCTTCGCTCTCCCTTCGTACCCGGAAAACTCCAAATGGCTTTCCGCTGCGGAGAAGGACCTCATTCTAAATCATCTCCACAAAGACTCGCCGAAGCTGAGCGGGAAGGCGTTCGATTGGAATGCCGTGAGGCTGTTGTTCACGGACCCGACCTATCACTCCTTCACGTGAGTGCGAGTTCCCTTCCCTAGCCAATACTCCGAGCAGGCCGGTGTTCTCTTCTAGAGCCGCATGGATTTGTGCGGGAGTTGGCGGGTCTGGGATCAGTTACTCGCTGCCCACTGTTATCAAAGATCTTGGTGAGTCTCTCCTCCGCTCATACTTTCCTGCTTTCTTAACTCCTCGTTAACTCATCGTCCCACACAGGCTTCACCGACTCACGTATGTCCAATGTACTCACCATGCCTCCCTCCTTCAGCGCGTTTGCGCTTGTCCTGCTCCTCGGATACCTCGTGCAGCGTGGAAAGATCGACCCCTTCCCAGTGTGTATGGTTCTCGACCTAATTATCATCGCATGCTACATCGTCCTGCTGTACGTCGACACCGTCGGAGTAAGATATTTCGTGTTGGTTGTCTCCACAGCTGGATCCCTATACCCTATGCTGTGAGTTCTATCGCTGCTGTTCTTCTGTTTTGGCGCTTACTCCCCGGGCAGTTGGCCGAAGCGGGTGCAAGCTATCAGGGGAACGGCGATGGCGGGGCTCGCGATTGGCAAGTCCCGTCAACTGCTCGAACCTCAACTTCGAGTAATAACTAAGCCCTCAGGTCTACACAACGCCTCTGCACAATTCAGCGGGATATTGGGGCCACAGATATTCAGCCGTGCGCCTTTTCCGCTTTCTTTGCTCATCCCCAGGTTTGATCTTCTCCCTCTTCTTATAGCTGCATACGCCCGTGAGTTTTTTTTTGTCAGCGCAAACTATCGTGGGCTCATGATTCCTATCTCTCGCAGCGGCTTACATTGTATGCTCTCTTCAGAATACCGACAGTATCGTTTGCTGATTTTAGCCAGATCTCGTTCAAAGTCTCCATGGCCCTCCTCGCCGGCGCAGTGTTCTTCCACGGCCTCAGTACGCAGACTTGTTTTCCAAGCCGATTTCCCTTTGTTGATATTATATTCATTTGCAGCGTGGTTCCTCATGCATGTGCGTCTGGTGTCACCACATTTATATTTGAGACCAACCTACCTGCTTCAGGGTCCAATCCAGAAGTACGTTCCGGCGCTTGCGCAGAGGGTCCAAGCGCAGACGCAGCTGAGGAAAAGCGACTTGGACTCGGAGGAGAAAAAGCCGGATCCCGAGAACCTGGTTTGAATGAAAACCTTGAATTGAATCAACTGAACCATTTTCTTGGCTTCGCTGCTCGGAAAATCGACCGCCCACACCGCATGCCATCCATGCCTCCAGCCCGTTTGAAAATATATTGCAATCGCCAGCGGACGAAAAACCAACACGGTCGCCATTACATACACCGACAGGAAGTCGAACCCTACCTCCGCGGTAATTATAAACTGAAACATTTATGTGGTATGATATCGCGGCGTGTCTTCAACACCACCGGTGCTTAACCGTCCCGATATGCGGCTCTCATACAGTATGACAAGAATTGCGGATTCAATTGGCCACCAGTCACGTCTTGCGATCCGCACCCGCACAAAATGCTCGCACCTCACACAAGCAAATTAAAAATGTACGACTCGAGAATCATGAATGCACAGACGGGGAGTCGAACCTCACTAGGCCTCACTGTCAGTGCTTAGCTGGCCTAGTATGCAGCTCACATGTGCGTGATCAGCTGTCAAAATTTTGGCTTGTGGATCTTTCCTCAGCGGTGGTTAGGTATCCAGTGAGCACACCTGCGGACTGGCGCGTAAATCAACCTCCCTACCTGACAAAACTGATCCTAAAAAATCGGATACGGAGACCCCTTCTATGCACCGACGGAGGAGTCGAACCCCAGTTCCGCGGTAAGATCCTCCGCAACTCAACGTACTATATCGCGGTGTGTCCCGAACACTACGGTGCGTATTCGTCTTGGTGTGAAAATGTCATCGATACTTGTCTTTGAAATTATCGTCCAAGTGACCGACAGTCCACGTTGTAAGAACAAATCAATTGCGGACAACTGACTGCGAGTCAGATCTTTTGAATAGCGCTTGCGTAAAACCGGCAGACCTTACAAAAACAAAAATATTCTCAACCATGGTCCATGACGAATGCACCGACGCGGAGTCGAACCCCAGCTCCACGAGAGAATCGCCCTTTCCCAATCGCGGCGTGTTCACAACACTGTCGGTGATTATTCTTTCCTGCTCTTGTATGCGTGATTGGCTGTCAAGATTCCGGTTTGGAGATGAAAAATGGTCCCCAAAATCGGAAGACTCGCTCATCATGCACCGATGGGGAGTCGAACCCCAATTCCACGGATAACGTTCAGGCACGTAACAAACAGTGTATCGCGGTGTGTCCCGGACGCGGTGCTTATTTGTTCGGTGTGGACTTTGTCGTTCGAGACTGGTCCAAGCTGAAGGGAGGAAGAAACGATTGCGGATTTTAACTGATTGCGAACTGCTCCCATACACAATGCTCTCACAGCAAAACAGGGATTGAATAAATCCATGCGAGCCCACGTCGAATGCACCGACGGGGAGTCGAAGCCCAGTTCCGCAGTGAAATCCATCTTTACAACTAACACGATATCGCGGCGCGTTCCCAACGCTGTCGATGCTTATTCCGTCTCGATGCTATGCAGCTCCCGTGTGTCTGATTTGGGAACTGTTTGCTCGTACAGTTCATGCGTGTCCACAGTTTTAGTTGTGCTGTCTTTCGCGCAACATGTGCCTGTTGTGAATGACTGTGAAAAAATATGGAACCTCGATGTCACGCACCGGCGGGAGTTGAACCCCGGCTCCAGTCTCTCACACGCCACATGTACATATTGTGGCGTGTCGCGAACACCATCGGCGTTTTTCTGCTTTGATTCGCAACCCTCCTTTGAAGGACCGTTATTGGGAGAGGCTTGCGGTGTGTATCATTAAGCTTGATTATGAAATATAGGATCCCAACCTGGGCTGCAGCTGGGAGAAGACGAACTGAACTCTCGAATTCCCCTTTGTGTTGGACTTTGGCTCGGATCTCCCCGTCCGGTCCGAACGACAACCGGGAGCCGATCAACCATGACGCGTCGTGATGGCATCCGTTGTCTCTTCAATTCTTGATTCTCGACCACCTCGTCGTCCTCAAAACTCGTTTCTCCCACCGGCGACCCACTACTCACCCAGGCTCACGAGATGCGCATGGTCGAACATCACGAATCTTTTCAGTTCGAAAACAAATCAATGGTCGAAGTTCTGAACTGGCTTCTGCTCGCTGTGCTCAGCCCTTGCGACTATCTTTTTGTCGGGCTCAGCGGTGGCAGTAGACCCTATCCGGAGGAAGAGTTCAACCATCCGCTTTCAAATCCTCTTTCGGACGGGAACCGACCCCACGAAGGCCGCCGACGACATCAGTTATGGAACACGTGTCCAACCACCAGACAGCGACGATTTTCTCTGTTTTATTCTTGCGTCGGCATCTTGCACTCAAAGTCCGCCATTTCCGCGACCCACTCAAGCACCCTTGAACGGCGGACGCGGTGTGTCGTCGTATTGGATGCAGCCATGAAGAAAATAGCGTTCTGGTAAGTGCGACGGCGGCTTTAATCACAGTCTAAAATTATTGATCACGCTGCCCATCCAGCGCATGTCTTCCCAACATCTGACCGTAACTATCGGTTCCTCTCCGAGATCGTACAAATACGAGCTCGGAGAAGGGCGTAATCGTCAAGGCTCAGATGTGGTCCTCCCTCCTCCTCCTGCCACTCCTCACATGGACCGCGCTCGCGTCTCCGACGCCGACGCCGTCGCGGCTGAATTCCACAGCGGACATGCTGCAGAGTCGTGCGCCGTCCGGGAGCAAGACCGTCATCATCCAGATGTTCGAATGGACATGGTGCGCGCTTACTCTGAATGCCTCCGCGGCTGATATATCCTGATTCTTCCGCAGGGCGAGCGTCGCGGCTGAGTGCACCAACTTCATCGGTCCCGCCGGGTACGGATTCGTGCAAGGTGCGTACCTCCCCTCTGCTGTCTTCGTGGGGTTGTAGGCTGACTGACGATGCGCCCGCGCCAGTGAGCCCGCCACAAGAGCACGTTCAAGGCGCGCAATGGTGGACGGACTACCAGCCCGTGTCGTACATCCTCACCTCCAAGCGCGGAAACGAGGCGCAATTCCAGAGGTGCGTTGCTTCGTGGTCTGCATCGTTTGGCATGGGTACTCACACGCAACCGCAAAAGCATGGTCTCGACGTGCCACGCCGCGGGCGTGAAGGTCATTGCGGACACGCTGTTCAACCACATGGCGGGCAGCGACTCGGGGACGGGCGTTGCTGGCTCGAGCTTCACGCATTACAATTATCCTGGGATATATCAGACGCAGGTGCGTCCGTCTTCCCCCCTCCCCGCCCCTCTCGCGTTCGCCTTAAACATTGAAACTCACACGGATGGTTTAATAGGACTTCCACCATTGCGGTCTCGAACCTGGGGACGATATCGTGAACTACGACAATCGCGTGGAGGTGCAGACGTGCGAGCTTGTTAATCTTGCAGAGTGCGTGCTCTTCGTCGGCGCGATGATAATTAATAACGCGACCGACATTTTGTCAGCTTGGGGACGGACACGGACTACGTGCGCGGGATCCTTGCCGCGTACGGGAACCACCTCCTCTCGCTCGGGGTGGACGGCATGCGGCTCGATGCGGCGAAGCGTGCGTATCTCTACCTCTCCTTCCTCCGACAGCACCATGCTAATCCGAGTTTCTTGCCGCAGACATGCCCGCGACGGACATCGCTAACATCCTCAGCCGGCTGACGTCCAAGCCGTACATCACCCAGGAAGTCATCTGGGGCTCGGGCGAGCCGATCCAGCCGTCGGAGTATGTCGGGAATGGTGCGTCCTCCCCTTCATATAATGATATAACATGACGACGGCTTACCTCTTTGTTTATTCAAGGGGATGTGCAAGAGTATGTCCTTCGCCGCTGAAAGGAAGAGAGATGTTTATTGACGGGGTTTTTTCTTTGGTGTGGTTAAGGTTCAGGTACACGACGGCGCTGAAGAATGCGTTCTCCGGGGGCGGGATCTCGAGTCTGCAGAACTTGGATAGCCAGGGTGCGTTTCATGTCCGTTTAAAAATATTGTATCTGTGTTGATCCGTTATCCCATGCACGCAGGTTGGGTCGCAGGAACGCAAGCGAACGTGTTCGTCGCGAACCACGACACCGAGCGGGTGCGTTCTTCCCCTCCTCCCTCCCTTCCACCGCCCTATTGACCCCAAATCCACCAGAACGGCAACTCCCTCAACATCAACTCCCCCTCCAACACCTACATCACCAGCACGATCTTCAGCCTCGCGCACCCCTACGGCACGCCCACCGTCCTCTCCTCCTACACCTTCGGCACCACGGACGACGGCGCGCCCAACGGCGGCGCGGGGAGCTGCTCCGCGACGGGCGGCGCGAACGGGTGGTTGTGCCAGCACCGGTTCGTCGCGGTGGCGGGGATGGTGGGGTTCCGGAATCAGGTTGGGAGTGCGGCGATTACGAATTGGGTGGCGCCGCAGGCGCAGCAGATTGCGTTTGGGAGAGGTGCGTGGTGTGATTTTTGAGGGAGGGGGGAGGTTGACATGAAGATGGATAGGTTCAGCGGGATTTGTGGCGATTAACAATGCGGACTCGGCGTGGTCTGCGACGTTCACGACGTCCCTCCCCGACGGCGCGTACTGCGACGTGATCAGCGGGAAGAGCTCTGGTGGGGCGTGTACCGGCTCTGGGTGCGTTCATTCCTTCCCCTGCCACCTTTCAAGGCTCAAACGGCGACGTAGGTTCACGGTAGCGAGTGGCAAGTTCACGGCGACGGTCCCTGCGCGGAGCGCCGTTGCGATACACACCGGGGCGCTTGGTACTGGAAGTGGCAGCGGGACGGGCTCGGGCGGGGGCTCTGGTACGGTGGCGGTTAGTTTCGCGGAGACGGCGACGACGACGTTTGGCGAGGTTCGTTCTTTTATTCGCGCGCAGTATAGCATCGATCATTGCGTGGTTAATGCGCTACTGCAGAACATCTTCCTCGTCGGGAGCATCTCCCAGCTGGGGACGTGGGACCCCGCGGCGTCGGTGAGCCACTATTTCAATTGTGATTGCGAAGAGGTTCGTGGTGCTGATCGCGGTCAACGCAGCTCGCGCTATCGTCGGCGTCGTACCCCACTTGGACGATCACGGTGAACCTCCCGCCCAACACGAGCTTCACGTACAAGTTTATCCGGAAGGAGACGGACGGGAGTGTGAGTATCCATTTCTTCTTATTCCTCTCACCATCTAAACGTGTTGCAGGTCGTGTGGGAATCGGACCCGAACAGGAGCGCGACGAAGAATGCGTCGGGGTCGCAGACTATCAGCACGAGCTGGAGATAGCCTACCTTGCCACGCCTTCTTCAAATTGTTTTCGCAGCTTCTGCTGCGACTGGAGCTGACGAACGAACGAAATGCCGGTGTATGTATTGTACGTATTTATGTATATTTCTGTACGACAAATCTTTGGGTTCTTGGTATTCAAAATGCATCTCTATGATCACAAAGCTGCTAAGTATATGACTTGTGTGGTCGTGCTTGCCGCGAAATGGGAGCGCGTCGTTCACGTGACTCGCGTCCGGCCATCGCCGGAATCGTCTTTTTCTCTTGTCCCTTGTCTTGACTTTGTCTCCTCCACTCCAGCAGCTGCGGTTTGGTCTCCAGTCCAAGAATCCTCACAAGCCCTCGGGAACTCTTCCACACCCCTCTTCTAAAAGGCTCAAACTCTGCAGTCGCCTCGCTGGCGTTTCTGGCACTTTCTGCATTTCTGCGGCGTCCGCCTGGGAGAGCGGTCTACGTCCACAGTACAGTTTCCTCCGGCCTCCAGCGCCCGCCAGGTGACCGCCGATTCTCACCTCTCATCGGCGATTCTTATTATTACACCGGCCTCTGTGACTCCCTGGGTGATTCCGCCCTGAAATCTGTGGACTGCACATCGCGCTCGAGCGGCCCAAAAAGGCTTCGCTGTGACTCCGTGCAATCAGGACGTACTTGGCGGCGATGGAGCAAAATATCTACGTATTGTATCTACCTTCAGCGGGTTTCAATGCGCCAGCCAGCATCTATACTGGAGGATGACAAGGAGCAGTCTGCGCTTCGTACCTGCCTAGCAACACAGAATGGTCCTCGGTCGCGCCTCGTGGTCCACCCCCTTTTGCGACGAGAGCCATTAAACTTAACCCAATCCCTCAAACCTTCGTGCATCGGGCACATCTCTCCCTCAGAGTCCCTCTCCGTCCCTGTTCCTACCCCGGGATCCACGCCTCCATACTCAAACTTCAAAAATCCGACTGCATCCCGCATCGGCACACCTCCCGAACGTCCGACAGTCGCTGCGACGAGGGTGCCGGAGTGACCTCCTGCGGTGGCGCGCGATCGGGTATGCAGGCGACTAAGTTTGCGCCAAGGACGGGCGCTACGAACGAGCTTGTTTCTGTTTCTGATCGCCGCACCCTTCGCTGACGCTGAGGCTCTAGAGATGTAGGTTGTCGTTGATATTCCTTTGAATGGGTTGCGACTCCACCTCAATGATTTAGGTTGACCTCGGATTGTTTCGAAAGACCATTTCTGATCGGCCTCGGTGAGTCTTATATTTTCCTTGACTCGTCTGACCCACAGATTGTTACAGCTGTGGAGCTGTGAAACGTGAAGTCGTTCGGCCGCTCTATATTCCTTCTTTACCTCGGAAATTATGTCGTTTCTCATTCGAAAAGAAGTACTTTCACATGACGGGACGTTTTCACCGCACGGCGTACCGTTATCTTCTGCGAATCACTAACTTTGTCGAAGCTGGGTGTCGGCTTGATTCCAGGGCTATGGATAATAGCCCGTCTGACCATATGATATGTCAACTATCAACTTGCAGACCACGCACGGTTGGCATTCAGGCTGCCTTGAACATTGCTGCGCTAACTATCGTTTTCGTTCCAGTCATCGATCGACTGGCTATCTATCCATAAATTTCTGTCTCGCGAGAGGCAGGCAGGCAGCTTGAGCATGTAAAACTTGTAAAAGGACGCCACAGGACACCGCGGCCAGTGATGAGGTAATTAACTCGCCTTACCTTCAGGTATCATTTGACTACAAGCTCAAACTCGCAGGTGTCCCATTGTGAGCTCACTAATCCTTAGCATTGGTCGGTTCAGAAGGCCTGCAGGTGATTTATTAATTCTTTCCGTCGCCATACCAGGATCGCAACTGTTAACATTCGGCCAGTGGATCCTGATCTGCGCTCCGTTTTCAATGTCTTACCCTTCGAATTCAGCTTGGACACAAATACCCTGCCCGACGTCCGCGTACTTGGGTATGACCGGCTTCTTCGCGCGCGGTATCGCCGTTGGTGATCGAATATCCGAACTTGGCGGTACTCCGCGCCTTTGCGAGGCGAGGGAGTTACGGTGGTCTTCCCAAAAAGCTTGACGCTTCGCCTTCCCCACGATGTCGAGCCAGAGCTCATTTGTGCTTTGGCTTTCATTCCCTGCCTGAGCGTATTGCCCGCGCAGCCTGCAACGTATAAAGATACGTTCTCCCGCCTGCCGTCGGTGTGTCTTTCGCTCGCCTGCCTTGTCTTCTCTTCCCGTCCTGCATCTGCACCCACATTGACAGACAGGCTGTCGCCCCCACAGATAATACCCATGGCTGAATTCGAAAAGGGCGACGACGACATGTCATGGCAGCACTGTGGGACGGAGGACTTCCGTCATTCGCTCGACGGGAAGGCAACGACGACCCAGAGCCACCTGGCGAGCTCGATGCATCACCTCAATCGCACACCGCAGTTCCCCGAGGGCACCACCAAGGGTTATCTCACCGTGTTCGGCGCCTTCATGGCGCTATTCTGCACATTCGGGCAGATGAATGCGTTCGGCACGTTCCAGGCATGGTATGCAGAGCACCAGCTCAGCCACCTGGAGCCGTCAACGATTGCGTGGATTGGGTCTCTGCAGCTTTGGGTCTTCTTCTTCTCCGTACGTCGCGAGCACTTTTAATAATTCCCGACGTCTCAAGATTCGCAGGGCAGTCCCATTGGCCAGCTGTTCGATGTTTATGGGCCGCGGTGGATCATGGTCTCCGGGTCGATCATCTATGTTTTCAGTATTATGATGACGAGCATCTCAACGCAATACTACCAATACCTCCTTTCGCACGGCGTATTATTCGGTCTTGGTGTAGGGATGCTGTATGTTTTCTCTTCAATTGCTTCCTACCGGTCACTAATGTCCAACTAGCTTTTACCCGTCGCTCTCCAGCGTGTCCACCTATTTCTGCAAATACCGAGCCACAGCGTTGGGTGTTGTCGCTTCTGGATCCAGTTTCGGTAAGTGTTCACGGTTGTGTTGCGATTGATTCGGATCTGACTTTGGCTAGGCGGTGTAATGTACCCTATAATGCTTCAACGACTGTTCCAGCTAGTAGGATTCGGATGGGGTGTACGAATCTCAGGGTTGATCAGTGGCATCGTCTGTTGCATCGCGATCGCAACAGTGACCAGATACGCCCCGCCCAAGCAGCGAGGTGCCACCTGCAAGCTGTCGGAAACGTTCAGGGACTCCCGATTTGTACTGCTGGCGGCTGGTAGCTGTTTCGTCGCCCTCGGTGCGTTTCTGTCGGGCTTGTGCGTACTTTGCGGCTGACGCCACTTATAATCTAGGGCTCTTCATCCCGTTCTTTTTCATCGTCGACTATGCCCATGACCTCGCGATTCCAGCGCGCATGACCTTCATCGTCCTGGCAGTAATGAATGCCGGTGGTGTGATAGGACGCGTCGCTCCGGCGTATCTATCCGACCGGATCGGTCGCTTCAACCTCCTCGCTCCCGCAGCATTCCTCTCTGGGCTCCTCTGCATACTCTTTTGGCTGTTTGCGCGGGCCTTGATTCCCCTCATGCTCTTCGCAGCGGCATATGGCTTCACGTCAGGCGCATTCATCTCTGTCATCACGCCCTGCGTCGCGCAGATTTCGGATATTCGACAAATCGGGAGTCGTATTGGGATCCTCTACAGCGTCATCTCGTTCCCGTAAGTCGGCTTCCTCTC
The DNA here is from genome assembly GCA_029203975.1 of Mycena vitilis. Classification (NCBI taxonomy): domain Eukaryota; kingdom Fungi; phylum Basidiomycota; class Agaricomycetes; order Agaricales; family Mycenaceae; genus Mycena; species Mycena vitilis. The sequence goes on from JARGYF010000067.1 coordinate 94,294, forward strand.
CTATGTGAGCTACGCTCAATGGCGCTTAGGTCCCTCGTCGGTGGGCCCGTAGCCGGGGCGCTTCTGCAGGCGGGCAAGGGTCAATACACGGGCATGATCCTATTCGCGGGCCTGACCGTCATCGCTGGATCCTTCCTCATCCTCGCCGCGAAGCTCAGGATCGATTCGAGACTGCTCGCACGCGTCTAATCCGGTATTGCGGCGGCCCTAGCGGCGAGGAGATCTTATGCTTATTCTTGCCCAGCGCTCGAAGCGGGACGTAACTCAACTGTATTTTTATTACGCTACATTCCACGATTACCAGCCACGAATTTCTTCATGGACACGAATATTCCCTCGACACCCTCTGAAAACGGGGTTTTCCTTATCGGTTTCTGCTTGACTTCTTCAGGGTTAGGGTTAGGGAAGTTCTCTTTGCCAAGTTCATGCTAGCCCGAGGTGCCCGTCCCACCCGAGGTGCCCGTAGCGCGGATCGCAGTGCTCACTTTCCGAAGCCGTATCATCAAGTCAGTTCATCCAGATAACGCCGGAGCACTTTGGCAGCGCGAAGCCCTCTGTGTTTCCATCCTCCGCACAGCAAAGAATCCTTGAGCTGCGACGATCAAGCCGTATCTCTTACTCAACAGATGAATCAAAAGAGATCGCACGACCTTGGTGTATTTTAACTGACGTACGACCGGGCTCGGTTTAGGATGGGCTCGTGGTTGTGAGCTCTTTTTGCGGTCTCTCAGGGGGGATCCGGTGTTCTCCCTGGGTTGAAGGTCCAGTAAGCCACCGATGGATCGTGTTTGGCTCGAGTGATTTCAGACGAAGTACAGCAGTTTGCGGCGGTGAACAGTCTGCACAATGGATATTTATTTCTTGAGGATGAATGGTTGGTTGTACAATGAGGATGGTCGGTGTGAAGGAGACAGATTATTCGACACCACGCGTTCGTTACAGCAGATTAAGATGGTCGTTTGTTAGGGAGATGGAAGGTTCTCCGACCACTTAGTCGTCGGTTTGGACCGAGAATATCACAGTTCCCTACAGAATGCTGATTGAGCTCGGTTAGACGATAGAGGACATAAACGCACCAGAGAACGAGAGCTACTCGTCTCCCTTCTTCAGCCTCCTTCAGCTCGGAATCCCAGTCAAGTCGCTGCGGCGTATTCAATTCGGTCGGACCCGGCGCGCAATGCCGCAACAGACAGATAATTTCGATGGCAGTGAGTACACCCGCATTGCAGACGAGCGTCACCACTAAAACCACCGGCAGTGGGGTGTGCAGGTCGATGAAGTTTAGAACGATGAGTGCCGCGAGGAAAGTTGTCGCGGTACTGACGAGGAGGTGGACCGCCACCTGTAGAATGCGGGACGGGAGGCAGTGAGCAGGGGATGAGACGATGTCTTGCATGGAGACGGAACTAGTTTTGCGGCAAGGTTCCGTGTAAACAGTCTTTAAGTTGATGATGATTGCACGCGTTTTGACATCGCTGCCATGGACACGGAGCCAGCTGAAAGAATTCAATTATGGTTACGACAGGAAGAAGATCACAGCCGGTTGGATGGGTTCTGAAGTCTTCGCGAGCCGAGAGTTGGGAAAGGTAATCCGTTCTTGAGGGCGGCCGCTTGAAACTTGTTGCACCTTCGGTTTCGTTGGGTTAGTTGGGTTTGTAGCAAAGGTTAATCCATTGTGGATATTAAACATCAGAGCGGGTGTTGAGGCTTATAAATTCCAGCAAGCCAGGATAATGGAAGACCTGCGAAGGCTGTAAAGATAGGGGCACCGCATCTTGGCGGCTCATCTTGGCTCGACGGTTGCTAACTGCTGCAGTCCGCTTCCTCGCTGGCCCCCCATAGTTCGGGAATTGTGTTCCAGTCGCCAATATCCGACTGATGCCCAGCGAGGTCCAGAGCTTGTCCAGGGTCGCAGACTCGGCAGCTCCACGGTAGTCGAGTATGTATGAACATTGAAGTCATGTACAGACTCCAGTGCCGAGAAACAGGAGCTAGGCAGCGAATATCGTAGGACACAGAGGAATTGAGCAGGCTCGAGGGATAAATGGGCTGTGTCCGAACGGAATATGGTGGTGGTTTGGAAGTAGAACCGGCATCGGTTACGGACACGCCGGTCACTGTGCGTACGCTCAAATCTCAGCACTTTCAAAGGTATTTCTCCCACATGTGTAGTGCAGATTCAGCCCTAGATTCGACCTCTTACATATCTCCAGCTGACCTCTTGTCTTTGTCGAACTGGAAGTACATTCCATATTCTGACCGCGTGAAGATGGAAGCTTTCGCAGGGTTCGTGGTGTAGTTGGTTATCACGCTCGCTTAGTGAATCTTTATGTAGCGGGATAACCAACAGCAACATGTTTGGACAAGAAACGTCACCGCGGAACACGGGGCCGCACACATTTTTTGCGGGGCCGCACACATTTTTTGAATTGGGCTCGAGGCCTGGACCGCTCCGCTGACACGGTTCTTTACTCGCCCGTTGGCGAGACCTTGCATTTCGCCCAAGCAATGCCCGGGCGAGTTTGTTCAACAACCACGTGACCGTTCCATCTCGCCGGCCACAAATCTCGGCGGGCAGACCTCTGGACTCTTACGCGAAAACTCGCCAGCTACTAGGATTCAATGTCGCCAGGCCCGATGTCTTTCTTCAAGGTGTGCCCCCCACAGACTCGACGTTGAAGCCGACGTTGAGCCGACGCACTTCATCACGTCAATGGCCATCACGCCACAACACCGCTCTCATTCCCGGAGGCCACAGGATGAACAGGGAAGATTTAAAGTATTCTATAGCAGTGATTAGGTTCAGCACCCTGAGTAGGACTCCAAACCCCGTCAGTTCGTTTGAGAGCTTGTTCAACTTGTACTTGTATTCGAATTCAAAAGTTTGTCTTTTTGTCAACACCTCGTCGCTTGGACGCCAAGATCGCTTATGGGAACAATGTTGACTCAAACAAAGTTACTTACACTCGCATCGAAATGTCTTGCACAAACTGACGGACGCCCCGCATAAAAGTTCAGCAGGTTGCCCCGACCGTCTGATCCGTGCATCGATCACCGTGACCCGCGTGGTTGGCGGTTACTATAGGACCCACAACTTTACCTCTTGCACGTCCTCGTTCGCCCCAAGACGCCGCTGCACACTGCAGACGCTTCGCATTTCCCCTACAACTCTTTCTGCCGCTGCATTGGGTGGAATTCTCACTCAAGCAGCAATCTCCGGGTGGACATTGGCCCATATGCTGGCCTGCGACTCGGCTGCGAGTCTATCTACTGCTTGACCAAACTTTACGCCAAACCTCAACCATGATGACTTTTTGGCTGGGAGAAAAGAGCTGGAGCCCGGGTACTACCAAGCGTGCGGCGCCAATCTGTCTAGATCTTGTTATCTGCTGCGGTAGCAGTCAACGTCTCAAAATCTCTCAATTCCTCTCGAAAATGTAAAGATGCTTTGCTTTTGGCCAGGAGGAATGCGCGCAAAGATCTAGCTTTGCTTGATGCCGGACAGATGCGGAAGGACAGGACGGACGCGGGTGCTTACGTCACCCAGGACTATAAGAACGCGCTCTTCGCTTGAACACCTCTTGCTTCCTCCCCCCATCTCGGGCGGGTCCCCACCTTCCTTTCCCCCAGTTATTGTACTCTCATACCCCCCCTCTAATACCTAATGGCACGTATATCCAAGCCACGATTGAGCGATGAAGACGCGTACGCGAAACGACTAGCAGAGGCGGACGACGCGACGAGGACGTTGATGCTCGAGTCCTTGGCCGGCAAGAAACACTTCCGCAAGCTCACCCGACCCACCGTCGTCCGACACGAGCGCTGCAAGGAACTGTGGCGCAAGTTCGTTCGACAACACCGCGACAAAGACACCTTGCCGATGGAGATCATCGACGGCAAAGTCACCGAACTCCCCGAATCCGGTGTGTCTTGCCTTGCTCTTGCACCGTTTCCTTTCTCATATGGCACCTCAGATATAATCAAAGAGTTTATTCGGTTCCTCGGGCTTACCATCCAGGGCAGACTGGACCGTTTCGCGACGAAGAAGACGATTGAAGGCTACATCTATATCTGGTTCGCGCTCTGGCGTCAATACGCCCACATCCCCGTTCCCAAAGACTACCGCATTCGACTCATGGAGTATTTCAAATCCGCTGCCTTCGACGCGACGTCCAAGCTGTCTACCAAGATGCGGGAGAAGCCCACCGTCTGGGATGCGAGAGGTGTTGGGTTCAATTCCCAACGGATCCATTCTTTTGCTGCGTGCCCAGGCGTCCGACAACGCTAGGCAACGCTTAGTTGGAGATCAACGATGGTGAGCGGCAGATGGTCTATAACTCCCTCTCAAGGCCTGTGGCTCCTTCAAAAAATATACACGTGCCCTCCCCACCTTTCCTTCCCTCCATTACAGAGTTTCCTTAATTTTCGGGCTCGCTGGAAGGCGGGGAGGCCGTTCAACATCCAGATGATGGTTGTGTGATCAGCCATCAAATCGATTGGGTCGGTGATGGTCGGTTCGATTTGTGACCGTCTTGTTGCCGTCTTGTGCGTTTTTCATTTTTGCGCACATAGGTAGATACATGGGACCTCTCGATGCCGTGACGACGTGTTTGGGAAGATGGGTCAGTGTGAAGAATCCCTTGAATTTGCACTTTTTAACAACTTAGTATTCCACGGTCCCGTAACTGACGTGACTTGGACGCGCCAGCCACTGGCTGGCTTCAAACCCTCAGTCGTATACAAAGTCTTCGAAGCGCAGGCACACTCCAAATGCCGATACCGAGCCTCCTGCACACATATCTACCAACCACGAATTTCGAACAGATTCCATGTTTCCTTGTCATTTGGGCGGGAACGCCAACATCTTGGCATGTGTTCTGAAAATCCTGGCATTCGTTCTGGAACTCTTTGCGTTCCGTACACAGGTTTAATCCGTGGGATGCTGTGTATCACAGGTATCCTGCCTGGATAACGCGTTGAACGCAGGGCCCGGTCGCCGGCGGCGGCGGTCGGAGGCTCGGAGGACATCGTTCGAGGCATTTTGCTGCCCTAGACTTTTCGCTCTTCCCGATAAGAAATAGTTGCTTGTCATTCGCCCTAAGACTCCTCTCCGTCATCGATACGCACCCGTAACACACCCATCTCATCGCACAATGGCATGCGCCGCCGGATGTTCATGGCTAGCGGCGGCCACGAGATGAGCGTGCCAACCCGTAGTTCCACGCGTCTGATTGCCATTCCTGCTGGACCATTTGCGATAGCAGCGTCCAGCGCCTCCCACGGATGCGGAGCAAAACACGCCGGATCAACCCAGATATCAAGCACGACCTCCTCCAGCACCGCGGAAACGACGTGTCGCAGGAAAATGACGCAGATTTCAACCACGGCAACGTTTCCCAGCGTCAGCTCAAGGCGCCGGAGCTGCGTGTTCGTTTTAAGGAAGTAGTTGCGCATGAATGCCGCTAAACACGCCGTTATTGACCAGGAACTGATAAGTCCCAATTCGAATGACCGCACCTTCGACTATGGTGTCAGAAAAGTCCAGCGCCAGGGCATCAAGTGATTCGCCCAGACGCGCGAGTACATGCGCGAGAACGGGAAAATCGCGAGCCCCGGCCTCGCGGACGCGCAGGTCAGATAAGGGTGGTGCAGAAGGGTGCGCCAAATCTGCGAGGAACCAATTCGGCTGGTCATCCACAGCGCATCGAAGGGCAAAGGTGCGCAAGGTACCCGGAATCTGCGCTCGCGTGGCGGATGCGAGTACCTTGCTGACCTTTGGATAGAATACCAGCGCTTCCAACGCCGTGAAGCCGCATGCAAACTCGATAGCGTCCGTGCGGTAAGTGAACGAGAAGTTCACAATCTCGAGGCTTGTTACCGCCGGCAGGTGTTTATGCAGAATATGCCGCGTTTTTCCCGATAGGGATGACTTGGAGTTATGGAGGCACAGAGTAGTGACGTTGGGGAACAGCGGTAACCGCGGCACAATTGAGGAGAACCACGGGTATTCGGAAGAACGGTTGCTCAAGACGAGCTGCTGAACCAGTGGGACGATGTCGCAAGAGGGTGCTGCCAGGATGCGCGCGAATTCGTGTGCGTTGTGGTGATCCAAGCGCACAGACGAGAAGAGGTGGAATCGCGTAGACACGAGGTGGTCTTTGCTGACAAGGCTCCAGGCTGCTACAAGAGCTTTGTCAGAGACGCATTCCTCGAAGATCAGGTTATACAGTTCAGCAGGGAGAGCCATGGTGAGGGTGGAAGACAAGATTGAGGTGGGCAGTGCAGCGCCTAAAGTCGACGTGTACTGCCGGCATGATCTCGGCACTGTGCGATCCAGAGAAAAAAAGTTCCTATGTTGTCATGAATACACCCTGCCCCGAGGGAACACGAGACGAAATTTCGCCAGCACCATCTCTTTCTGAGGGCAAAGAAGTAAGATGTCGAATGCAGAACAGTCGCAGGAAAATGAACCCGTCCGCCATTTCGTCGGTCTTGCACCGTGAAGTGGTGAAGTGGCGAGGGGAATAATCTGCAACGGCAGTCAGGTTGGATCACGAATCCTATCGCACGGTGACCTTCGGTTGAATTTTGAGTGGTGGTTGAATCCCGGATGAGAGCCAAGAAAATCAAGATCCTATACCGGCTCTTGTACAACTATCAACATCTACACAAGACGTGTTTCGAAGTTTACTGAGCGAAGGCGAATGAAGTAGAGGCTGTTTCGAGGAACACCTGCTACTTGAACAAAAAACTAGGATTGAACCCTTCTGACTTCAATTTCGCCCATCCGATTCATTGTCTCGCAGTTCGTCCCAAGGGGGGCGAAGAATTTCACCGACGACAACGCACGGCCGCGGGCCGGATGAAGACGAGATTCAAGCATCGCAATAAACAGATCAGTCGAAAAGGGATCCCCGCCAAGTTTCAACGGTCAACGTTGAGCAAGTTTGGCGCAAAGATCGGCTGCAGACCCCGATACTAGCCGATAGAGTCATGGCCCGCAAAATATCGTCATTGTCGTCGATGCCGTGCGGGTTCTAGCGGAAAGTCTCAGTGGGCGCAGTTTCGCAGAATCGATGTGGTGGTGTGGGACAAGAGTGTGCGCGTGAGAAAGGGTGCAAACAACTGCAAATTGCCGGACCGTGACCCGCTTGGAACGTTCCAACCCTGATTTTGCTTCGAAAGAAAATTGGGCCATCTCCCGAGCGTTCTCCCTGTCTCTCGGAAAAAAATCCCAACCTTTGTCGCGACACGGAGGGGGGGGGGAACGTTCAACATCGAGGCGATGGTTGACAGTCGCTCAATTTAAACCAGCGATCGACTTCGACTGTCCACAATCTGCTTACAGTATCTTCTCATGTTCAGCCTCAGTCCAACTATGTGGCGTCACCTCCGCGCTGTATTGAGCTGCCGGTGGTGGAAACCGGTAGGTCCTCTTATTCTGGCACCATGAAACAATATATCATGCTTCGCTAGTCCGAGCTTCAGTTCAGAACAAGTAACTGGTTTCCTCGTTCATAGAGCTGTCATGGAAGTTCGTTCTCTTTCGCACCTCGTGCTACTGGCTCCTCCATCTCCTGGTGCATAACCCTGCGACAAGGAATGTCTGAATACAATAAACCTAATTCAAGGTCTATAGCAATATTATTCATCAGCGTCGGGATTCAGCGCAGATCTGCTATCTACGCCTCGTATAATTTGAACATACGGGAGCCCACATTGCTTGCACATGACTCGACGCCAAGTGCATTCGATATCCCACTAAACTACTTATGTTCGGATTTTTTCGCCCAAGAAAAGTAGAGAGAAAAAGACCGCAACACAAATTTCTGCACCTATCGAGTGACTTCAAGCCGCCCCGGACTCCGCTGCTCTTTGAGAAGCACGCTATCGTATGGGCTGAGTTTAGGGGAAGATTCAGAGAAGTTATCATGACTTTGAAAGAGAAAGAACGATTCGGTTCGGGCCCGGAGTGACAGCCAGTCACATCCGTGACTCGCCTCTTGTCTCCTGACCACCACCATGGCCGCCGACCATCAGGGCGACTCCTCCTACGCAGTCCCTATAGACTCATCTTCTATGTATGACGGTGTTTATCGGACAAAAATACGATGAAGGACATTTTCATCCATTTTCATCCAAATTGTGGATGAAATTGGATGCATATGGATGCATATGGATGAAAGTTGATGATTTTCAGTGCAATTGGGTGCAGGACCTGTTTATTTGCATTGCATCAATGATTTGCATTGCATTGCATCGTTCTCACTCGGTGTACTAACAACTGCACATACATGGCTCTGCATTGATTTGCATTGATCGGTGTAACTCACTTCTTTGATGCAAAGGCGGAGATCAATGCAATGCACTTCTTTTGGGCCACGATCCCTATTTTCTTATTCAGTCCTTGTGGCTGTTCCTGCATAGGAGATCAGGTGAGTCGCCATCTTTTCTCGACTTGTCCTTTCTTGTCGTTCCTTCCGCCATGTCCATCCCCCTCCCAGCTTGCACTGGCTGCGAAGCACCTACTTCATGGTGCCAGCACACGAAGGTAGTGATAACCACAGAAGGTTGCCCCAACTGGCCAGCCGACACCGGCGACCACTAACGGAAATTATGCCTTCCACGCCTGCTATGACTTCCTGAAGTCCACCAGTCCCTCCCGATTCCGTGAGATTGGCAGCCTTGCTGGCTTTCTTTTGGCTGCAGACTTCTCCTACGCTGGTATGGTTCAACGGCCAACAGCAACGGAGGTTGGGGAGATCATCCGAAGTATCAACAAAGGTGGTGTGCGTGGACTGGAGCTGCTGGGGCTGGTTTGTGAGAGGCCGCACGGAAACGGGAGAGTGTTCAAAATGAGGAATGCCGACAAGATCAAAGCCGCATTCTGCAGGCTGCACGGCTTCCTGGACAACAAACTCAGTGCAGCGCAAAAACTGCATATAGTGTTTGACGCTATCATGACAGAGAACAACAGCCTTTGTAAGCTGACGAGGGTGGCGGGGGACAAGGCCGCCGAGCTCAAGGGTTGAGTCCTTGTTGGTGTGCGTGTACTAGTAGGAAACATCCTGTAACAATTCTCTTATGAATTTGAGCGGTATATCTTGGCTGGGGGTAAGAATCGATGTGGAGGAGGTTTCCCGGCGCGGGGTTACAAAGAGCTGAGCCAGGAATGAGGTTGCTGGACAAGGAGGTTATGAAGAACTGAATAGGCAGGGGGAATCATATCAGTGCCCTGATATGTAATGTTATTGCGCCAAATTTAAATCAGATCAATGCATTTGAATGCAGTTGCGGAAGACTGCATCAGGTTGCATTGATCGGCATCAAAGTGTCCGGTGAAATTGGATGCAACTCAGGGAAATGCATCGCTTTTCATCCTGGTTTGATATACCTCGGCCATTGGTGAAATGCAATGCAGATGACTGGGCTTTGCGTGTGTCGAACTTGCATTGAATTTCACTACGTTATGAATTGAATTTCACTCGAAATCATCCATTTGCATCGATTCACATCCATCTGCATCCATATGCATCCACTTTCATCGACAATTTGGATGAAAATGGATGAAAGTTGATGTGCATCGTATTTTTGTCCAATAAACACCGTCATATCTATGCCTCGACTTCGTGCCCAACTGGAATAGGTCACATCCGCGATCGTGCAGCAGAAGCTCGAGCACAAGAAACGTATCGACGCGCTGCCAGGAGGAAAAGCAGCGCGAACTGGAGATAGAGCTCGCGCGTGTCGTCTACCCAGTCCTAACCCTTCCCCCGGAGATTGTGTCACGCTTCTTCGTCTCTTACCTCCAAGACAACCCACCCACTTGTTGTGGTACAGCGCTAGTCTCTTATAAACAGACGCTACAACAAAAATGAGCTCGTACCTCGCTTGTTGTAGTCTGTCGTTTTGCCGAGCCGCTTGATCGGAGCTCGAATGTGTTAGGTAAGCAAGACTTTGTCGCGTCTCGAAGGTGAGTCCACGACGCGTCCTTCCCACATATTGCATCGAAATCCCGTTTATCCTCCCAATAGGTCCCCCTTGTCCACCAAAATCTAAGGCGCAACATGTCGGAATAGAGATGCCGAAATTTGATGATCCGGCTGCTGCCGAGGGGTCGGGTTCGTTCCTCGTCCAAACGGCTTTAAAGAGAGTAGATCTGTGGAGACAGAAATATTTGAAAGGAGTATAGAGCCGCTTCTGTCTCTTAGGATTGGGCAATTTAATGTTCTGAGTGCTGGAACAACGGAAAAGAAAAATCAAACGGTGAGCACCGCCACAATGTTTACATAACGATGTCGACCTCCAACCATCAGTGGCGCGGTTAACTTCAGACTAGTACAGCGCCGCGGCTGCTTACGCAGGTCTGCCGCCAATCGCGGGAGATCGCCATCTCTTACAGCGAGCTTTGGACTTGCGTTCGGCTCGGCATTCCTCCAGATCCACAGGGAGCCAATGACGCAGAGCTGTCTGTCCTCGAGACATGGTTTGCGCGGCCGGAGAAACGACCGCTTTCCGTCACATTGTACACAAGGACGAGCATCCCCCAATCGATCCTATCGTGTCTTGTAGCCGTTGGAGAACAGCTCCAGTCTCTCTCTCTGTCCATCTCCTTGGACTACTTTAGGAATCTCCGTCGTGACGGCATCGAATTTCCCATCCTTTGCGTCTGGAGGTTGAGATCATCCACGACCCACTGGTTACTGAAACACCCACTGACGGGGCCCCACAGACGCCTCTCTCCCAGTGCTTGACTCTCCATCAGTTGAGCCTCTCATGTTTTACGCTGCCCGCCCTTCGAATGTTGGCGCTTGATTTCGAGGACTATCCCGCGCTTGACTTGCTCCCCTCATTCCTCACACGCTCCTCATGCTACCTAGAACATCTGTCTCTTCCAATCCATATTGGTGAAGCCAAATTCGTAGCTTGCCTGCGGGCCGCACCTTCCCTCACATCCTTGAACGTCGAACTACATTCGCTGGACACATTCGCTCAAAATATGAGCACAGAGCCCCCGTTGCCACCGCTTCTCCGCCACCTCAGCATCTATCCCGATCCAACAGGGGCGAAGATGAAGTACATCCTGTTTTTACACCGCCGGCTCTCGCACCCCGTTCGGCTCAACTCCGTCACACTCAAGATGCGATCTCTGTATCCCGACACCGCTTCTATGGGTGACGCTGAATGGTTTCCCTGAAAAAAGCGTCGATGAGGGCGAGTCTGATTTGTTTTTGACTCCGAAAGTCGCTAACGTTAGATTCGCAGTGATCGACTATCCTAGAAAGTTTCAGACCCAGCCAATCTTGGAATCTTGCTACTCTTGACGGACCGTCTTTTCTTGTTGCATGCATTCTTGTTCTGCGTTTGTAATACTTTTCTTGAGCTCCGCCGCTGCAATGCCCTCGCTGTGCAGTATATGTGAGCCACAAGGCCGTTTTCCTACTGGGACTTGGAGATGAGTGTTCCCTATTCTAAGCTCATTCAGCGTGCACACTTGCCTAGTATCGCCTTCGGCCATGTGCTTCCCGCATATTTCCGTCCTTGGGCTCTTGCACTAATATGAGATACTCTTCACTCTTCTTCTGTGCGGGCTGGCACTGCTGGTACTTCCGCCAATAACCGAATTGTCTAAGACTACTACACAGAAAATCTTCCGTCCATCTATGAATGCGCAACGTCACCGCCGCAAAATGGTAAGTAAGAATCAAGAGCAATATCCGGTTCCCTTTCGGCCGCGAAGCTTAAGTCGGCTTAGAAGTCACTGACTCGCTGGCACCTACGTGGCTCGCCTCTTTGTCTGCACCACCACCATGGCCGACCTCTGCCCATGCCGACTCCGCTCTCAGCTTGACCAAGTCAGATCCGCGATCGTGCAGCAGAGGCGCAAGCACAAGGAGCGTATCGACGCGCTCGAGAAAGAGCAGCGCGAGCTGGAGAGGCATCTCGCCCGCATCGTCTACCCAGTTCTCACCCTCCCCCAGGACATCGTGTCGCGCTGTTTTGTCGCTTGCCTCCAGGCAGAACCGCCCGACTGTCTTCAAGGTAGAATGCCACGGCTCCTTACGCAGGTCTGCCGCCAATGGCGGGAGATCGCCTTTTCTTCCAGCGAGCTTTGGACTTGGGTCCGGCTCGCCATGCCTTTCGGCTCGCAGCACGAGTGTCACGCAGAGTTGTCTATCCTCGCGGCGTGGTTTGGGCTGGCCCAAAAAAGGCCGCTTTCGGTCACATTGTACTCCAAGCTGGACATCCCGAAACCGATCATATCCCTTCTCGCTGGTGTTGGGGAACAGCTTCAGTCCCTTTCCCTCCCCATCACATTGGAGAACCTTGTGGCTCTTGCTCGGGACGGCATCGAATTTCCCAACCTTCTGCATCTGGAGCTGGGGATTGTTACCCTTCTCCGTCCACCCTGGGAGCAAGCCCCCCACCCTATCGCAACACCCCTCGAGCAGGCCCCCCTCACGCCCCGCCTCCGATGCTTAACTCTCCACCGGCTGAGCCTGTCTGCCTTTACGCTGCCCACCCTGCGAATGTTAGCGCTTGATTTCGATGACCACGATGAGGGTGACTTCGTCCCCTCCTTCATCACCCGGTCCGCCTGTGATCTTGAACATCTTTCTCTTCCATCTCGCATGGATCACGCCAGAATCATTGCTTGCCTGCAAGCCGCACCGTCCCTCACATCGTTGGACGTTGAAATTGACGACCTGTACGCATTCATTCGAACGATTAGCATGGACCCTCCATTGCTCCCGGTTATCCGGAACCTCACCCTCCACCTCGATCCCCAGGTCCTGAGCTACCCGGACCTCATCCAATTCCTACGCAGCCGGTTTTCACAGCCCACTCGGAGCCGGCTCAGCTCTGTAACACTCAAGTTGAGATCCGTCAACTCCTTTGGCTACGCTCGTCGTATGGGCGACAACGAATGGCTTCCGCGGTCCGCCAAGGCTGAGTTCCAACCATTGATTGCGCAGGGTTTGATCGTTGAGGTCTTTTGCGAAGGGAAATACTATTGGCCTGAAAAACGCCCTGACGAGGGTGAGTTTTCACCTGTGAATCCGCTCCGCAACTGTCTGACTTCAGATTCGCAGTGATCAATTATCCTAGAAGATTTCAGACTCAGCCAGTGTTAGAGTCTTACTACTCGTGACACACTGTCCCTTGTTTTGCATGCTTTATCTCCTACGCTTGAGATGCATGCGCTTCCTATGGAACCGACTTCCAACCCGGAATCCTGTTTCTTTTTTTGGTTGTTGGGGAGCAGCCGTTATTACATAACTTATTCCTCTGGGAAATCGATGGTTGAATAATCAGATTGGCTTGCTCGGTTCTTTTATCTTGGAAAGTGACAGTATCAAGTAGTAAGACCTTCAGCGCGGCATTTCTCGAAGGTTGATTTGACAGCAACATCGACTGTACTCGTGCGGAGGGGCGCGCCTGGAAGCATCGTTACGTTCTCGGCTCGGGATCGTTGATTCATCCCCGCCTTCCTGACGCCCAAATTAGTGGGCATCTTGTAAGTTAGCGGGCACGGAATCCGAATGGATCGACGGCGCTCTGTCAAGAAGTTCCCAGAACCATATAATCTCCTTGGTTCGACAAGGTCTGCCTGCATCAATCACTCGGACTTTCTTGTTCACTGGAAGGGAGCCTCCAGGATATAGCCACAGTATGGGCCTCTCCCAATCCTTCTGAGAAGCAAGCAAGGTGGATTTCGCAAGCATTTCGCGTTTATGTTGAAATTATGTCAGCGCACCCGGGCATCTCGGAGATCAAGATCACACTGGATCACACCCAACTTCTCGGAAAGGGTCTAGAGCTCAAGCCTGGCCAACTGCCTTTCCCGTTTATATCAAGGCCACATGCTCGCTTTGCTGCCCCACTGATGCCCCACCCACGTCGCTTTTGGCTCATCCACAAGTCATTCGCCGTCTCATTTCCGCTGGACCTCTGACGTGCATGGTTCGATTCTTGGACGGATAATTATGTGGGTACGCCTCCCAGCACACAGAGCGGTAGCCAGCGTCACACGAGTCACGAGTCGAATCTGTATTACCGTCTGCTCGCACTAGCGATTTTGGATGGAGCACTGGCGCAATTGAGTAATCCCCGAAGAGAAGGGGCTTTCAAGATGCTCCACTGCTGGGTATATATGCCTGCCCTGCATCTCCCGCGTTCCTTTGCGCTCCCACATCTGCAGTGTCCTCCCGCGAAATGAGTTGGTTTGGCGAAGACTCGGAAGAAGCTGAGGCTTATCTCGAGGTCGGTCCGTTTCGTTGCCAGATATATGCCCGTACTGATATGCGCGCTCGAAAGCTGACCACCTCACCTCCCGATGTCAATCTTCCGCACGAAATCATTGCCGCGGCGGCCGCATATGAGGTGCGTGTCTGCCCATCTTGCACGCCGCGTCCACCTGAAATTCATTTCAGGCCGCCAAGGCATACGAGGCACATTTGAAGATGCAGGAGAGACCCCATAGTTTTGCAAAAGCAAAGGAGATTTTGGCCGCCCTCACAGTTATCTTAGTCGATCGTATCGTCGAGAGCAGGGGCGTACGTCCTCTGATTTATTAGAAGAGGAATATCCTGACCGTGTACAGTTCGACACCATCGACAGGGCGAAAGTGACGGAGGACGGTGAGAGATCGCCTGTAGACCTGGTCAATGAAACGTCTGATATGTTCGTCATGGAATGTTCAGCCAATAAGCGCAACGAAGAAAAACTCGCGCATAGCTACAATGAGTACTGAGGATTCCCCAAATGATCGGCCTGTGTGGCGGTCGGAACCTGTTCACTTTTTTACGCGGTACCTTAGATTGGATATACGATTTCCACTGCATCATGCGGGCCGTGCGGCATGCCAACCACTGGGCCAGAATCGGCAGTAATTTTCTCTCCGACGATAAGACAAGCTTCAAAGAACTACGTGTCAAATTCAGCTGGGATTCCAAACAAATAAATTGGCTGTTCAGATCCAGCGCTCGAGGTTCAATTAGAGGGATGCGTATTGTGAGGAGCTTGGATCAAAGATCAAAGCATTCAAACAAACAAAGTGGCAGTGCATCCCTTCTCTACTTCCCACCATGCCACCACCAATGCAGGCGCCACCGCTGTACCCAATCTCCATGCTTTCCTCTCATCTATTGGCTCTTTTGTTCTCATCCACATATGTAGGGTCGCTCTACCTGGTCAAAAACGCGAGATTACGCGTCTCGGGGGCACCAGACGCGCGGCGTCAAGTGCCACAACCCGGAAGCAGGGACGATCCAGCGGTTATTCGAGCTCGTTTGACAGTTGTTACATTTGCCACTCTCCTTAACTGCGGCATCGTCTACGCTCTCGTCGCGCGATATAGTCTCTCTTCTGTGAGCCACTTCTAATTTTGCATCGCCCGTCGTTTATGACGTGCCACTCATCCTTTACCAGTTTGCACGCTCATTTCCGTGGGCTCAGGAAATTCTCGGGATACGTTGGACCTTCGGTCTCATTCTCTCGTGCTTGCAGACACCGCTTCTGTTTCTAGGCCCATTGTACGGCAGCTGCTACCTCGCCGGCACGTTCCCGGGTCAGATACGATTCTCTCTGCAGCATCATTTTCTCGACAAGTTCTGTACCTGGGTTGGGTTCCGCAACTACGTCTGGGTAGAACTTGACTCCGTCTGCCCGTCGCTCGAGACTTATCTGATTCGCGGTAGGGACCTTTGACGGAAGAAGTCGTGTTTCGGGCCTGCGTTCTAGCGGTGTACGCTATGGGCGGCGCGATGCGGTGGAAGATGATCGTGTTCGCACCACTCGTGTTTGGTCTCGGTGCGTATGTCTCGCCCGTCGCATGTCTACAATTCTGAGTATGATTTACTCCGTTCGCAGCGCACGTTCATCACGCGTGGGAGGTGTACAACCGTCTCGGCCGCACGACACACGCGGCCAAACAAGCTCTGCTTTCCAGCCGTAAGTCCGCTTCCTTCCACCAGCTCACCAGCCGTTCATTTGTATTTCTTGTTTGACATATTGCAGTCTTTCAAACGGCCTACACGACGCTCTTCGGCGCACATGCGTCCTTCCTCTTTCTCCGCACCTCCTCGTTGCTCCCGCCGCTTACCGCACACATATTCTGTAACGTGATGGGCATCCCGCAGATGCAGGACGAGATGCGCCGCTTCCCTGCGCAACGGCAGAGTGCGTTCCCACTCCTTTCTCCCGTTCTTTGCCTTTCGTTCCTCCATTCTTCATCCCCCAATTTCCGTACCACCGGACTTCGCATTGTTCATCTTTGTCTTACCATTCTCGTAACGGTGCTAATGATAACGACAGGAATTATCGCCGCCTATATTCTCGGTATCCTGCTCTTTGCTCTCACACTTGGTCCATGGACGAAGAATGCAGAGAGTATCTACTGGCGCGCACCGGAAGCGTTTTGGCGCACTGTGATGCAAACATCTTCTTGAGCCGCCAATACCTGACGGGACAGGTGCCGAAATGGGATCGTGGATATACGGGGTTTCGTTCTGGCTCTTGGACTGCGCGAATTTTCTTCTGAGTACCTTGAACACATCTCTCTTGCTCCTTGTGTCGGACCCTTCCAGCTGGGCAACTTCAAAATAACATGGACCCCAAGCGAAAGTATGCGTACCCCGATCCGCGTGAATCGCGCCTGGTCGCTGACAGATACAAGACAGGCGCAATCGTGCATGCACACGCGTGTTTTTCGACTCGAGATTGAGCCCGTCTATGGTTAATAGTGCTCTCTTCCCCTTTGTCGAGGATTCGGCTCTCAAGTGACAAATATGCCCCACAGGTGTCTTCCGGCCCTCTAAGGTAATTATTCACGGGTGGCCCGGAAAACAGCTATGTGCGACGCGCTATGCCTCCGTGCAAAGATCTGGGGGAAAGTCAACGGAATAACGTCTCCTGGAAGCCATCAAGGCCAGCCGGATCATTGCTGCCCTATGTTCGCAGATCCAGCGACTCGGAGACGTCGCTCTTTATTGGCCGCTTTGTTTTCAGATTCTTTGCGAACCGGTTCAAAAACCACGACGGCGATCACCGCGAGATGACTCGACGCAAGCTCATCTCCCTTTTGTTACTTCCTTGCTTCTTTGTCTTCCATGGAGGATCCTCTGCTTCACGTACTCTGTGGCGATTTGCAATTCTGGCCCTTGTCCCGCCACCGTTAGCGCAAGTATGTTTTCAACTCGGCCAGCTTCAACGATACCTGCTAACCCGTCAATATTCCCAGTCTTGAAGACGGCAGCTAGGTCCAACCGATTGCGGATGCGGCTCCCGAAGTCACTTTCTCGGACTATTCAAACTGCCGCTCCGCTAACCTCGCCGAGGCTTCGATTCTTTTACCCGCAATGACCCCACCTCTCAATCTGCGCCAGCGCACCAATGCTTTGGTTCCATCCTCACCGGCGTTTTCATCCGGATCTCCCGCGTATGCGATATCCTTTGTGGTATCCAGATACACAACGAGCGACTATTTCTCAGTGTGTATTCCGCTGCGGTGTTCTATAAGGGGAGGACGGTGCTCGACAAGCTCAAGCATTTGAAGTAAAAGAGGGGCTAATCTCATCAGGCCACTACAGCTATCGCTGGCACTGATCGGGCTCTTGAGCTAATTTGCACGAGGCTGTGCGTAATTCCTTCTCTTAAGCATTCCCCCCTGCTGCTCAGCTAGGACCTTTTCATCTCCGCATCACCACCATCGATAATGCTCCTGTACTGTACCTTTGCTTCTTGCGCAGTTCTGCTCTTTGGCGTCGCTGGGATCAGGGCACAGTCGCAGATGTTCGAGTGGGGGTTTACTGGAACGGTAAGAGTTTGGATTTCCTCGGCATAGCGAAAGAGACTGACTGGTTACAGCAAGCGGTCTCGACCTCTTTGCCCTCTTGTCGGAGCTTTTCCATCTCCACAGACCCTTTGGCAGCGCATGGGGTGCCTCCGTTCTACATGATGGCGTTCGCGGTCGGCGGCGCGCCGATTACGACGTTCATCGGCACTAATGAGAGTAATTTGACGTGGACCGTGCAGCATCCCATCGGCAAGTCCCTCTGTAGCACCTTCACCCCGGGATGTTAACTGGAATCTCTATGTCTAGGTACCCAGCTCTTGCTCGGCGTCGTCGACTCGCACGGGAATTCTGGTGGGATCGATCCAATACTGTATACGGTCACTGGTATGAATCTTCATTTTTCGTGCTTCACCCCAGAAATGCTCACACAAATTCAGCAGGAGCGACAACGCAATGCGGCTCGCAAGCTGCAAATCAACTCCCGTTCACCGTCACTGCCAATGTAACCGATGTGCTGACGACCTGTCAGCCTTGGGGTTTGACTATCCACGGGGGGACTCCGCCGTACAATTTGACGCTTGCAGCACTGAATGCGTCGGATGTTACGAATGTTACACTTGGTAGCGATCCATCCCGCACATGCGCCTCTCAATGTTAAATTAAACTCCCTACAGGTCCCACTGACTCGGTATTCACTTATATCAATCGCGCAGATCCCGGTACCCAGTTGATTGGTGCGTCTTGCCAGTCTGTCCGCTTACCGCTGAGATTCATTGGGTCGTGTGTATAGCTGCGGTCAGCGACTTGTGCGTTTCATAATAGATACGCCAGTGTATGCATCACTAACAAGGAGTCCAGGAACGGACACTGGGCCACATGGAGTCCTCTCGTTCGCACACAAGGCTCTGCAAACGTCGCCTGCCCGGGATTAGACAGTTCCAGCAGTGTCGCACCCATCGCACAGACTCCGACGAGATCTCAACCTCCTTCTCGTGCTAAGATCGGGATCATTGTCGGCGCAGCAGTCGGCGCACTCCTCCTCTGCGCATTAAGCGGCTGGGCCATCCGGCGCCGTCGCCGCTTCCACAGGGCCGACGAGAAAGTTATCTCCGTTGCGCCATACTTCGAGTGGCCGAGTAATTGGCAGATGGACGCAGCAATTCTCCCCATCCCCATCTCGCCCGCACCGGAGCATGCACCGGCCCCTGCCGCCCCGCCGTCGGCCCACCTGCGCGCCCCAAAGCCCAAGATCCTTACCCACAAACCAAGTAATACAATTTCGCTTACCTCCAAGGCGTCCGAATCGCGATTGTCGCCAGAATCGGCCGCCTCGCCGAGCTCTTCCAGTCCCGCTGTGTCCCCACTGGTTTTTGTACGCGAGTTGCCGCCCCCGTATTCTGACTCGCGGCTCCCGGACTCGAGCGATTGAGGGAGTTTAGCTAAACTGTATTTTTCTCTCTAGTTAACAAGTCAAGACGTGAGTTCGAAAGTCTCCCAAAAATTCGTATGTACACGTGTAGTAACCGTTCTCTGTAACTCGCATACTTCCTCTCTCCCAAAATTATTTAGTTTTAATTTTCGAACCTCAATTGCTCATCTGAAACCATAGTCGTGCCAAGAGCCGGCAACCTTCGGCCCGGTGCACTCGTCTTGTCCGCTACCTCTATGTTCTCCAATTCCTGGAAAGCGAGAACAATCCCAAGCGGGCTTGAGGACACTAGTCGTGCACAAGCACTTTCATCTCAAACTACACTTCATGATCCATTGAGAAATCTTCAGGGACTGCGCCAGACTGCCGCCGGCCACGGCGGCGACGGCGTCGATGACTCGATAAACACAATCTAAGATACAACGCAGCTGGCTCTGTCGATGGCTTCGGGAGACTTTGTTCCTGTTTTCTCATCCGTATACTACAGACCACCAATTTCGACACACCGAGGCCGCTTCGGACCGGGTGAAAGCGGACTTCAAGCAGGCCGTTCTTCTTCGAAACTCTTGCATCGTTGAAACCCTGCGGGGTATATCGGATGCATATGCACGTGAACTGGTTCCCAGCGCCGTGCGCACCGCCATTTAACCAATTCTCTAGGTCAATCTGCCGGTGCGAGTCATCCAGCCAGCCAAACTTCACTGCCATCTGCGAAACGATGAATGTAACGAGGGTAAACGCGAATTCAACGCTGGGTTCAAACGATCCGGCATTCGCGTCGATCACAGCCATAGCAAAGAGGTTGCCGCCATCGCCGAGTACGTGTGCTTTGCGTGCTTTCGCAACAAGGACCGAAGCGAGTTGAAAGAGTGTGGCCGATGCCGTCTGGTCCATTTGAACATCGGACTCTGTAGTTTGGCTCATCGGACCTTTGAAGAAGGAGGATAACCGTTTCACCCATGCAGGAGACCTAATTTTTAGTTGTTCCGAGTCCATTGCGTGGAAAAGAACGTGTTTGGTGAAGTGGAATCGAAGAGGCTCATCGGGAGCTGAAGCCCTCGTGGGATGAATCTATGGCCTATAAACCCCGCCTTTGATTTGAGGCTTAAACACTCGGGGAAGACAGATTGTCGACCTCAAGTCAACCTCGCGTCGACGTGCCGGCGCATGCCGAACATCAAGGAAACAGCCGAGTGGCTGTGTTCTCCCTCTTTCTTCTTTGTCACAAAAGTCCGATTTGGCTTATAAGTGGAGATAGTGAATCTCTGGACTTTATAGACCAACGACCATCCTTATACAACCTTATTCAGGATTATAAGCCCTTATCCGGACTTATAAGTCAAAAGGACCCCCCTCTGGTTGCATTCCAAATCCGATATTGATAATGGACGCACCAATTGGGTTGAGCCTGGGCTATAAGGTTCAGAAATTCCCTATCTGGCCTTATAAGCCAAATCGGACTTTTGCGACATTGCTTCTCCGTGTGCTGGCACTGAGGTCCAATGAAGTCCAAACAACGAACTCAAGATTGGCCTTTGATTTTTTGCAGCGTTTTTCTTCCTTCTGACAGACCCCGGTGCATGGCTTCCTGCGCCGGGACGCGGGTCGTCGGAAGCAGCAAACGTTGAGCAAACGTCAAAACGACCCGGGTCCGTGCACCGCACGTGCGGTCAACTCAAACACGGCCAAATCCACTGCTTCTTTTCCTCGTCTTTTCTTCCGGCCGACGAGCTGAAGCAGCTCACAATATTCCCTGCTCAGATTCCGGCTCGCATCACCGCACTCGGGGAACAAAAACTTTCTCCATCGCTACCCGAATATGTCAAAGCCCTCGAGGACGAGAACGCCGCTCTGAATGCATCGCTTGTCAAGAGCAAAAGAAAGTACAAGGAACTCAAGAAGACAAACCTTGCATTGCAAGAGGTCGGTCTTGCTTTGTTTCACAGTCATGGAGACCGGCTGACGAAGAATGTTTGTTCAAGAAGGACGACGAGATGAAGGTAAGGCCAAGCTTTTGCGACTCTCGCGCTGTGCTCGTGTGAAGCATCTGTTCCCCAAGCAGGACCGCGAGTCGGAGACTCTTTCTGCGCATTTTGCGCTATGTCGAAGGTGAGGCTGCTGTGGTATCCGAGTATCCTTCCGCTTACGCTGAATGTAGTCGCCGAGGACATACGAACAGTACATGACCGCCCTGCCCAAACCGAGGATCCACTTGCGGCTCCTTCGCGCAGAGTTGCGGCCCGTCTTTTCCGTCTCGCATGACGTTCAGCAGGTATGCTCGTAGACCAGATAACCAAGACTTGATACTAACGCAAGCGCAGGTTTCCGACATCGAATGGCAAGATGAACGATCTACTCGATTCTGACCTTGTTCTGATCAAGATTAATCCCGGTTTTAGTTTCCCTTTTTTATCTCTCTACAGACGCGCCAGACCCATGTCCAACGGCCATTTTCTCGCCCTGGGCCCAAGCCATCGATACGATCATCGATCGGGCATCTGGGTGAAAGGCTCGGACCTGGCAAAATACGACGGTTCGACGCGAGAGCTCTTCGTCGATTGGAAGGGACAAATTGGGTCTATGGGAAGTTTCAGATGCATTAGCTTGGCGGATTTGGACCTTACCGAAGCTCCGAGGGTGGTGCGCTTCAATTCTTCTTCCAATTGTCGGCGTGTCGCGTACTAAACTTTCTTATACAGAGCGAAACGGTTATGAAGAGTGTTGCCCTGAACGGCTATGTCCCGCGCAATCGCGAAGCTGCCATAACTCACCAGTGCTACCCATCGGGAACGGTCGCGCTCGAAGGGATGGCTTTGCAATATGTTGGCTTCAGTCACCAACTTTACAACAGATTGCGCGAGGATTACCGTCAGCGCGCGGGCGGGAAGAAACGCAAGACTGGGACCCAGTATAAAGGAAATAAGCGGCAGAAAGTTTGATTGTAGATGGTGGTCCAGCGACATATTCCTTGTTCACATACATATTCTTGCGCTTGGTGCTACGACGAAATGTGATTGAGTCAACTTGGGTCGTCGTGCGCGGTTTGAAATCTGCAACGGCCGAAAAGAAGTTGGTGTGTGATGGATTCTGCAGCCTTCCGCTCGCAGAATAATGATTCATAGAGGTGGAGAACATCTTATGCTGACGCTATGCAGACGCGTCTGTACATGTAACGTCCCTGCGAGCGACTCAAAGAGCAATACCCCGGCGACTCTCGAGATCGAGGCAGAATTATAAGTAGGAAATCCTGAGCAGTGAACTCCGCTCCGAGTCCGCGGTCACAAGTTGAGCAAGTTGTGAGCAAGTGTTGAGTTCGCGGCGCGAAAATACTTCCAACCCACAAGCCAGGAATATTATGGTGTTGCCGAGGGTTGTGCCCGGCACCCGGTTATAAGACGGCCCGGCAATCACATCTGTCTCGTGTCTGAAACCACCACAACAAAATGAAGCTCAAGAGTCTTGGGTCCTCTCTATCCGTCCCTCTATCGGCGTCAAATTTGCAATTCTGATCCGGACCTGGCTCTTCTCTGGGACGAGGCGAATGACCTATCTAGAACAACGCAGCGCTACTTTTACTGGTGCACTCCAGTACTACTAGTAGTGGGCTCGAAACACGCTGGCACCCGAGCTTCACTTCTTCGTCCCGAGCACAATGGTGCAAGTCTACACCTGGCCTGTGAATCTTAGAGCGCTCTCTCTCTCTTGGTCTCTAGCGCTGTGCGTGGGCTTGTCCTAAAAACAGAAGAGCGCGAGAGCGCGGGACTACGAGCTATGTCCATGCAAGCATCTGAACAATTTATTTACGCGAGCGTGCGACCGCGACTGGTCCCGCCGAACCTCGGTGTTTCCTTCCCGGCCAGGTGATCATCAAGTTTTGTCCATCGTCTCGTCGCCTTCAAAATCCGGTTCGCAGGAGCCCATCCTACTGATCTTTCTTCTACACCAGTCTGTGTGCATGTTTAACTTTCTTTGAACCTGTGCTCACAGCTCTGGACCGGCGGTTGAGCAATACATTTACGCGAGCGTGCCATCACCGATGGAGTATGTACCCGACTGATTTCAAACGTTCTGTTGCGCGGCGGTATCTCCTTATTTGCATGGTCTTTGTCTCTGTCTTGTTCTCTAACTTCCCATCGTATCCAACAGCGCCCGTTGTGCAGGAGCACACACCACTTATCATCTCTGTGCGCCACTCTCATCTTCCCTGGCACTCACAGCTACTCGCTCTGGCCCAAGATCATATCGACGCTCCGACAAGGTCTCGCGCATGCGCCGGAATAATGAGTCCGACGTCAGTTACCACATATCTGGTGCGTAGGGAGATCTGTTGCAGAGTCCAAATCACGATGTTCCGGTCTCAGGTGGAAAAGGCGGCGACGGTGGGTCGGGCCGCGTCACAGGGGGAAAGGGGGGAAAGGGGGAAGGTCCCATTGTGACGCAGAATATTAAAGCCGTGACGAATCTCACGAATCATATGTGCGCCGCGAAAGCCCTTTTGCCATATGTTTTGCTGAACCACGGCAGCACGATGCAGGGTCAGGGGTAACTGAATCTTCTGATTCTATAAATTTCCCGCTGAATTTTGTTCAGACTCGTCGAGGTCTTAGCCAAGTGGTTGGAGTTTCCCCCCGATTCGAAGGACAGACAGTACGAGTTACGGAGCCTTCATCACGAAGCGACTGGGCATTGGCTCCTCTGCGATACCCAATTTACTACATGGAAGCTTGCGCCAGGCTGTTTATGGATCAAAGGTATCTGTGAGTAGAATTTTCTTCCTCCCTGTGCCTTCGATCTCATGAGGGGGCCAGCTGGTACCGGAAAGAGCGTCTTGAGGTGAATCTTATTGTCACCACGCGTTGAAACTGTTGATGACCATACGGGCAGCTCGACACTAATCGAAGACATAATCGTGAACTGTCCTGATTCAGAACAGTCCGCTGTTGCCTACTTCTACTTCGATTTCAGAAACGAGAGACGCCGGATGGACATCATGTTACGTTCAATCATTTGGCAGCTATCCGGCCAATCGCCTTCGCCATATAGCGCTCTCCAACGGCTGTATAAAACTCTACGAGATGGAACTATCCAGCCGCAGCACACACATCTTCAGAGAGTCCTCGCAGAATTACTCGCCGATTTGGACCAGGCATATATTATCATCGATGGGCTCGATGAATGCGACAAGATGGACTGGCACTGTCTTATCCAATTCATTCACAGTTTACGCCCTTGCGTCGAAAATGCGCCGCATCTCCTGTTTACCAGCCAACCTCTGGCGGAATTTCAGAAGGCATTCGAGGACTTGCCTTCCATCGAGCTTGGCTCCGATGAATCAATACGCGATATCACATCCTTCATTTCCAGCGAAGTTCCCCAAATTGAAAATTGGGCAAGTCACGACGCAACGCGTGTCACGGAGCAAATTGTGCAGAAAAGCAACGGAATGTCAGTGTCTGTTCTCGCCAGACTTTAGTTGAGCTAATTTGTGCCTCTAGGATTCGCATGGCGGCATGTCTCCTCATTGAACTTCGTGATTGCTTTTGGCAACCCAGATGGGAGGAAACTCTCAGAACTCTTCCAGCTGATCTCTTCGGGATTTACGATCATTTCTTAAACCGGGCAATTCTCAAACTCCCATCAGTTTTCGTCCAAGCAGTTCTTCGGTGGCTTCTGTTCTCCGCCAGAGAACTTGAGCCGGAAGCGCTGGCCGATGCTATCTCATTCCCGGTATCCGACCCCAAGTTCGACTTTTCGGAACCAATGAAATCCAGTTACGACCCAGGGATACGTCGAGGCAACTCTGACGGTTTCAAGCTGCTTGGGGGCCTCATCGTTGTAAAAGTCAACGACTCAGCCGAATCTTTCATCACTCTCGCCCACTCCTCGGTCAAGGATTATCTGCTGTCACCGCAGTTCCAGCTGAAATTCGGTACGGGGATCGACCTTGCCGAGGGTGTCTCGCATAAATTTATCGCCCAAACTTGCGTCCAATATCTCCTCCTGTTTACCGACGCCAAGTACGTGTTGACCAAAGACACACTCCCCGACTACCCGACCTCATTGTACGCGGCAAAATATTGGTTCCATCATCTCCGGTTGTGTGATGCTCGTGTCCAGGAGCTTTTTCTTCCCTTGAACATGCGACTCTTGGCGGATGGAAGCAGTCAACACGCTGCTTTGTACCAATTGCGGTCAACATTTGACTGGGATACACCCGAATCACCCTTGGCTATGTGTGCTGAACTCGGGTACACCGAGGGGGCGCACTTTCTAATCAGTGACACTGATTCTGAATCTCTCAACAAAGTAACCAAATATCGCGGCCGGACTGCGCTGCATCTCGCGTTGGAAAATGGCTACCTTAACATTGCACGTCTTCTGGTCGAGCACAATGCATCTGTCAACCAAGCTACCAACGATGGCGTCACAGCATTGCATCTCGCATCCGAGCACGGCAACCTTGACATAGTGCGGCTCCTTATTGATCATAATGCAGCACTGGACGAAGTTGGCCAAGATGGTATGACTGCGCTCCATCTCGCATTGGAGCGAGGTCATCTCCACATCGTGCAGCTGCTCGTCGAGCACGATGCATCGGTCAGCATAACTGGCAGGGGCGGCTGGACTGCATTGCATCTTGCAGCGGAAGAGGGTAGTCTCGATGTTGTGAAGCTGCTCATGGAGCACAACGCATCAGTCGACCAAGCTACCAGATATGGTATGACTGCGCTGCATATCGCATCAAAGTGGGGTCACCTCGAAGTCGTGCGACTGCTGCTTCAATACAACGCATCGGTCGACCAAGCGACGACAGACGGTAAGACCGCGCTTTCTTTCGCCTTGAAATGGGGTCGCCGCCACAAAATTGTGGAGCTCCTCAGCACGGGGAAGGGCCTTACACTCAGGACGGCTAGGGCGCAGATGAACAAGGCAAAAGCAGAAGCCAAAGCGAAGCGCGACGCAGCCGTCCAGCAGGCCAACCTAGAGCGGGAACTAGTATCACTTCCAGAGATGGACAAGCTCACGGTATCTCAAATTGTCGCCCAGTTAAACGCATATAGCGCTCGAGGCGTCCCAGACATTTTGAAGAAGAGCAACTATCGGTTAAAGGAGGATAAATTAAAGGCGCTCAAGGCAGCTTATGCGTGGTACCACACAAACAACCCATCGCTTCCTATTCCAGTTCCAGTTCTCGCGAGCAGCCCAGCAGTTGTTGAGGACTGGGAAGCGGAGGAAGCCAAGAGCTTGAAATGGAGGAGTAGCTTGTTGTTAAATTGATATTCCTGATTCTATGTTCTCAGACGCCGCATGGGCAGAGTCAGGTGTATGCCCACAGAGGATTCCCCGCACACATAGAAAATTGAACAATCCGGGCGAACAGCGCTACTAAATGGTATAGCATTTCAAATCCGTTCTTCCTCCAAAACGGTCTGCAGTTCGTCAATCTGGCCCTGTCTGAATCCTGCCGCTCTCAGGCAATCTTCAGTCGCCTGGAAAAGCCCGCCCACTGTGTATGACGGTATTTATCGTCAAAAATTATGTACAGTCAACTGCGTACACTACGCAAGGCACGGGAACACTGAAATGCGCACAGGTACTCGATTTGGTGAGCTCCTGAGGTCAAAATGTACATCACGGGATGTACAATGAACGGAGCACAACCTACATCCTACTGGCCACATCCAACCTTTCTGAGTGCAATTTAGACTGCCCTAAGGTATTTGCACAGTTAAAATGTACGCGCTGTTGATCAATATCCAGAGATTCGACCACGCACACTTGGTTCAATTGATGCGATCAAAGTTGAATTGTTGTCGTGAATTCGCGTAAGATATCGGCTCTCCAAAGTGTTTACTTACCGGATGTGTTAATCGTCTCAAATTTACGTTTTCGCTGTGTTAGTACACCAGTTTTCTTGTCTGCTGAATCACCGGTGAATTATCCGATAGCATTTCACCACAACTTTGAGCGTCTCAGCCATAATATTTG
Organism: Mycena vitilis; assembly: GCA_029203975.1. NCBI lineage: Eukaryota > Fungi > Basidiomycota > Agaricomycetes > Agaricales > Mycenaceae > Mycena > Mycena vitilis. Next base: position 121,509 of record JARGYF010000067.1, read on the forward strand.
TGAGACTTACAGCTGTTTCCGAAAACATTGAGACACATCAATTTTTTCTGTTGCTAAACTTTTTTTTTGGAGTGATAAGGATTACCCGTTTGGGCCAGCCGAGGGTAGCCGACACCAGCCGAAGCTGACAGAGCCGGCAATTCATCTTCCTACGAAATGTTCAACAGGACAGAGTGAAGGACACCCAAGCTCACTCGCGAGCCAAGTCACCACTCTCGGTGTGCTTTGCTGGACTTTTCAATTTTCTCGCAGCTTTACAGGATTTTGGCGACAAGGCCTGGACTGGGCCGGCCGTCGAGCCGAGCCCAATTAGGGAATCCTTATCACTCGAGCAAAAAGTTGAGCAGCGGAAAAAAAACTGTGCGTCTCATTGTTTTCGGAAACAGCTGTAACGATCATCAATCGAATTGATCCCACAGCACTGCCGAGCCCATGATGCCGCGAATAAATCACGGGATTGCAGTTGGGGCCCTGATACAAGTGGGATGTTGACCAGTAAATGTACACAGTGGTGAGTTGTGCGTTGACTTACGCAATGTTCATAATTTTTGACGAAAAAAGCTTTTATAACTGTGTCGTAGCCCTCCTCAACAAGTAACTTCAGGATTGCAGCGCTGAGCGTCAAGGTATTCACCAACTTGCGGGGCTGGCGAGGCTTGCCTTCCACGATGCGGCGGCCGAATACATTCCCTTCTCCCGTACCCCCATTGCCGCCATTAGCGTAACCCATTCCACCTTTTCCGCCCGTACCACCTGCGGAGAACCGGATAAACAATTGTTCAACGTCCGAGAAATGGAAAACACTGTACCGCATATTTCACTAAACCGGGTCACAGCGTCCAGGCTCATTTGAGTCGCTTGCCCAAGACCCCCGGTGCCGCCGTTGCCTTTGGTGCCACAGCCACCTTCACCGCCGACACCACCTCGTGAAAGCATGAGACAAAGATTGTGCATCAAGAAGCGCACGCACCAGTGAGGGATGGCCTGTAGCATTCGTCGTTGTAGTTTTTGCGGGCAGCCGGCATCTCGACTCTGGGTCTCGCAACAGCCTTAGGCAAGGCCGTTGCTGCGCGTTATATGTGAGAAGGGGCGGGGCGGTGCTTCCAGAGTCCGTCAGCTACATGAGGTGTTGAATGATAGCTTCGCATCCCCATCATCGACGGAACGGTTATTCGCCAGTTCTCCGCACCATAACTCGGTGGTTCCGCGGGAATGGTTCCCACTGCCTCAACCTGCGGTTGATCGTGCCATGTCGTTGTGGGTCCCACATCATGGCCAACTCTGGATCTTCTGATCTACTCCATTGTTCCGCCAGTGGTCCATTGGATACGCATTATCGGTGGGACGACCGTTTTCGCCTTGTGTGTCGATTGCGGCCGCAAAATTTTGGACTTTGGAGGACACAGGCAAGACACAGGAGGTCTTGAGTGAGGCTGACTCCAGAACTCGAAGTGGCCGAAACAAGGCCGAAATCGAATCAGCCAGTGACTCCATAACCATTGGGCTTGTACTAGAGATCTTGAACAGCATTGCAATTGGATGTTTTCGCCGATGAACGGAAGAGCATTCGCATTCTGGAGGTGATGGAAGACGGCAAGCTTAAATCCGCCCGGATCCGGACCGAGCTGATGCGGGGCACTGCCACATACTTACTCTTTCTTCTTCGCACCACACCGACTTTTTTCGCCTTGACCAAGTTCCCTGTCGTTTCCTTTCCACCGTACTGCGTACTGCTCTATAACGGTGACTTTGGACTCTTGGGACAAATCCAGCCGATTTCATCCCGTGGCCTTCGCTCCCACCTACAAAACCCGCGCACAAACGGTCCAGTAAGAACAGTTACATCTTCGCAATAAATTGCTCTTGCTCCCCTTGTCTTGCGTCGGCGAAACCGATCCAAGCACAATGATGCTTAGGCCATTCTGCGTGGTCGCGGTACTTCCCGACTTTTGACGCCAATGCAATGATCCGCCCTGGGATGTTCGCTCGATACTGAGCTCACGCATGGTGGCATAAATTCGAAAAAGCGCGTCAATTTCTTGTCCCTGTGGTTGCTTCTTGGACGCACATCCCCTTCAATTCGTTCTATCTGTGGCATGTCTGGGAAAAAATGTTCTCGTATCTCCACTGGCCCGGACTCCGATTACATCGTGTGAAAGCGTGGGCTGTTGACGAGGCAGTGCATCAGATAGTCTTGTACTCGACTTGCCCTTGTCTTGTACTCGTCTTCTCCTTGTTCAAGTTTCTCAACCTTCCACCTTCACTTCTCCGCGGCCACTGACCATACTTTCCCCTCGTGAGCCCCTCTAGTATGAAAGGCAAATCATCGTGCTCACGCTGGCCTTGCGCTGGCCCGTCCCATCCATCGGACTGTCCTGCCCGAATTATATCCCCGGTCCTGGGTCAGTGTCGCGCATGTCCGTAAACAACGAGCGCAACACCGTCAATTATTACATTTCGGGTGCGTAAGAACCTGTCGTCGACAGTCTACATGTAGTTCACACCGGCGTTGTCCTCAGGAGGCACCGGAGGGGAAGGCGGACCTGGTGGTGCGAACGGCGGCAGTGGGGGCTCGGGAGGGGGTCCCGTTTTCACCAATAACATAAACACTGTTGCCAATTTCACAAACAAAATGTGCGTCGAGGACGTTTCACTCAAATGCTTTTCTTATCCAATATTTAGTACGATGCACGGCCATGGGTAAATGGGTTCCGTTATTTACTGCTGTCGGACTGAACTCCATCCAGACTCGTAGAAGTCCTGGGCGAATGGTTGGAGTTTCCCCCTGACACGAAGGATAGGCAGTGCGAACTGCGGAGCCTTCATCACAAAGCTACTGGTCAGTGGCTCTTCCGCGATGACCGCTTTATGAAGTGGAAGGGTACGCCTGGCTCTTTATGGATCACAGGAATCTGTGAGTCGATGTCGTCTAGATCTAACGGACCCATGCCTGACAATGGGCTGCAGCAGGCACCGGAAAGAGTGTACTCAGGTGAATCACAATAAAATGCATGAACTACCGCTAACAACGCAGCTGTTCCCAGTTCTACTGTGATTGAAAACATCGTCATGACCTGTCCCAAGCGGTCCGCTGTGTCGTATTTCTACTTTGATTTCAGAAATGAGCGGCGGCGGAGGATGGACATCATGCTACGGTCGATCATCTGGCAGCTGTCTGGGCAGTCAAATCCGCGCTACAGCGCTCTTCACAGCCTGTATAAAAAACTGCGAGAAGGAGCGATACAACCGCAACAGGCGCACCTCCAAGGCGTTCTCGCGGAATTACTCGTGGAATTGGACCGGACATATATCGTCATCGATGGACTCGATGAATGCGACAAGGCCGACTGGCACCGTCTTATACGATTGATTCAGAGTTTACATCTTCCCCCCAAGAATGCACCACATCTTTTATTTACCAGCCAACCTCTCGAAGAATTCCGGAAAGCATTCGATGATGGGGCCTTCATCGAGCTTGGTTTCCAAGGGTCCATCGACGACATCGAATCCTTTGTCAGTAGCGAGGTTTCTGAAGTCGGGAATTGGGCGAGTAATGAAGACCATTCAACGCGTGTCACGGGGCAGATCGTTCGCAAGAGCAACGGAATGTGAGTGTTCTTATTACTCAACAATCATGCGAACTCACTTGCATGTACCTAGGATTCGCATGGCGGCATGTCTTCTCATTGAACTGCAAAATTGCTTTTGGGAAGATAGCTGGGTGGAAACGCTCAGAACGCTTCCCGCCGATCTATTCGGGATCTATACCCGTTTCTTAAACCGGGCAAAGCTCATGGTTTTCATTCAAGCAATATTCCGATGGCTTTTATTCTCCGCCAGAGCACTGGAATCGAAGGAGCTCGCTGATGCTATTGCCTTTCGACTATCCGACCACGACTTTGATTTCTCCGACCTAGCCAAATCCATTTACGACCCGAAGAGACGTTCTGGCAACTCCAATAGCTTCAAGGTTCTGGCGGGCTTGGTCTTGATCACAAAAGACTCCTCAGCTAAGCCCTACATCGCTCTGGCACATTCATCGGTCAGGGATTATCTCCTTTCTCCGCAATTCCAGCGAGAATTTGGTGCCGTTCTTGATCTTGGAAAAGAACTCTCCCACAAATTCATCGCCCTTAATTGTGTCCGCTATCTCCGCCTTTTTGCTGAAACCGACCATCCGATGACCGAGGACACAGTCACAGACTACCCAATGTCATGGTATGCAGCAAAATATTGCTCTCTCATCTCCGACACTGCAGTGAGCAGGACCAGGAGCTGTTGCGTCCCCTGCCAATGCGTCTCTTCACCGATGGAAGCCGACCATTTGCATCGGGGGTGGAGTAGACCCATATCTCCACCACTGTCTCTGTGTTTCGAAATTCGCTACACCGAGGGTATGGAATTTCTCCTCAACACGTACCCCCCAGTCATGGATGAAGCTGACGAGGATGGCAATACTACACTGCATCTTGCAGCCCGAGTGGGCCACCTCCTGGTTGTGCAGCAGCTCATCGATCGCAATGCATCAATATATCAAGCCAACGATGACGGGTACACACCACTCCATTGCGCGGTGAAGAAAGGTCACCTTGGTGTCGCGCGACTGCTCATCGAGCACCATTCATCAGTCTCTCGCGCCACCACGGAGGTTCTCATCAAGGGCAATGGATTCATTGACCAAGCCAACCAGGATGGTCAAACTGTGTTGCATCTCGCATCCGACCAGGGGCAACTCGATATCGTGCAGCTCCTCATTGAAAACCGCGGATCGGTAGATCTGGCCGATAGATATGGTTGGACCGCATTGAATTTCGCATCTGGGCACGGTCACCTCGATGCTATGCGGGCACTCATCGAGCACGGTGCACCAGTCGACCAAGCCACCAAATATGGCTGGACTGCGTTGCATTTTGCATCAGTCAACGGTAAAATTGAAGCCGTGCAGCTGCTCATTGACTCCGGTGCATCAATTGACCAAGCCAACCATAACGTTTGGACTGCCCTACATCTCGCGGTGTCCAGAGGTATGTCGACGTTGTACAGATGCTTATCGAGCGCACTGACTGGGCCGACCAGTACACCAAAGATGGGAGGACTGCGCTGCACGGCGGACTTTGGCCACCACAGAATTGTGCAGCTGCTACTCGAGCGTGAGCCGTTATTGGCCGGAGTGAACTGCATTCTGCATCCTCCTGTGGATACCTCAAGTTCGTAATATGGTTTTAATCAAGCACCATGCACCAGTCGAGCACGGCGACAACGATGGTTGGACTGCCTTGCATTTCGCATCAATGAAGGGTAAGCCAGAAGTTGTCCTCGACCACAATTCGTTTTTGGGCCAAGCAAACAAGCAGGGGGAGATAGCGCTGCATCCTGCATCCAAGGACGGTCACCTTGAAATTATGGAGCTGGTCGAAGCTCGGAAGGACTACCGTACCGGCGGGGTACTTTATATGTTGTCTTGCTCAAGTATTCTGTCGGTCCGCCCACAACCTCGGTTTCGTACTCCAGTGAACTTACAGATCCAAGTTCTGTGAGGAAGAAGGAAATGGTTCGTTGGCCAAATCCGTTTCAGTGTATCATAGAAGAAAAAAAGGCTACCTGCGGGGTCTCAACGACTCCAACATCCTTGTGAATTTCTTCTCCCACACCGTTTCATTCTTGCGAGCAAGTCCCACCAGGTCCCGCCACCGTAATTCTCTGTCGGAGGAAGCTAATTCCGCCTGTTGGACGTCACAAGTACCATGGCAAAAGAAGTCGCAGAACGTAACTAACTACCATAGCGATCGGCATGTGGCCTGTAGACTCCAAAAATTATAGTCAAGGCCAATTTTTTGTCCTTGAGCCTCAAATTCTAACAGGATACCCTCCGGGGAGCCATGTTGAACCACCGCGAATTAGGCGATCTTCGCCTTCTGAACGCCGATCCTTAGTGTACGTATCGTCGAAGATCCTGTCTGATCTGTCAAATACGGATTGGGACTCGAACAAACTCAAGCGAAAACAATAATGACGGAAGAAATTCTTCTTTCACAACTCGTTGCGGGGGTCTTAACTCGAGCTCGTGAGTCTCGCCGGCCAAGCCTGGGCTTAGCCCGGCGTTCAGTCCATCCGTGGTTGAAGTTTCAATTTCCCCATCCGGCGCAGATCAAGCAGATCACGCCGATCCACCGTGAGAATGTTTGGTGCCGAATGAAAAGCACCCGCTTTTCTTTCTTCTCTCCTACCACCACCACGTCCCGCCCATTGCCTTCCACCCGCTAACTCGATCCCAGTTGCCTTTCGCCCCGCTTTTTTCTTGTTCTTGACCCGGAGTTCAGCCCCTATCAAGGACACAACGGGTGCACTTCAGGCTCTTGGTCGTCTGGGCGGATTTGGGGGCTTTTTCTCGACGATTTTGGTTACCAGATGGCCGCAATGAGCTCAGTTCTCCATCCTGACTCCTACCCGTCGCCCTCCATCGTTCTCCCCAGTCTGAACGAGATGTTCCCCGCACATATGCTACGCGACGCCGAAATTCCACCTTCCCTGCACAATCACCACCCGACGTATCCATATTCATCGCTCCAGGTCCCCAGGAGTCTCCCGGTGACGCGTTTGGCTTCGCGTGGTGCGCGCGCTCCGAGCTCGGGCGCTGGCTCGTCCGATGGGGACGCGGAGTACAGAGATGGGGCGGAGGAGGATGGAAATTGCGGTGCGCAGGGCCGTAATCGCCATGTGTGCACGGAATGTGGGAAGGGATTCAGTAGGCCTAGTAGTCTGCGCATCCACAGGAACACGCATACGGGCGCGCAACGTGAGTGGCTCATTTGTCGATTCAGTTCAATGCTTTCAATCGATCCACCATCTTCGAACTCATTCGTGTGTGGGTCACTTTGGATTCGTAGTTCCTTGCTTCCTTACTTCACACCACTTCCCCATTCCATTCGTCATTGTTTCCTGTTTTCTTGTTTTCTTGTTCGCGCGTTCAATCTGACTTGGTTTCGTTATTTCTAGCCTTCCGTTGCCCCTTACCCTCGTGCGGACGCGCCTTCAGCGTCAACTCCAACATGCGGCGGCACTTCCGCTGCCACGGCACAATCCCGCGCCCAAGCGTCCGCTCTTCCTCTTCGTCATCATCCACATCAGCCTCCACATCGAACGCCGCCGTCCCCTCGCGTTCCCTCGCCCACTCAGCGGAGAACAACTCTTTCTTACCTCCCCCTCCCGCTTCGCAAATCCCGCCGCCTCAGCCGTACCCCGACTCGCAACCGCAACCGCAAGCGTACCCCAGCCCGCTCGTCCTCAGCGTGCGCGCCGCCTCCGGGCTACGTCCCTACGCGTTCAACGTCCAGCCGCAGGCGCAACCACCCTCCCTTCCACCCACGGAGCTCGCGTACCCGTACCCGTATCCATACCCATATTCGAATACGAATATGAACCCGTACCCCGACGCGTACGAGACGCCGCACCCCGGCACGTACCCGTACCCGGGCTTCGTGTACGCGTCGACGAGCACGGCGCGCGCGTATGCGTACGCGGCGGAGGAGGGGGAGGGGCCGGGGTATGTGCAGCCTGAATACGAGAATCAGGGTGAGGCGTGTGCGTACCCGCCGGGCCCGCTGGAGGACGGTGACAGGCATTCGCATGCGGCGGAAGCGGTGTGGGATTTTCGTCCGGGCGAGGGCGATGAGGGGCACGCGTCCGACACAGTGTGGGACGTCCATTCGGAGGACGGGGAGGGGAGCGCCGACGAATCCTGCCATGCACCCGAGCCCGAGCGCGCGCAGGGGATGGCTGCGTACTCGGAGAGCGATGTGCGTACACGGTCGGGGTCTTGAGTACCGTCCGTTTGTGGATTCTTGTTCTTGTTCTTTTTTTGTGTTCCTACGCTGGGCGCTGGCGTTAATTCTGGCGGCGACGTAGGTCGTTGTGCAATAAACGAATGATTCATTGTAAGTACTGGCACTCCGGCGTTCCATAGTCGCAACGCAAAGCCAAAAAAACGCCACAAAATACAAGTAGGTATCTGCACTTCCAAACCAATCGGTCCTTCCGCATCAAGCGTGCTGAGCACGAAAAGGTTGTCTCTGAGCAGCAGAAGGCTTGTTCTTCAAGGCTGTAACAGGCAAAGGACTAAAAAATTCGCCGCCCCTTGTATTCATGTCCCGCCCCCGACTCGGAGACGAACGGGGTGCTTCCGCAGATACTTCAAAAGCATGTTATCGGTTGCGGATGTGCACCGTGCGCTGCGGGGCGTCCCTATCGGCTGTAGCTTGGTTTGTTGTCGAGTATGGAATTCCGGGCGCTGAGCAAGAAAATCAGACAATGGAACGAAGAGTCCTCGCTAGCTTTCCGCGTCGAGAGTTCGGAGACATTGTCGATGACCGGATGTGGCTTGCTCAGTGAAATAATGGTGATACATATTGCGCGACCGTTGCATAGGCCCGGTCTCCTCGGTGTACTGGTCCAAAACAATGCTCACGATAACAACGTATATTCCACCCCCGCATCGAACGGGCGTCCCTATTCCGACTTTCGACACGAAAATTCAATGGGATCCAGATGTGCACCATGCATTGCGGGACGGTACCGTGCTTGTTAAAAGACGTGTTGAGCAGCAGGCCCTTCATGCCCCGCCCCTGAGTCGAACAGGGTGCGTCCTCATTTGGAATTTCCCACCGAACATTGCATTCGTTACAGATGTGCGCCGTGCTTTGTGGGGCGGTATATCAATGAATCCGAGCGCTGTTGGGGTGGGGGCGGAGTTCCTAATTATTTGGGAACCAACGATACCGTTCAAGTTGAACTTGAGCTGAACAGTTCAAGAACAGTTCAACCGACTTCCAATTTGCTCCCGTCAGTCACAGGTAGGACAGAAGCGAGCCCTCACGAGATTCCGGGCGTCTGATAGTTCTCCAGGGACAAATTTTACGCTGAACAGCCCGATGCTCAACCGGCTCGGCCCGAACTTGGCGTACCTGCGTGACGTGACGTGACCGGCTTGCTCCTAACCACCATGTAGGACGTGGAACTGGCTATCTTGCACCATAAGGAAGTCCTCGACACTCTAGAGCAAAAGCGACGCGAGCTTCAGATAAAGCTTGCGGAAATCGTGTATCCTGTGCTCAATCTCCCCACGGAACTAATATTGTGCATTTTTGTGGCATGCCTTCCGGACCATGGACGCGTCCGGCCTTCTGCGGGTGCAGCACCGCTTTTGTTGGCACAGATATGCCGCCAGTGGCGGGAAATCGCACTTGCCTCGTGCGAGCTTTGGAGCTCCGTGGACCTAGCCATCCCAAAGGACTGTGATCGGGGCGGATATACCCAGCTGCTGGAGACGTGGCTTGGCCGGGCGAAGGATCGGCCGTTGTCATTTACACTACGAGCACAGCCGCGCCAGGATGTCAAAATCCCACCCTCACTCATCTCGATTATTACATCTGCTGCAGAACGCTTTCATTCCCTCGAGCTTCAGCTCAGCGATGATGACCTCCAGCTGATTCAACATGAATGCGCGGCACTCCCCCGTCTTTACCGCCTCGCCCTACATCCGACGACAAGACCTGTTGTCCACCACCCATTATCTATCTTCCAAAGGTCCCCGTTATTGACGGACCTTGCCCTCTGGGGATGGCCCGGCGCAGCCTTTGGAATCCATACATTGATAACGAGACTCGAGCTCCACCAAATCTCAGCCGCAGCCCTGGTGGAAGTGTTTCGTCACTATCCTCGACTTCCAGAAATCAAGCTTCGTGGCTTACGGGACGCCACCCCCGCCATCCCCTCCCTTCATATAACTACGCACCACCTCCATGTGTTTGCTGTCAATCACCCCTACCTTGACAATTTCACTCTGCCAGGTCTGCGCCGCCTGCAGTTTGAAGGCGAATGGACTGAGCTCCTCCCTTTCCTTGCGCGCTCCTCATGCTCGCTCGAGCACCTCCACCTTATATCGATTGGTGTTTTGCCGGACTTTCGGGCTCTGGCGTCGCTTACATCCTTTAGCATCCGTTTTTTCCTCCGCGAAGGCATGCCTCAGTTGGACGAAGTGTTCAATGCGGACCACACTCTTCTCCCGCACCTCAGCACTCTTACCATTTCGTATGCATACGAGGCCTTCGATTATCTCTCCTTCATTCACCTTCTGCGGACACTTCGTTCTAGACCTGGCACTCCATTTTCGACTGCACATCTCATCCTTTCAAAAGAAAAGCAACTCACGCTCGCCGCGATCGCCCAATTCCAGGAGCTTGCTAACCAGGGCTTGAAGCTACGGGTGGCAGATGCATACGGGAAATTCGCCTGGCCAGCTGGAAGCTTTGGCGAGTGCGAACCCTTACATTCGAAATCTTCTGACTCTCCCGCGTTTAGATGTCTGCGAAAATTTTCCGTAGTGGTTGGAATCATCATCGGGGTTGACCGCAATTTGAATCTACCGGTTCCAACCAAGGTCGGATGCCCAGGGTCCCCGGAGCAACCGTCAAGGTCCAACGGATCCGGATCGGGACGGTTCTGATTCACTTTTTGGTTGTCGGAAGATTTAGAATGGCGCTTATGACCCGAGAGATTGAAGCCACGAACTTTTCGAACCACATTCATAATAACTTGAGTGAGAACAAATAGTCCTCAGGAAAGTGAATTGCTTCAGGCCATCCGGCTGCCTCTAGGAGCCGCGGAAACTTTCGACGCGTCGCCTCGAAGACCCGTGGGAACATCACGGCGGACTTTGAAAAACTGCCACGCGTCGATTTCGTCTCTTCTGTATTCTGACCAAATTCTGACTCCCACCACGAATCTCGTCAACTAACCATGGGCTCTCACGAACCCATTCCCAACGAGCTGCTGCTCGAAATCCTACGCCATCTTCCCACTTACGACCGAGAAACCTTGCGAAATTTCTCTTTGGCTTGCCGCGCCTTCCGCTGCGTATCTCGCCCGCGCCTATTTGCTCATTTTTATTTCCCGGCATATCGTGAGGGCAGCGGCTTACTCCTTCCTTCGCCGACTGGAGTAGACTGCTGCTTGGAGCGTCTCAGTTTTTGGTGCTCCCCCGAAATTGCGCCATTCGTTCGGTCCTGCGAGATCACTAGGTCGCAGAAGTCCGAATGGTCTTTCGCCACGTATTCCCCGTATATCCTGCTGGATGCAGTGCTCAACGGCCTAGCACTTTTCACACGGCTCCAGCGACTCGAGATCAGCTACATTCTTTTCACACCGGCCAGAGTTGATACGCTGCGCTACCTGCCTACCCTCTCAAACCTCACCGTCTCCTGGTGCACATTTGTGTCCGGACGATACGCCATAACCTCCTCCCCTTTGCGCGTATCCAGCTTTGAGGAGCTCAAATGGCACGAAGACCAGCTTTGGATTCGCATTATCCATCCCGACCACCTGCATACCCTGCGCACCACTTTTCACCCTCGCGATTTGGATGTCATTCCGTCCTTCCCAAACCTCCACACCTTGGATGTGACCATGCATCTCGCCATGCCAGCCCAAAATATAGCGATCCTCAATAAATTCCCCACAGTACAGGTTCTGAAGCTGCGTGGCAAAAAAGACTTCCCGGAGACTGTCTCCCTCCTGGCGCCGCCGGTTCTCCCCGCCCTCACGGAATATTCTGGTCCATATCAGTATCTCCCGTTATTCCTTGCCCTTGACAGTCTGGCGCATCTCACCATAAACTCCTGCAGCCCATCTGCCTTCATTTCGAGCATCCGCGGCGTTCGGCCCAACATCGCCTCGATCAGTGTTGAATTCATCGTCGATGCTGATCATGACTTCAACTTGTTCGATATCGAGGCATTTGGTACGCTGGTGGCCCGGCTTCCAGAGCTCACAGACATCCGAATCCGCATTGTTGTCCATGAGCGAGCTACGTTGTTCAAAAGCAAGACACGTAATCTCCAAAAACAATTTGGCCCAGACGTTGTGGTGCGCGGTCAATTCGGCAACAGTATTCAAACGGGGTTCAAGGTGCCATTTTTCCCCCACCTTGAGGTCGATTTCGGGTCGCTGATTGTGGAGTCTCTAGCCGTCTGCATTCTTCTCAGCATTGCCCAGCGTTCCCGCCCTTCCACACAGTCTGGAGCGCCTCACGATATCGTGGGACTGCAATTCGCTCCAGGACGTGCATCAAGTTTGCGCATACAAAGTCCCCGACTTCTCACAGCTGCGCGACGCGCTCCGGGCGCGCTGCCCCGAACTGAGGTCGATCTATCTCCACGGCCTGCTTTACCTGCTCCAGTGGCCTGATGCGGCGGAGAATTGAGTGAGTACTGTCCCAGAGAGATGCGTCGGTATTGTCGGTGTTATGGCTAACTTCCTTATTATAGCGCATGGGGCGGTAGTTTTGCATGACCGAGATCTACTACGCAGCTTCATTTCTTCGGTTCTCTAGTTTCCATTGGAATTCTTCCCTTGTTTTCGGGCAGCCATAATTCAGGAGAAATCTCCATTTGCGCAATGACTAGCAAACGCCATGAGCAAGCCTGGGTAATCCTCGGAGCCACTGGTTGCTGGGTTTCGCGGTTGCTACGACTAATTGACAGCTCAAAAGGCGAAGTACTGGACCCACGAACCTGTTTATGGCTTGAACTGTGCACGAGTGGGATGTTCAACCGGAAAGGGACGTATGCCATCTACTGCTATGGTTGAAATCTCTCGTGGATTTGGCGCAGTTCTAATTGCTACTGTGCGTTTGGCAGCCGTGGCACCTTAGCCTTCAACACGCATTGCTATGGCAGAGAACAGAGCGACGCCCAAAAACCCTAGATCGGTCTCTCCTCGAGTCCTTCTTTAAAGGCGCGTGGGGCATTTTTTTGGCGGCCTGTGCGGCTATTAGGAGCATAAGGCTTGGGAATCGATGCTGTGTGGTCGGTCTCACTGTACCTTCCACTTCCATGGTATCGTGTGAACATGTCTTCCGTCTTGCTATTTATTCCGATGTGGCCATCCCATCGTTCTCCACCGCCGTTTGGTTCCTCCTTCCACTCACATCCTTTCCCATTTAACACCATGATCTTCCAAGGCTGGTGGGTTCTTTCGTTTCTGAGCCTGGAATGGTTGAATTAAATTGCCTTCCCGCAGCCTCACCCTCGTCTTCGGCGCTGCATCCGCCCTTGCACTCGGCATTAACACTCCCACCAATCCGACCTCAGGTGGTACCATGACCATCATCTGGAGCAGGACCTCCCTCGACCCGTCTGCTTTTCCTTTTCCCAATTCCAACATATCAAACTGACACGCAGTTGTAGCGTCTTCTCAATCGAGCTCAACCATCCGTCATTCGTGCGTCCCCTTGCTGCATGCTGGGCTAATCAGTAAATATCTACCACAGAACGCCGCCTTTGCCGTTGCAAACAACGTCGACCCCGCGGCCACCAACGTCACCGTTGCCATTCCGCCAGTGCCCGCCGAGGACAACTACACGCTCACCTTTGTCAACGTCACTGATATCAACGACGTCTTTGCTACGAGCGGGAGCTTCTCAATCGGCGCTGCTACGAGTGCGAGCCCTAGTGCGACGAGCTCGAGGAGTGAGGCTGGTGCGAGTGGGAGTAGAGGTGTGAGCGGGGGCCCGACGGCCACTGCGAGTGGAAGCAAGGCATCTGCGTGAGTGTGGTTTCGTCTCCTTCGTCACTCAAGCTCTGTATCGCGAATCGTCCCTTACCGTCCCTGTTTTTCTGACTTGATAATTCTCTCAGCACCGTACCCTCAGCTCTCACGTCTAGCTCCGCTACTCAGCCTTCCGGCTCCTCGCCCTCGCCTTTCGGTTCCATCAATGGCGCCGCCTCTGCGTTCCGCCTCCCCATCGGTCCTGCCTCTGTACTCGCAATACTCGGAGTCCTGGCTGCTTTCGTGCTGTAACTGTAGTCGATTTCATGTTCGACGGACATGTAGGACGGCTGTATAACCTTACCACATTCTATCAAGGAATCGAACCGACGTCCCATATTTTTTGAACTCTGCCTGAATATGTCTATCTCATTTCTGGCGGGTGAAAACCATCGCATTCTCGGGCCATAAATGAATCTATCACCCTAGCCTCTGGATTCCGGCGATCCTGAGTCGGAACTCATAGCTAGTATTGAAGCCAGGCTCCAACGGGAAAGCATTCCAAATTTCCAATAGAAACAGGCCAAGTCCTCTTTATCTTCTAGCAGTGGTACGTATATCTGCCGACGAGAAACACTAGGCTCCGATTGAACAGTACAGAGTGCTTCCACGAAGCATTGAACAAAACTTCATCCGTAATTTACATATGGGTCCTTATTTGGCACTGCTTGGCTGACTTCCGCGCGTCGGACGGTCACGTGGGCTTCTAGATCCTTCGATTTTTCCACCACGTCCCAGAACCTCCGAGGCCGGTTGTCGTATTTAACGCGCCCTCGAGCGTCCGCGACCGGCTGCCATGTCTCGTCTTGCTACATACAGGAATCCCGCGTGGGCCACCGCCCGAATCCTGGGGCGGCCTCGTTTCCCTATCCCAGTTGTCTCTCTGCGGGCAACAGAGGCAACAGGGTCCATATTGCGTTCATTTTCGCCACAGCGGGAATGCAAAAGGTTCTACTCACAACCGCCGTCAAATTCCGACAACAACTCCCCTTTCTCCTTCAAAATGGGCCCTGAGCATGGCAAGGGCGAAGCGCTAAAGGCATACGTAAGCCTTTCCCCCGCAGTGTTTTAACGTTCCAATTTATTGGTGAATAGAGCGTGGATCTGACGGAGATGGCGCGCAACGGGAAGCTTGACCCGACGATTGGGAGAGACGAAGGTCCGTTTTTACTTTCCTTTCTGCTGAATGATATTCATTGTCTTGATAGAAATTCGACGAACGATTCAAAGTGCGTTTTACATGTCTTGCAGCCGGAGTTTCTCAACTCATGACCAACCTATTGCAGTCCTCTCTCGCCGAACAAAGTCCAATCCGGTGGTCAGTTCGACTCTTCGTTTTGTTAGAGACCTTCACGATTTGACCCCACTTCCAGCTAATCGGTCCCCCCGGTGTCGGGAAAACAGCTATTCTCGAAGGATTAGCCAGCCGGATCGTCAGTAAGGAGGTTCCGGAGGTGCGTTGCGTCGCTAACAAATCCAGCATCGGCTCACGATCTTTATCGGTGCATAGTCCTTGCACGACAAACGCGTGCTTTCAATCGACTTGTCTGGCATAATGGCGGGTTCTGGCATCCGCGGCCAATTCGAGGAGAAATTTCGTAGTCTCCTTCAGGATATCGAGGCGGAGGTGGGCGGTCTCTGACATTTCTCTCTCGTTTGTTTTATTCACAGCTTCGCAGGCGGGCGGTGTCATCTGCTTCATCGACGAAGTCCGTACGTATATCTGGATCAACCTTCTACCGCTTGTATTGAGAGCCACTAGACACGCTGTTCAACCTCGGCAAAGCGGAGGGCAGCATCGACGGCGGGCAGATGATCAAGCCGGCGTTGGCCAGAGGGCTCCAACTCGTCGGCGCCACTACCCGTACGTAAACTCGTCTCACATTTCTTCACGGCCACTCTTACTGAAATTTCTCGCAGCGGACGAATACCGCAAGACCATTGGGAAGGACGCCGCGCTCGAGCGTCGCTTCCAACCCGTGCAGATTGAAGAGCCCACTGTCGAATCGACTATATCAATCCTACGCGGGCTTAAAGCGCGCTATGAAGTCCACCACGGTGTGGAGATCTCCGATGGTGCCCTCGTCACTGGTGAGGTTTCTTACTGAATTATCGCCGTAAATTGGATCTGAAAATGCATAGCCGCGGTGTATGGCTCGCGATACATCTCCGACCGCTTCCTGCCAGACAAGGCAATCGATCTGGTGGACGAAGCGGCGTCATCTCTGCGGCTGGCACAGGAATCGAAGCCCGACGAGCTGGAGGCGCTGGACCGCGCGATCATGACCCTCAAGATCGAGCTTGAGAGCCTCAAGAACGAGTCGGACACGTTCAGCGTCGAGCGGCGCAGCGCCGTCGAGGAGGAGATCAAGACCAAGCGCCGGGAGGCGTCGGAGATGCTCACCATCTGGCAAACAGGTACGAGTCTATCTTGTACCTTCTGGAAGTAGGAGCAGTCGCTAACCAAATCCGCAGAACGCGCGCGCCTCGCCCGCCTGAAGGAGCTGAAGCAGCAGCTTGAGGACGCAAAGCACCAGCTCGACGTCGCGCAGCGCGAGGGAGACTTTGAAAAGGCCAGCCGGCTGCGGTTCGCGACGATCCCGGATCTCACGCGCCAGCTGCCGGACGAGAACGCTCAGGCGCGCCGCGACGAGTCGCCGCTGTCGATGCTACACGACCGGGTCACGTCCAACGATATCGCGCGCGTCGTGGCGCGCACCACCGGGATCCCCGTGCAGAATCTGCTCAAGGGCGAGCGCGATAAGCTCGTACATGTAAGTTCCTTCTTCCGTCGTTATATCCAGGGTGCATTGACTGATGGGCTTTACTACAGATGGAGGATACCCTTCGCGCTCGGGTGGTTGGGCAGGACCATGCTGTGGCGGCCATAAGCGACGCCGTGCGCATTTCTCGCGCGGGGTTACAGGCACCGAATCGCCCAGTCGCGTCGTTTCTGCTCTTGGGCCCTACTGGTGTCGGCAAAGTACGTCACTCGCTATAAATTTCATCCCAGATACCAACAAGGAGACCTCAGACGGAACTATGCAAAGCGCTCGCGGGCTTCCTATTCAACGACGAAAAACGTGGATTGTGAGTTGTATTCGTCCTCTGATTCCATCAGGCTTGCTGACTTGTCTTTCGTCAGAATTAATATCAACATGTCGGAGGTATGTCGCATCCCTCGTGCTGTATTTCGCCTTTGAAACCAACCGCTGGTTTGCAGTTCCACGATAGGCATACGATCTCCCGTTTAATCGGCGCGGCACCCGGATACGTAGGGTTCGAAGAGGGCGGCCAGCTGACTGAGGCCGTCCGCCGGAAACCATACGGTAAGCGATTTTCGTTTGTCTGCGTTCGGGGAAATTTCACTGAACTGCTCGCAGCTGTGATATTGCTGGACGAACTGGAGAAAGCGCATAAGGTGGGCGACCCATTACGATGCTCGTGGACTGTATTGACCTTCATGGACTTCAGGATGTTGCCATGATCTTGCTTCAAATACTCGACGAAGGTAGCGTCACGGATAGCCAAGGCCGAAAAGTCGATTTCAAGGTCAGTCTGCTCCATTGTCCTCCGATATTGATTTTGGGACTGAGAAAGCGCGGAAACAGAACACGATCATTTGCCTCACCAGCAACCTCGGTAAGTCATGAATATTCTGCCTTGCAGCACCTCGATATTTATTGCCCTCATCTATGAAGGCAGTGATATTCTCGCGCATCCAACGGCCTGCACCGAAGACGGTGTAGTAACTCCCGAAGCCAGACAAGAAGTTCTCGACCGCACCTCCGAATATTTCCCACCCGAGCTTCTCAACCGCCTCGACACCATGCTCGTCTTCAACAAGCTTTCTCGCGAATCCATTCTACAGGTTGTCTCCTTGCGGCTGCAAGACGTCGCCGCGCGCCTCAAGGACCGCCGAATAACGCTCGACGTCGACGACCGCGCGCGCAACTGGCTCGCCGAGAAAGGACACTCGAATGTGTATGGCGCGCGCGCGATCGCCCGGGTCGTGCGCACAGATGTGCTGTTCCCGCTTGCCCAAAAGCTCCTTCGGGGCACCATACGGTATGTCATATCGTTTGGGGCGCCTAGCCAATGACCGAAACCATGTTTTAGGGAGGGAGATACGGTCGAGATTCGCGTCGGCGCAGACGAGAGTGCACTCCTGATACAGGATAACCACCCCCCTGACCCCGACGCCAGCTCTGCAGGCCTGCAAAGCAGTTTGAACGCCGAGCATGAGGATTGAGGGTCCGCAAGCCAACTAGACACAACACCCCACTACTGTACTACTAGCACCTAGTCTATATGTATTTTTGTTCAAACTGCAAAGCAACACAGAGCAAGAGCAAACGGAGTGGGTAAGATTGGAGCAGAGGCACTATGAAAACCACAAGGAGCCACGATTACAGTTAGATTTTTTCTCGCTTCTCACGGTGTCGGCATCGTTCGGCATCGTTTTCAGCCACATAAATTCAATCGGATAATTCTATTAACCCCGGTTTTCGCTAAAACAAGGCTCGAGAGCGGAGTGGCTCGCACCTGCAATGGATTCATGGATATCCAGTAACTCTGCAGGGCACCCGTTCGACTCGGGCTTGGGCCATGCATGAAAATCGCAACCACTTGATGTTCATTTTTCCAATTCCGTCAACTACCCAATGCCCCTTTCGAACCCACCATTCTACGTGGCTGGGTATTTCCCGGTGTCCACTTCCGCCTTCGACAGATATCCAGGACCTCTCCAGCCTACGCCTTTCCGGGAATATATATTTCACTCAACCTTGGACAAACCTGCCGTACATCAAAAGCTACTCAAAAACGGTGTACATGTCCAGTTGCGGGGAATTTTTGTGTGGGACTGTCATGTCAGGTCATTTCAGCCATCGGGACGCCTGACAAGGAACTGATCTGAACTGATAGTCATCAAACTGCTCTTAGTGCATCGCTTTTGCGGCATGATTGCGGACTAGTGACACTCAGAACATCCGCACCGAGCGGCGGACGCCTGGCAAAGAACTGATAGTGCACATCAAACTGCTCTAAGTGCATCGCTTTTTTTTTTGCGGCTTGACGGGCACGAGTGACACTCAGAGCCCTGACTTGGCCCTGACCATGACTCGTCTTAATGAATCTGCTTTGACTATGCCGTATGGCTACTTCTCAGAACTCCGCACCGAGCGGCGGACGCCTGGTAAAGAACTGATAGTGGACATCGAACTGCTCTAAGTGCATCGCTTTTTTTGCGGCTTGACGGGCACGAGTGACACTCAGAGCCCTGACCATGACTCGTCTTAATGAATCTAGCTTTGACTAGCCGTATGGCTACTTAGCACTTCGGACCGCCTGGACTTCGGAGCCCACACATGGTTCTGCTCCTCAGTAAAAGTGCCGCGGAAGTTGGAATTTACTTCCTGCGATACTGGAGCAATACTCGCGTCAGTCAATTGTATCTGTGCAAGGCCAAGATTCGACTTATGCATATAGCGCAGAAGTATGCTCTCCTTTATGCAACTATCATCGACAACGTTAACGGTTTCGCAAGAAGAACAAAAGAAAAGCAAAATTCAACTTGCCGCTCGGCACCGACGGGATTATCCGCAGACAGTCACGAATCACACATGTGACGACGCGTTTCTCCTCCCGCCACCATGGCTCAGGCTCATCCCTGCGACCCCTGCAGTCATCGCGACTCAAATCTTCTAGCGGGAACCTCTTTGTAGACAACAGGCCGTCGTTCTTCCCCGTCGTGGCTTCGCGCACAGGTGGACGAAGTGCAATACCTCGATACGCTTCAAAAACACCAGGAAAAGGAGGTCGTGTCCATTTTCTGCCCATGCTCATACAGTCCCACCGATGTTGGCGATTCGCGTAATTTTTTTGTGCTGACCCATTTTGTCTTCAGAACGACAAGACAGTCGGAAACCGACTCCACCCTTCCCATAGGCTGGACTGCCCGCCCAATTGTCTTCCTGCCACAGCTTAGATCTTCGAGATGCTTTGCTGGGCCTGTCCGCCGGCCGCGGAGTCAAACACCGCACATCAGGAACGGCCGCAGAATCGCCGCAAGCCAATTTTAGTAAGTACAAAACCCGCCTCAATATAACTCAGCTTCCCACCCTTCCCACAATGATGCGGACCAGAAATTTCTCAATTTCATCGCCGTTCCGTTCTTCGTCCTTTGTATCGCGTCATGGCCGCGGGTATTGAAATCTGCGCCTCGCCCTCTTGTCCCTCAGAGTAAACGGTTGTTTGGAAGTGATACGCACATGCTCATTTGTCCCGTCCTCGCAGGATACTCACCGATTCCGCTCAATATGGACCAAATACAACGTACATTGCGGCGATGTCTCGTTGCTCTCGGTCTGCAAACGGCCGGCGCTCGGTTGTTCTGTCTGACATACATACGCTCGAACTGCAACATGTGTGTAGCTCCGGTCGTTTGCTGGAACGGAGCACTGTCACGGTACGCAGTCCATAGTCTTTCCCTCTCGCCTGGCGGCTGATGCGAGCTGAGGCAGATGATCGCTCATCGCTGGATGACCCGCTCAAGCAAGCAGACGTTCAATGCCCAGCTTGCATTTATCGAATATGGCTCCCTTTTTCTCGATCGTACGGTCGGGCCATGGTTCGGGACAACGCAGAGGTCGTCATTTGTCTGGTCTTTTGTTTCACCAGAAGTGCTTAACCCTTGCTTTTTCAGACAATCGCATTGTTGAGCGCGTTGGAAGGATTCAGATCTCAGCGATCGGCTACAAATTGTGCAGTGCGCGTCCCACTTTGTTACGGGTTAACATGGTACATTTCAGATTGAACCGGCTTTGGCGCATTTGTCATCCGCATGCGCCATCCAGACAAACGAGGTTTCGCCGCGATGTGAGGACGACGTACCCCAAGGTTTTAGCCCTCTTACCGATACTTGCAAAGTGTTTCGTACACTCCTTGTAGTGATAGTTCGAGCCCATGATGATCCACTTCGTTCCTGCAGCTATTCGAAACGGCGCAAACCATGAACGATATCTTGGTCAGGTACGGCCCGACAAACGGCGCCTCCTCCATGTATCAGACCGGGAGAACGCCACGCGTGGGGATGAGGATACCCGCAGTCGCAGGGGAGTCGGTCGGAGCAATAGACTGTTGTAGTCGCACATGCGAGGTAGACGCATCGCAAATTTACACGTTTACTGAATTACACAACCAAATTCATTGCGATTATGGATGATAGCAGGCACATATATTCTTTTGATACTCGAGGGCTGCTATAAAGATGAGCCAGGAGAGGAGGATCCGAAAGATAACGCACCGTTTTTCCATTTCTCTCTTTCGTCTCCACGCAGTTAGACCCTATCGTCCATCTCGTATTCTTCAACGCGAAGTTGGGCGGCGCCGAAGATGGCACGGATGACCTGCGCGGCGACGCGGCGCACACGATCGTAAGAGGATTCCAGCTAAAAGACCGAGAATTGAGCGCGGAAAGCAAGATACTGGAGACTGTACTGACGATCACCGTCGGGGCCGTGAAAGTCGAAGGTGGTGGCTGAACAGCGTTGGCGTCTTGAGCGGCGTCGGCGACGTAGGGGGGAGAGGCATCGTCGGACGTGGAAGCTGGGTCGTCGGGCTGCGGATTTCAACGTCGCGGTGAGCACCAAGCGTAGGGGAAGGACATGGACTTGAGAACTTGCCTGCATAATCGCTGGTGGCAGTGGTGGTAGTGGTGGTGGTAGTAGAAGAGGAAGGGGGCGAAGAAGCTTCCGCCCTTTATAACGTAGGCCACGCACGGGCTAAATCAAAAAAAAGTCAGTTAAGCAAATTTCAATTGAACACGTCGATAATCACCGGCTCGAGTGATATGTGAATCGTGTTGGCCATAAATCGGGAAAAATTGAGGCAAAAAAAAAAATCGAAGAGGTGTGGCTTCGACACTGGGAAACGTGGTGAGGCGGGAGGCTGGCGGGAGGGACGCCAAGGAGGAAAAGGAGGGAGAGGGAAAAATATGGGAGCCGGCAATCATATTCCCACTCTCCCACCTCCAAACTCCAAACGCCCTTTCATTACCCGCCATTCCCCTTCGCAGAAGCCGCGTCTCGTCCTCACGCACGGCCCGACGTAGGGCCACCCCGCAAGAACAAGGACCCAGCCCATCGGGGCGAGCGGCGGAGCAAGATAGACACGAAGCGCTCGCCGATAACGACAGACAGCGCAGCCAGATCCTCCGTGAATGCTCGAGTGGCTCCACTTGAGTGTCCGTAGGGCCAGATCGATACTCGGGCATTGGAGATGGCCCCAGAGGTGCGCCGCAGCGGTCATGCCTTGCGCCAATTGCTGACATCGCTCCCAACAGCCGCGCCCGCTCATCTCAGGCGGCGCTGACAGTGCGTCGCAGCAGGGGAGCCGTCCACCCAACAGCGCCCGACAGGCGCATCCCCCCAGCTCCAGCAACAAGCGGACGAGGGCCCCAGCACGTCCTTCTCCGCCGCCTCACGAGTAGGAAAGGAAACGGCTGCTGCGAACCCGAGCGTAGGCTTCGGAGGCTTCACCCTGTCGTCCCCGCCGCCGCACCCCGCAAGGTCTGTGACCCCAGGTATATTGGACGTTTGTGTCAGCTGCTACCGATTCCTGCACCCTCCAAAGGAAGCGCGACGCCTGTCGCCAAAGCCCGACGCCCGACGCACAGACTTGAGCACGCAAGATACGACCGTCAGGTCCGCGTCCTCGACCGACGCCTGTGAGAGACCAACGGAACAGCTTGACGGCAAAGGCCCCGCCTCCACCGCTCGTGAATGCGCGCTCCCAGCGACCTGAGGCTTTCCCAGCGCATGCTGTGAACGAGCGAAGGGCATCCACCGACGACGACGGGCAGTACGACAGAAAATACCGTCCCCGTGGGATACCGAAGTCCGACGCCGCCGCCCTGTACGCCGACGCGGACCCTGCTCGACAGTGATGGGAGGTGCTGTAGCACGACACCACCCTCCGCAGCCGTACGCCTGAAGGCTTGGAAGATACGGGGATTTATGCTCGAAGCCGACGTCGACTCCCCGCCTCCACGGCAACCGGCTCACGACGACGGGCCTGGATGATTTAACAGCGGTACCGAGGAGGTACTCGCTGCTTGCTTCCGACAGCGCACTGGACAACCCCGCCCTCCGCGCGCCCTCACAAAGGCGGGATCACGTGCAACGCACGACTTGCCGACACCGCGCGCCATCGCCGCCCATCGCGCACATGGGAGGCCTTGCACAGCTCGCAGGCCATGGCGTGGGTCGTCACAGACGTGCTCATGAGCGACGATTGGCTGCGATATGGATAGGGCGGGATAGTCACGTCGAATGGCGGCTAAATCGCTTCTGCGCATGGCAAACGGGGGGCGCCGGCGGTGGACACAAACGACTCGTGGATGGACATGTATTAAGCGGGGGTGAGTGCGTATCGTGGCAGAGCTACCTATGCTTACGCAGCGCATTAGTTTTGTTGCGGAACGAATAAAAAAGTGACCCACCTAAGTTACCCTCCAAGCACGCGGCGAAGGGCAAGGATGCGCCGCCCCCCGCTGGCGATTCCCGCCGCGGCCACAACCCGTTCATCAAAGACAGTCGAATACTGCTGCCATTCACTTGGATCGAGACCTCGATTCTTGCGCCTGCATGAAGTGTGATACGCGAAGCCCGTCAGCTAGCGCGTCACAGTGCCTGCGCGTCTCGTGCCTAAAACTACGCGGCGCCAATCCAGAGGTAACGACGACGGTGGGGAAGAACGGTAGCGGGAGACGCCATGGCGAGCATCAGGACTCCGCCCACGCCACGGGGTTGTACAGGATAGTCCCCCAATTCGTGGCCGCGTGTTGCGCACTCTCCTTCACAAGGTCGGTGCTGAGAGACCATCGACGTGTGGTGGGAATAAGGCCGCACAGATGGCTCGAAGGGAAGCCCATCCCGACCTAATGGCCATGGCGATGGGAAAGAGCGGCAGGCCTCTGCACGACGATGGCATACTCGGGCTCCTTTACTTGGAAGGTGGCCGCAGAACGGCGGCTACATATTCCCATCCATTATGACGATCTGCGCGCAGTCCCGGCCATCCGCTTCCAGCGCCAGATGGGAGGCAGCCACCTGCCAGTGCTTGAAAACAACGAGCGGGAAGCCAACGAACGGTGGGGAATGCAGACAGGCTGGCGAGAGGGCAAATCCACTCGCGCCCAGCACTGCAAGTCGTTCTTCGGGCGTGCATGGATTTTCCGGGCGTGCATGGATTATACCGCCTCATCGACGTAGTCGGTGCTGCGTTGAGCCGGGATGCGGAGGGGACGATCGTCATGTCGCCGCCGATTGCTGCAAGCACTGCTTCACCAAGTAAGAGCCAGCGATCTGCTGGAAGTTTGCGGGGGCAGCGGACGAAAGCCAGCTAGCCAGCGGGAGTAAGGTCTCGTCGGGAGAAGGCGGCGCCCAAGGGCGGCAATTTCGACGCGGTCGTTGCGCGGTGCCGCGCCGGAATGCGGAGGGAATGATCGCCATGTCGCCGCCGGGTGCTGCAAGCGCTGCTTCACCGACTCAGAGCGAGCGATCTGCTGGAAGATTGCGGGGGCAGCCGACGAAAGCCAGCCGGCGGATGTAAGGTCCCTGCTCGAGAAGGGGAGGGCGGCAATTTCGACGTGGTGACCACCGCGGAGGGCACGAGCGTCAGTGCCCTACACACGATGGCGCTGAGGTGTCTACTGCGTCACAACGAGCACGGAAGGCGGGCGTCGGCGGTGCACTCTGTGCTTTCCGTGTCGTCGCGAGGACGTGTGGCCCTCATCCTGGAGGACCGACCCGCCAGCGGTGTCTCAAGAAGTCGGAGCCTGCCATGCGTTAGAATATCGCGGACGGGCAGCGCAGCGCAATAATCCGATGGGCGGGGAGGTAGACGCAAGGTCCCGGCTGGAAAACGTGAAGTCCGAGGTAACGACCAACACGGAGATATGACCATCCTTCGCACGATGCGGAGGGCGAGTTGCGGACGTATTGGTGTACTCGATTCTGCGCTGCACGCCAACGAGCTGCGCCAGACGCATCACCCAGGGGCCGGGTGTCTGAGGCGCGGTTGGCGCGGGGCACAGCCAAGTGGCTGAGGGCATTGACGAGAGGCTCGCGCTGCGGATACGAAGAGAGGCAGCAGGACAATGCGGAGGCGTCGATGGCAAGGTGCTAGGCAGGCTCGTCTCTGCGTCAGGAGTGGGGACGGACACGTCCCGCTGCGAAACCAGTACTCGAGAAGCTCTTGGACAGAAGGTCCGCTAGTGGCGCGACGCACGGGACTCTTGGTAAATCGGGGTCTTGCCGAGCTTGCAGTCTCCGTCGTCACCGTGCCGTGAGGTCAGAGCTCAGGTCGGTCGCCTCCGAGCAAGTCGATATGCAAGGGACGTATTTGTCGCATGCAGACTTTGCTTGAGGTAAGTGCAATGCATCGACCCGCACTTGTGGAGTGGCTAACGGACTATTCTTGCATTAGCTCGAAATCTTAACACAAGGAGACCGACGCACCGAATCGTGTGGCCCAAAAACGAATTGATGGACAAGGAAAATAACCAGGAGAGACCACGGAGGAATACAACGGGCGAGTGAGAGCAGCCGCCGGGACTGCAAGACGTCGAGGGATCGGGGCTGGGTGTCGCACTCGAGACGTACACAGGGCAGGCGACGCTGGAGAGTTGCAGGGCTGACGGATATCGCTCCCCGGAGACTCAGCAGCGCGAAGGTTCTGATCCTGCGACGCGGACGGTGCGGATGTTACTTGCGATTTGTGTATGGCAGAAGGCGCGGTCGGCCAGCATTTCCTGGGAAAAGGCAAGTACCAGTGGCTTGAGAGACCGATATAAACCTAATGGATGAGTTAGGCTTCTTGCATGTCGTTATTGAAGATGTCAAGATGCGTACCTCCGGGGTGTGTTACGCAAGGAGACAAGCAAGCAAGGAAGCAATCCGCTCCGCTGATGCAGCTGGGGCATGATTTATGTATCTTGAGCCGTGAGACGTCGAGGCCGACTTGACATACACCACAGCGTCGAAGTTATTGAACGGCATGGTCTCGCTGGGGCTAACCTGCAGACGAGGCTCCGTAAGCGATGCCACCGAGGCGACTCCGGTACGCGGTACGCACCTAACGTATCGTCCGAGCCGCCAAATGACTCCCTACAAGTTCCTGCACCGCGGCAATCCATCGTCGAAAGCCAGGATACGCGGACATGTTGCACCTCAAAAACCCTCCCTCTTCGCGACGAGGTCTATCGTCAGCCTGAGGTCAGTTATCGCAGACATGGAAAGAATAGCATACCAGCCGCCCACGGCGTCCCCTTGTCCCCAGACCCCAAAACAGTCAGAACACCGGTCCTCGGGATGTCGACATTTCTTCCCTCAAAAGTCCTCCCTTCGAAAGTCCCCTCTTCGTGCAAGGTATGGGTCTATCTCGGTTATAAGGCATGCATTTAACACATACGCAGGAGGTATATCGCACCTGCATCGTTACTCGCCCCATACTCCCGTTCTTTCACCAAAACCCAGTATTTTTGTACCAAGATCCCCAACGCCGGGATCGGCAAGACAACTCCATTCGATTCCTCGGGGGCTCCTAGAGACGGATGGCATAGCAGTCTAGTTTGGTATGTCGATGCTGGATGAGGGGGAGAAGGAAGCTAGCTGGCCGAGCGATATGGTTTGGGTCAAGCACGATTGATGCTGACCAAGCAGGATTCATCTCTGTCTCCTCCTTCATGGCGAGTTCTCGGGCTCATGGCGAGTTCTCGGGCTCTGCTCCTGCTGGCTCGTACATGCTGCAGCTTCCTCCTCTTAATTTCTGGGCTGTCCAGTGGCTTCCCCGAATTTCCGTGCAATTTTCGGCGTTTTCTTCACTCGACTCCAGCACCGATTCAGCAGGCCCCGGGAAGCTCCACCAAAGGGATTCAGCACTTTCTTCGTCGGGATCTTATCTGCGCCAGTTTTCTTGCTTCTGCCGCGTCCTCCTGTGGAGGTGGATAGGAATCGGCGCGTTTGCCCTTTGGCCTGGGATCCACGTCGTCTCTTATAGCACTTGTGTCGGATTCAAATTGACTACCGGGTCTCTCACAATCCTCAACTCTCCTCGCCCGACGGATCGATCATGATACTCCCACTGGCACCATATATCCCCGGGCTTTTAGCAGCGGACGCAACGCTTATCGTATCTTGTACAGAAAAATACGCAAGGACTGGGGATGATAAGTAACAGTCTCCGGCGACTCAAATCGTTCTGCAATCTCGGCGCCTTTCTAACTCATTGACCGACAGCTCGCACCTCATTCTTCTCCTGTCGTTCGTATTTCGGGGTTTCCCCCGATAATCATGGGCCTTCAATCAAGCGTATCTGAAATGACCACTGAGCTTCCTAAGTTCAAACACCAACGTCCACATGCCGTATGCAGCTCTGTCGCCCTTGAACTCGAATCCTCAATCTGCTACGCGTTTCTCTGCTTGCTCGTAAATCTTTTGCCTCCCCGACGCTCGGACAACGTTTATTTGGCTGCTGCCGAATCGAAAGTCGGCCAGTCCCGGATAGCAGGGGTCTCATGACGCTCCTTCGCTGCGGTTGATACGGATGATTAGGCTTAGGTTTTGTGGCAGCCTCCATGTTCTCCGGTGTACTTGGCCACTGTGAACGATATCAAATGCTGCGCACTGCAATGAAATTCTCTCTCACTCGCGAGAAATGCATTCCTGCCTCCTGCATGCTCGCATACGTGTTCCGTTAATCTGAACCTCGCCGACAAGTCACGATATGCAATCGTTCGTGTCCTTGAAGAATGATAAGACGGGCACAAGCCATATACTCGATAAACCTAGTCTCCATATCCATGGCTCGGGCCCGAGTCGAACGGGCGATCCTGCGCAATACCACCGGGCAATTACTGGATTCAGAGCAGGTGCGAGCCTCCCGCAACCGAGCCTGTGCAACGCCTATCTGTAATCTGTTGCGAGTTTGTGCCTAATTACTTATTTAAGGTTAGCTGTTACGAGCAACGCAAAAACGAAATAAACCGGCGCTCCAGGTACCAAGAACACATTAAATACAAGATCGTCTCAAGAGCTTCTACGGCCATCTGATTGTTGAGATGATCACACTGAGAGGTAAGATAGGACTGGAATAAATATTGGAGGCATATAGGTACAGCTTATATACTGTGCAGAATATTATCTAGAATGTACTACAGGTAGAGAGAACACAGAGGAAAGCTGAGTAATGATGAGTAAGTAGAAGCGGGGAGAACGTCGGGGAAAGGCGGGCTCGGTAAGCTTCAACCGTGGGAAAGTAACAATCCACAACACTCCCCCTCAAGCGCGAACCATACCGAGGCGGGAGACGAAGTATTCGTGCTTGGACTTGTCGAGGGCTTTAGTGAGTAAGTCCGCGGTGTTCTCCGAGGTTGGGCAGTAGGAAACTGACACTTCGTGAGAAGTAAGTCTCTCCCGAATAAAATGATGCCGAACGTCGATGTGTTTCGATCGAGCGTGAAAACCAGAGTTCTCGGCAAACGAGATAGTGCCCTGATTGTCGACAGAGATGTGTGTGGGAAGAGTGGGTGGAGAGCCGAGTTCAGTGATGATGCTGCGAAGCCAAAGAGCTTCGCGAACAGCGGAGGCGAGAGCCATATACTCGGCTTCCATGCTGGAAAGTGCCGTAGTGGGCTGTTTCTTGGAGTTCCAAGTCACAACTCCCCCTGCAAGCATGGAGAGATACCCCGTGATAGATCTGCGATCGTCGGGGGAATTGGCCCAGTCAGCGTCAGAGAATAATTCCATCGCGGAAGGGATATCCGACGCCGTGTATTTGATGCCAAGATTGATGGTACCACGAAGATACCGAAAGACGCGCTTTACAGCGGTGAAGTGCGTAGGGCTGGGGTTCAGATTGAATTGTGAAAGTGTCTGAACGGGGTAGGCGATGTCGGGCCGTGAGCAGATAGCGGCGTACATGAGCGAGCCAACCATGTGCTGGTAAACAGCCTGGATCTCGGGATAGGATTCCGAGTCCGGCGTCTTGACCAACTTGACGTGGGAGTCCATGGGCGTCGCGACGGGGGTAGAGTTGTGCATTTGAAACCGCTCGAGGATTTTGGTGATGTACTGGGATTGGCTGAGGAAAATGGAGCCATCAGCATCACGGGTAACTTCCATGCCTAAAAGCTGGCGAATGGGACCAAGCTTTTTGACGTTGAACATGGATTCGAGCTCGGTTTCAGCGGCGGCCATGAGAGATGGGGAGGAAGCGAGTACAGTCATATCATCGACGTGGACTGCGACGATCGTGATGTCGGCACCTTTGCGCTTGATGTAGACGCATTGGTCCGCGAGGAGTCGGGTGTAGCCGCGGGAAAGGAATGAGGTGTTTAATTCGAGGTTCCAGACGCGGCCAGACTGTTTAAGACCATAAAGAGCCTTGTTGAGTCTCCAGACCTGAGTGGTGCCGTCGCGATAGTGCTCGGGCTGCTGCATGTAGATCTCTTCGTCAAGTTTACCGTTGAGGTAAGCGCCAATCACGTCAACGACGTGAATGTCCAGATTATAGCGTGCGGCGAGGGCGAATAGGAGTCGGACGGTTTCCATCCGAACGACGGGAGCAAAGGTCTCGTCAAAATCAATCCCCGGGATTTGGGAAAAGCCTTTGGCAACGAGCCGGGCTTTGTAGCGAGTGATTACGCCGTTCGCGTCGCGTTTGACACGAAATACCCATTTGCAGGCGACGGGAGTCCTGTCTTTGGGAAGGGGTGCGAGGGAGAATGTGCCGAGTTGGCGTAGCTGCTCCATTTCCGCGTCCATTGCGTTGTTCCACTCGGGCCAGTCGGGGCGTGATTTAGCCTCGCCAACTGTGAGTGGATCACTGGAGATGGGATCAATGACGGCGGCAAGCGCGTAGTCCGGGTGAACATATCGGCGAGTGCGGGGGCCGAGTATGATATTGTCTCTGGAAATGTTGGAGTTGATATCCCGTGGAGCTATGCGCTGCGGCGTAGGAGCCGGAGTGGGTGTGGGAGATGGAGTCAAAGTGCTCAATGTTGAAGCACGGGAGACGGGTGCCGGTGCCGGTGCAGGCAATGAATTCGACGGAGCCTCGGGCTCAACTGGTTCTGGCAAGATTTCCTTACTCTCCCCCTTGAGCTGAGGCGGAGTTGAGAGGGTGGCTGTGGATGGGTCGTGGAGGAAAGTGATGTTCCGTGAGGTAAGTACTCGACGGATGTTGGGATTATAATAGCGCCAAGCTCGCGACTCGTCGGATAAACCAACAAAGATGCACGAGCGAGTTTTTGACCCAATTTTTGAATTCTTTCCGTCCTGCTGGAGAACCTCGCAAGGGGTACCGAATTCCTGCAGTGCAGCGACATTCGGCTTCTTCCCCCAAAAAGCCTCGTCTGGCGTGATCTTATCACCAAGAGCACGCGTGGGAGACCGGTTTTTGAGGTATGTGGCGTATGCGACGGCTTCGGGCCAGAGAAAATGTGGAACGTTGGCGGCAGTAAGCATGGCACGTGCATGCTCAATGAGAGTGCGATTGAGGCGTTCAGCAACGCCGTTCTGCTGAGGCGAGTAGGGTGCCGTGAGTTCGAGGCGGATGCCGCGTGAAGCGAGATATTCACGAGCTTCCTTCGAAATATATTCCTTGGCGTTGTCGGCGTGAAAAGCCTTGACGCGTTTGCCGGTTTGGGTGAAAATGTACGCGTCGTAGTCCTTCATTCTGGGCAGAACCTCCGTGCGCTTCTTCATAGTGTAAATTACGGTGCGTCGTTTAGCACCGTCCGTAAAACTGATGTAATACCGTTCCCCGCCGATGCCGGTGACACGCGAAGGTCCCCAGACATCGGTAAAAGTCATCTCGCCAATCTCCGTGTACTCGCGTTCAGCCTCAGCTGGAAACGGAGCGACAGAGGACTTGGCTTTGATGCAGGTGGTGCATTGGGCGGAAGGGGTGCTGGTTGGGTCAACATTCATTCCCTCAACCATGTTGTGATTCTTCAGCAGTTTGATGGATGCCGGAGAAATGTGCCCAAAGATGCTATGCCATTTGTCCCAAGAGTGAGTGGGGGCGACGGCTGCGAAGACGGGAGTGAACGGTGAAGGCTGAGTGCGCGGAGATGCCGGGACTGATGCCAGTGATGCGTCTGATGCGACAGACGGTGGAGGTGATGGCTGGGCTGGCATGGCCAGAGTGGTCGATCGGCTGGCGGCGGCAGTGACTTTAACGTGGTACAGATCACCGATACGTTTGCCGCGCATGATTTCCTGGCGCTTAGGGCCGGGAGCGTAGACGTGCATGAGATCACCGTCAAATTGGATTGAAAATCCAGCACCGGCCATGCGGCCGATAGAGATGAGGTTGTACGGTGAATCTGGAACATGCAGGGCGTCGGTTAAAGTGAGGTTGTATGCGGAGCTTTTCACATGGGAAGCGATGGTAGCTGTGCCCATGCCGTGGGCACGGACACTGCCGAAACCGGACACGGTGTGGTTCCCGGCGGACGTGTACGCCTGGAAAGATTCTCGTGAGGTGAGAATATGCTTGGTGGCGGCGGAATCAGCGATCCACGAGCCGCGGGGAGGGGGTGATGTGCTGTCCTTCGCCATAAACGCGAAGTCGGTGGTTTCGGAGGCAGATGATGATTGCGCGACGTGCGCCTGATGCTTTGTCGCGTAACGCGCCTTTGATTCACGCGTATTCTGCTCCTTCTGGGCTGGGGAGAAAGTTTTCCCAGCCTTGGCGTCACGGCAATCTCCAACCATGTGCCCGATCCTGCCGCAACCGTAGCAGGTGATCTTCGGGTTGAACTTGGACTGTTTGCCGTGGCCGTGCTGTTTGTGATGGTGTGCCGGAAGCGCTACCTCGTCGGAAGAGGGCTTAGCTTTACGACGGCGGTCCTGCTCAAGAACTCGGGCGACGAGTTTGGACGACTGTGTCAACGATGCCGTGTCGATCCCCGTGGTAAACGAGTCCCACGAATCCGGCAGTGACGTGAGGAGCGTGATGGAGTACTCCTCCTCGGAAAGTTTGGTTCCCTGCGCCGCAAGTTTGGAGCGCAGGTCGGTGAGTTTGCGGATGTGTTCTTCGATGTCCCCGCCGTCCTCGCAATGAAGACGCGAGAGCTGTCGGCGAAGCAACACAACGGCAATGACACCCTTTGGCTGATATGTGTCAGCAAGAGTGTTCCACGCAGAGGTGGAGGTCTTTGCGTCGGTGATGTACACCAACGGATCGTCGGCGACGCGGAGTCGAATCTGTGAGAGGGCCTGACGGTCTTTCCGGTCCCAAGCTTGGATAGCTTGTGCCTGGGTTCCCTGCGGATCAACAATATCCCCGGAAGCACTGAAAGTGTGCTGAGGGCGTGTGATAATACCGAGAACGTACTCGATAAGGCCCTGATCCGTGAGGATGTCCGTCATTTTGACGGCCCATGTGCCGTAGTTCTCCTCGCCGATGAGATGCTGGATGCGATATGCGGAGGAGATAGAATCCGACATATTAGATGTGTGGGGGTGGCTGGTGTGTGTGGGTAGTGCGAGAGGCGTTGTAGTGTGCGATCGCGAAGAAATTAACTTTTTGAGCGGTTAGGCTTGGCAGTGATCAAGTGTTGGTGGCGTGTGAAGATTACGGGAGGGAAGTCAGTTAAGGCGAGGGCCCATAACCTGTTGAGATGATCACACTGAGAGGTAAGATAGGACTGGAATAAATATTGGAGGCATATAGGTACAGCTTATATACTGTGCAGAATATTATCTAGAATGTACTACAGGTAGAGAGAACACAGAGGAAAGCTGAGTAATGATGAGTAAGTAGAAGCGGGGAGAACGTCGGGGAAAGGCGGGCTCGGTAAGCTTCAACCGTGGGAAAGTAACAATCCACAACACTGATAACGAAAAATAATAAACCCGGGCGTCAAGTCAACATGGCTCGGGCCCGAATCGAACAGGTGCGCTGCGTAAGTTTTTCTTCATTTTCGCACGAAGCGCAGGTGCGGACCTCCCGCGACCGAGCCAGTGCAAGGTCAGCTTGCATTCTGGGTGTCTGTGTTCAGTCGAATCACGAATCTCACCAGGATAAAAATAAAGGTGTTCAAACACATACTATGGCTCGGGCCCGAGTCGAACGGGCAATCCTGCGCAATCTTACATGCAACATTCGATTTAGAGCAGATGCGGACCTCCCGCAACCGAGCCGGTGCAAGTCCAATTCATGTCCTCGATTCGTGTCAAGTGAAACTCGCATCTTGAATTTGTTTATCCACGATGGCTACCGCAGCAAACGCACGTCTCAACGGCTTCTACGGCTACACTGAACTGCTATCTGCAATACGAAAATAAAATAAAACCGCGCGTCACAACTGTCACATGGCTCGGACCCGAATCGAACAGGTGCGTTCCTGCGTAAACCGGACACTACACAGTCTGCATAACGGAGTGCAGGTGCGGACCTCCCGCGACCGAGCCAGCGACAGGGCACGTAGGTACCGAAATGTATGTGTTCAGTCTGTTGCACAAGGCTCAACAAATTTAACCTATTCTCTTGGACATCTCCCAACCGCGTCGATTCAAAAAATATGTCCTTCAACAAGGCGTATGGCCCGGGCCCAAGTCGAACGGGCATGTCCTGCGATGGCACAAGCATCATGACAACTGATTCTGAGCAAGTACCTCCGCAACCGAGCCGAGGTACTTGTTGGATCTGAATGGGGCGGTTTGTGTCGATGCAAGGCTCGACGAGGCAACAAAACGGACGAACTTTATTCCTGAATCTCCTCAATATTCCTCCACGGGCCAAAAAAAAAATCTTCTGCGTAAGACTTGTTTTTTCATCCTTACACGAAACGCAAGTGCCCGCCTCAATGCTTTCCTTGATCTAGTTCCAGTTGTTTTCTCTCCAGCCCGACCTTTGGGGCCAAAACAATAATTCCCCGCCAATGGCGGCATTTCGGGCCGCGGCAACATGCCGCGCCCGGCACCTTGCCAGGAGCGGAGATGATTCAGCACTCAATATTCCAATGATCCAAGCTTTCTCCGCAAGACAAGAGCTATCTGTACGCTTGCTTCACATCTTATCGACGTTCAATCTCCCTTATCGACTGAAGGAACAGGAAGGCTAATTGTATTCGGAACAATAAGATACACAGCCCCGTGATGGGAAGTTCTATACTTATAAGCACAGACGGGTGGCCACAGCGCTGCATTCCTTCTGGACCCCACCATGACCGCCTCCTTCCGCCTCTCGCGAGCTATCCGCTCCCCGTTGAAAATTCTGTATGGCGGCGATCCACGAGGAAGGGCCTCGGATATAAAGGTAACCGACTATCTAAAGATGATTCCTCGAGTCTCGACTTACATTCCTCCTCGTTAACGACTGCGCAGCCAAACATTCTATCTCCTCCACCAACCACAGCAGCGTTACCCAAGGAAATATGGGAGAACATATTCTACTACATCGACGCCGAAGGATTCAGGGCCGCAGCGGCGGTCTGCCGCGTGTTCAATGAACTCGCTGGAATGATGTATCTGGTCACACGCGGGGTCCCAAGAGAGTCTCTCATAACAGGGAAGCTGGAGATCGCGTCCCCCCTGATTCTAGCCCTCAACACTGTAATGGGCGCTTCACTTTTCTTCCCACCTACCGTCACTCGCCTCGCAGTCCAATTTTACGACCACGAGAACGATTTTGGAGAGCACCTGCGTGCACTGGGCAATGTTGTCCTTCAATGCCCAAAGCTGGAGCACCTCGACCTCCGCTTTCCTCAGGGTGCCTTCTGCTCGCACTCCCCGAGCGAAACATCCGACGGCTTGACGGAGGATGAGGTGGACCAGCGATGCAACTGGTTTCATGATATCATGCTGGCCATGGCGCAAGGGCCGGTCGTATGTATCGATCCCCGCCGCGCATTTTGCTGTCAGCCGCTAGATTTGTGCACGAAACAATTCGCGCCTAACTATCTCGCACCGCGCCCCAGGACGATGCGTTCCCGCAATTTATTTGGGCTCTCACAGTCGACCCAGTCACGCCCATGGCGTCAGCGGATCCCTGAAACCGACCCTAACGCCGCTGCTCGGGGCACATACCAATGGCCGGACGTCAAGTCCGTTGCAGTGCGGCGTATTCGATCATCCTCCGATGCACACCCACCCTATACACTTGTGCTCACCAACGAAGAACTGGTGCAGCAGCTTCATCTTGGCCGTCAGGAACATCAGTCAAAGAGGCGTCATCTTTACCTTTCAGGCGGCCAAACGAACCGGATTCTGCCGCATTTGACTCTACGTCATCTCCGTTCCCTTGTTCTGCACACAGAAGAAATTGACCCAGAAATATTGGGTCAATTTTTAATGCGCCACGAGACTCTGGAAAAGCTCCGTTATTCAGGTCTTGACTCGGGATCTCAACCCAGTATCCTGGCAACTCCCCAGGTTAATCTACCGGGCCTGAAATACCTCGGTTCGGATAGCACAATAGCCCTCAGCGCGTTGCTCGATGCGATCCGTCCCTCAGAGCGACAGACAATCAGCTTAGAATTTCCAGCCGATGGAGCCTCGAAAACCGAACTCAAAAATCACAGGGCCTTACTACGGCAAATCGCCGCCCGTCGAGCGGAGGACACAACCCTCGAAATCTCTGCTACCTTCCCGGACACTCACCAACCGAACCAGGAGGAGGAAGCAATTGCGCGATCGTTGCTGTGCGTCTCGTCTGTGAAGGTCATCAGCAGATGGGATATTGCTTGCATGGACGGGCTCGTACCATGGCTGGCGGTATTACCTGCCCTCAAACGCGTCGAGTTCACCATGCCGTACCTCAATGTGGGCGAGGCCTGGGACAAGCTCCTGGACCAGGCAAGTACTGCACTTCCAAACCTACCCATAGTGGAGAAGAGTGACTACACAAACCCGAACGAAACTATTCATGTTTTACGCCAGTAGATCCGTGTTATGGATATGTTCTTAGTAACTGCAGATTTAGATCCAAGATGCCCATGTTGACGCTGGACCGCGACTTGAAACCGATGATAATTTATCATCCACATTACGGCTCGTACGAGGCGTCTCTGTAAGTCGGTTTGCCCGCACGGTTGAGTTCTCGAGCCCGAGGGGGAAACTCGCGTCCTGAACTCGTGCTTCGAAGTTCAATGCAGCTGCAAGAAACAGTGCAGCAACTCTTGCTGCTCCCGGTGGTAGATGTGAGTCCTTCTTCTGCAGTTCAACTAATACTCACTACCACAATCAGAACGAGAAAAAAATAAACCCGCGCGTCAAGTCAACATGGCTCGGACCCGAATCAAACAGA
Organism: Mycena vitilis; assembly: GCA_029203975.1. Taxonomy (NCBI): domain Eukaryota; kingdom Fungi; phylum Basidiomycota; class Agaricomycetes; order Agaricales; family Mycenaceae; genus Mycena; species Mycena vitilis. The sequence goes on from JARGYF010000067.1 coordinate 157,431, forward strand.
TACGTCCTGCGTAAACCGGCTACACGCAATACATGACGGAGTGCAGGTGCGGCCCATCCGCAACCGAGCCAGTGACAGGGAAGGTCTGTGTACATGTGTTCAGTTTGTTGCACAACTTGGTCACAACAAGTCCATCGCTTTCTCTCTCATACACATCCATCAAGTCGAAGCTCACGATCCGCCTGACTCAGTTTGATATGATGAACTTGCGCGACACAAAGATAAAAAAATCGTCGCTTCTCAAGGCGAACATGGCTCGGACCCGAATCGAACAGGTGCGTCCTGCGTATAATATATACATAACTAATCTGCTATACGAAGCAGGTGCGGACCTCCCGCGACCGAGCTAGTGCTAGTACCGCCAAGGTCAGCCCGCTGCTTGGAGTTATCGGCTCAGTTTGTTGTACAAGTTTATTAGTCCGTCTTGCATACTCATATCTCTCGACCGGGTTGAGCGAAATCGAACATGCACCCTGGCCCAATCCGCCTGGGATCGAATAACAGATAAGGCGCATGACACCCTCGATGGAAAAAAATGCCAAACGCATGGCCCGGGCCCGAATCGAACGGACCATCCTGCGCAATACTCAATTCATAGCAGGTGCGGACCATCCGCAACCGAGCCTGTGCAAATCCAACTTCCATCCTGGATTTGACTCTCCACCCAATCGCGCTGTTTCAAATGATGCAAGGTTCGTCGAGGCAACAGCAACGCTCTACGTACCCCCAAACGCCTCGGAGCTATCCATGCGAACAAAATCGATACTGTCCGTCGCCCGAGATTGAACATCGAAATGAATTGATGGGGCTCCCAGTAATCACAGGAGAAGTTGAACGGGCAAACAGGGATAATTCTATTTGGAAACCCGGCTTCCAGTGGAAGCCCCGCCTTGCCGAGAAACCCGACAAATTGTCTATTTGGAAACCCCCCGGCCATCACAGCCGCGCTGCGGCGGAGTTCAAAACTTCACGGCTGTCAATTGTTTTTTATAATAGTTTTCGTCATTTACTGTACAGTCACGACTTCTACGCACAGTGCTTGATTTTTTGAGCACCAGCAGTGAGCCATTCGTGAACAGCTGCTTCTGTGAAGGAGTGAATCGTAGAGGGGAAGCAGTACACACCACATTCCAGTTCAAGTTCAACTGGTTGCTCACAATGCGAGTGCTGCCAATGGTCACGCCGCAGAATCATCCATACCTAACCCTGCTTCTGTTGATTTTCTGGATGCTCCTCAAGTCCCCTGTCGCCCCGGTGCGGACTTGGGCAACTTTTGGCATCTGAACTGTTACTGTACTGAACAACGGGCACAACTGAGAAATGATGCCTTTGGGTAGTGTTGCCACATTCAATTACAATTCCATTCCGGCTCTGCTCACATACAAGGCTCGGGCAAGGTCCAGGATCGCAGCTTGGACAGACTGAATTTCTGTACTCATGTCGGCCGAATGGCGGTATCTCGCATGACACACGGTGCTCACATGAAGGTGGAAGGTGGAAGCTTTGTTGGATCATGCCTCCAAGTCTGGAAGGCCTTACGCATGGAGGGGGAAATTCTTACTTTTCATATTTAAACCAAAGTGCAAAGGTTGAATTTATGCCGAGTTGCCGGCCGGCATCAAAATTGTTGGGCAACCCTTGGAAGCCGGGTTTCCAAATAACTAAACTTTCGTAGGCGGGGCTTCCACTGGAAGCCGGGTTTCCAAATAGAATTATCCGGCAAACAGTCCTCGCAGGATCCACTCAAAATAATGCGGTCAATAGGAGTTGAAGGAGACGAACCCGCCAGTTCCAGGTATTTGTGAGGAGAGCGAGTCCCGATGGGGGGGAAAAATCAGTAATGCCCCGCCCCGATTCGAATGGGAGTCATTGTGCGAAATTTGGCTTCTGGAATGGTGCCACGCTGGGTGCACCTCGGGGCTTGTATCCACTGAAGTCCATCAGCGAAACTAATGAGCTATTGCCAAATATTCACCATGAACAATAACCAAACTCTATTCCGCCGTACTTCCCGGAAACCCCTTCTTGAGAAAAATTGATCGAGACGAAACTCACAAAGAAAAAGAGATCTTGTAAGTCCATACTGAGCGGCCATGGCGAGTTGTCAACCTGCGATCGCTAGCAAAAAGTACTCGACCGTCGGGCGCCGGGAGTTGAACCCGGGTCTCCTGTCTGTTAATCCCGAAAATGATTACATCATACATGGAGCAGGTGTGCGCCGTGCACCACGCCCGAGTTATACTCCCAGAAGCGCGCTTCGCCTAATGCAAGTACTCAGGTAAGGCCGTGTATTTCATGCATTCACCCTGAGGGTGATACAAAAAAAGACAGCCACTTGCAGCTCGACTTGAGGTGCAAAAGATAGCGATGGTGAATCAATCGGCGAACGCCCGGAGTTAAACCCAGATACTCTTTCATATTCACAGCCACAGTACACCGTGTACCACGCCCGAGTTATAGTCCGGCTTCCCTACCTCGATGAGTCCTCCAGATTTTTACAAGGCACCCAGATTCAAAAACAAAACAGCCCTGAGCTATACTTACAATTGGCACGCCCGGGGGTTCTCACTAACCCGTCTTATGCATCGCACCGATAAATGTGTGACAAGAGAGAGAGAGAAAGAAAAATACCGGCGGTCATACCCGGATGCAAGTCGGATGCTGGCCAAGGTCCTCGACGACGGAAATCAAGCGGCGCAGAGGAGCTGTATTGCTGTAGGCCGTGCGCCAGATCCGAGTGGTTTTGAACTTGGCACCCGTTCTCAAGCCATAGAGAGCGGTATGCGGGAATATCTTGAGGCAGGTGCCTGAAGTCTGTGTGAAGCATTTCTCGTACAGTTACTGCTATACTAGTCATGACAGGGCTTTTGGAGGACATAAGTACCTACGCGGAGGGAAGAGAAGAGTCTCCGAGAGTCGAGGTCTAAGATCCGAGGCCGAGCAGTGGGAAAGCGGAACAGCCGATGGGAAACCGCTGCACAGCCCATCTGATCCCATCATGGTTGTATTTTTTGGTTGAAAAATTAGACGCTGACGCGGCGCCTAAAACTGTAATCTTCGTCGCAGCGCATGCACGTCGTTTGACCACAACCTGAAGGCATTCCGTTTCCGCAGCAGCGGCGGGAAAGACGAACGTTCGGGTAGGGATCAGGGCTGTGGTCTGGAATGTTCTGCTTCGTTCCAAATTTATTCCTGACGTCGTGCGAAGTATCAATCCACATGTTTTCCGGGTTGCTATTTATTCCGCCACTCCACGTCGCCCCTCCTTCTCGCCACCATCTCCAGCCTCTGCTCGCTCTCGCCCTCGTTCCCCGTCGTGTGTCGTGATGCTCGCTCGATTCAGCCTCACCCTCGCCCTTGGCGCCGCCTCCGCCCTCGCGCTCACGATCAACGCCCCCACGACTCCGACCTCCGGTGGTACCACGAGCATCACCTGGAGCAGCACCTCCACCGACCCGTGCGTCCTTGCGCTCTGTCATTCCCGACCGTGACCAACACACCTCTGACCAGCGTCTTCTCGATCGAGCTGAATCACCCGTCCTTTGTGCGTGTCACTTTCTGGGATACGATAAGCTAGTCGACTGACATTTTTGCCACAGAACTCAGCTTTTGCGATCGCGAACAATGTTAACCCCGCGGACAACAATGCGACCGTCGTAATCCCGCCCGTGCCCGCCGAAGACAACTACACACTCACCTTTGTCAACGTCACCAATATCGATGATGTGTTCGCCACCAGTCCCAGTTTCTCGATCGCTGCTGCCACAAGCGCGAGCGCGAGTGTGACCGGATCGGCCAGCGGAGTTGGCGCGAGCGCAAGTGGAAGTGCGATTGGAAGCGCGACGGGGAGTGCGAGTGCGAGTAAGGCATCTGCGTGAGTCCTGCTGTTATTTCTCTTCCCTTACTCTACCCCGCCACCTTCAAGTCCCACCTGTCCTATTCGAATCTTCTCGATTCCCCGATTGACCGCGCTCCACAGCACCGCCCCCTCCTCCTCCGGCTCGGGCTCCGCATCCAGCTCCGCCCCATCGTCCTCCTCAACCACCAACGGCGCCCCCTCATCCTCCTTCGGCGTCCCCGCATCCGCGCTCGCTGCGTTCGCCGCGGCTGCGTTGCTTTTTTGAATGACCGTCTCTCAAAATGACGGTTCTGCGCGGGGTGTACACTGTATACAGACGGACAATATTCGGATTTCGGACACGGACACAGACTTTCCTCGCAGATTCTCTTGGGGACATTGTATGTAGTATATATTCACACCTGTATGGCCTCTTCCAATCGTATCACTGCTAGCCAATGACTTATCAATATTAGCCTTCAATTGCCGTAGAGAGGCGCCAACACACTGCGTTGGGACCCAAAAATTTAACGCACCACGACTCGCTACTACGGCCCAAGCCCGAGTCGAACGGGTTCCCTGGATAACGAAGTCCGAAATTCGGTTCATGTTGGACAGATGCGGACCACTCCGCTCTTGAGCCTTGTTCATTGGAATGTGCCTGAAACGCAGAGCTCAGTGGCGTTGGGGTTTGAGAGCAAGAGAAATGTGACAACGCGGCTGCGACCTCTCGTTTCCAGAACCATAGCTCCCGTTATGGGCGTGGCCAGCACTATCTCCTGCACGGATGGGCTCGGCCTCGCTCACTTGAATTCCTCGTCGGCAACTTGGCGTTATCTCAGACTGTGAATCGGCCATCTGGTGCGGCCAACAACGCAACAGCACTTGCGACCTCCCGGATTCTCAAGCTCTGATTAGCCTCGGTGGGTTGATCATGAATCCTCGGTGGCCACATCTGTTTCCAATGGGGAGCGGTAGATAGACATTCGCCGCCTGTTCAAATCAGGCGTGAGGCATGTCCTCGTAGACACGATTGTTTTTACAAACAATGTACAGAAGATCAGTCGGAAAGGAGGGGATCTTGTTGGAACGATGTCTATGTCCGCCTTCGAGCCAATGTCTGGCCAAGCTGAGTTTCGAGAGCGCACAGAATCGGATTCGAACCGTGAGAAGCTATCTGAACCGTGAGAAAATAGGTATATCCTGGAACCGTGACTGTACGGCGCAAGAAAACGGCGCGGTGACGGAGATAGACACAGGGAACGACGAGAACATTGCAAGCGGTCTCTCGGAGCAGAACAAAGGAAAAACCGCTCAAAATCAATGCGGCTGGAGCCCGAGTCGAATGGCATGCGGTAAACAGTCCCCAATTTTCGCAGATGAGGACCACTTCGCCCTCAGGCCTTGCTCGGAGGTTGCGTACTTTGCGTGCTGAAGTTCAAGGTTGGGTTCTGATATAGTACGTACAAGAATCAAGGGTAAATGTTTTGCGCCCAATATGCATACAGATGGGACTTTGAACTGATATAAAATATGGATACAGATGGGACTTTGAACTAGATATAAGGAGCCTGAACTGTCCAACAGCGGGTGACTACTCAGTGATAACGTGGCATCTCTGGATCGGCAGAATATCTTGTCAGCCTACTGCACCTCGAGATGCAAAAATGAACCGGTATACCAATTCTCTGACTCCGAAACTTCATTGCCGACCCACTTGATCACGGATTTGGTCTGGGCGCCGTAATAAGGACGAGAATATGGAGGCGGAAATGCACGCTCACCACATGAACACCTAGATTCTCCGAAGCGGGGGTATGGACTGAATTCGTCCCCATAGATCTCAGGCCAATAATCCCCTCGCGATTGCGCAGCTGGGCCCCGAGCCGCTGCCGAGAAGTGAGCCTGGGATATCTCAAAACGGTTTTGCGATGGCAGAAATAGACGGGTATGCACATGCCGCAAACCGAGATCACATAGACTTGAGAAGAGAAGGGGATCAGAATTTCGGTAATAAAGGAAGGACTCAGGCGTACCGTGGCTGCTCGGAAAAAGGAACACGGTGCTATTCGGCTTGTGAGTGATACACAGGCTTGAGAAGGAACTTCCACAGACTCACAAAACAAAGGTCCCGGGCATCGTGATAAACTGGACAATAACAGAATTTGACAACAGGCTTGGGCCGTAAAATCAATGACATACAAAGATTAGTTGGAGCAGCGCAAGAAGACTAAACAATTGCCAAAGTTGAACATTGACTTCCCAATATGAACATATAATAGTCACCTGGTCATAGTGCCCCGTTCAAAAGCGTAAAGGATCATTTTGTCCAATGTAGAATCAGTCCTGTAGCACTCGTGATTTAACGTCATCGAGGTCAAAGTCTACGCACCTGCGCACGCCGGTCCGAGCAGCCCGAAAAATGTAACCGAGAATCGCAGTTATAGTTATATCGCAGGCGGCAGTGGCCGCTCCCTGGGCCGCCGTTGTTGGCTGTGGTATGCTCGTGACAGTTTCGAGAAAGCAAAGTCTTTATACCCACCACTGTGGTCGCAAGCTTGGAATACCGATGCAGTCCAACTCTGGGCGGGCGATTATGCTGGTCATTCGCTGACGGATGAGAACATACATCTTAGCGGTTTGAGCTACGGAACGATTGTTCAGTAAGTCAAAGTTGACTTCAAGTGTAGGACATACCGATGCCAAATGCTGCGGGATAGATTATTTAACGCTCTGTTGTATTTCAGTGTTGGCTCACAGAGTTGCAGGAGAGCCAGTAGAACCTACGCCGCATCAATCTCAACTTCGGGTAGCCAAAGAAAAAGAGGGAACACACCACGGGCGTAACATATCGCCAGTCTCGTTTTACTGCCGCCTTGATCAGAATATAGTTGCGCACGGATTAGGGACATGGCAATTTACGCATCCAGATTCGACTGGCATAGAACCTGCAATTTTGATAAGTGTCTTCCCCGGAGTAGTGCATGAGAGCATTGCAAGGCGTACATTTGAGCCACAAATGCAACCACGAACTAATTGATATAGGTCTTGAACCAGTAGTCGGAAAGACTGAATCACCCACTATCGAACATATCATGACCTGCCCGTTGGATGAGTACAGCAATCCAGCCCCAAGGAGGCGAATCTGACATAGCTTTCCCAGCTTATAAAACGTCAGAGACGGTTGGTTAGCTTATCTCGTGGACTGAGACTCACAACATGGAATCCAGTCCCTCGAAATTTCCGAAACGCAACACATAGTACCTGAAGTCTTGCATCGCCAGTGACAAGGTGTGTATCGTTGTAAACGTTCTGCGTCGAGAATCACATTGCGTACGGGGGCAAAACTGGAAGAGCCCTACCCGAGAATGGCGACCTGAATAATGGTTGGAATTCATTTCACCTCCCAAGACGGACTCTCTCACCGTAATCCGTGTCGGGAGCGGATCCTTCTTGGAATATTTTTGAAAGTATTGAAACACAATGAGCTGACATAATCTCAATGTGAGGTAGCTCCAGCTCGAGGGGGAAATCATGGTACCATTGCAACCGCCCAGAAACTTCCGGTGGGGGTATCAGAGATTAATTGGCTTATAAGAAGTCTCGAGAGGCGTACCCAACATCCAGAGTATACGTAACATACTGGACTCCCCAGAGCCGGAGGAATGCGCCATCCACGACGTGAGAGGCCTGAGCTGCGATCGTAGAGTTTGACATGATCACTGGAAGATGTAGCGCAGGAGATGCAGAACAAGAGAGTTGCGAGCTCAGTCTGTCATTGAGTGACTACACATAAGAGGGGATTCTTATATGCCGCTGATAGACCGAAAGCGGGTGCCCATAGTCCGCTAGGTGCACGGCCAGATTTCGAATTGATGTACGTAGAGAGAGAAGAACTGAGGGTTGAAATGCGCTCCTCGGGCGTGGGGTTTAATCTGTCCCATCGAGGAAACACCGTTCTGGACTGCAGCAGCTAAGCCGCGGCATCCAGCCACATGTTCAAAGCCTGCAACGCCCCATTCATGAAAAGGACCCACAACATCAAGATGATCAACGCACAAGATATTCGGTTTCTGATGTTCTGATTTTTGTTATCGGAAAGCTCCGAGGGGGCCACCCGGGGAAAGTTAGCTGACCGTCTGCCTTGCCTCGCATCTCACGACTGCTTCGCGTTCGCCGGATACGCCTGTGCCGAGCCAATGTTCTGGTTTGCTACGGCATCATGTCTCGTAAGGACAAAGTTAAAGTCGGATCGTTGTCAGGAGACATCCGTCCTTCTTCCGGTGCCCACTCATGTCCGACACAGGCCCCGAGAAACAGATTGCGGGTGAACGCGAGAGCTCACCCCCAGTTGATCTACTTACACTTCACGAACGTCTTGCTGGACGCTTGGTCATCGACCCGGAGTGGGTACTTTTTTTGCCATTGAATGTCAATTTGTTTACCACATCTCAGAAAGGCGAAAGTCGAGTTCGGTCCTGACATCGCCGCTAGGCTTAAGCTGTCTGAGGATGGAACAAAGGTTCTCTGGCCTCAGCCAACGGATTCCCCGCTAGACCCTCAAAACTGGAGCCCAAGGCGGAAGGCACTCCAACTGTTCATTATCACGCTGGCCAGCATAGTTCCGGACTTCGAATCTGGTATAGGTACAGCCCGCATCGAGACTACTCTCGCACTATTTTGAAGTCGCTTTCCAGGCATCACTGCGATATTCGCTCTTGCTGAACAATACAACACCACCCCCGATGAAATAAACAATCTGACCTCAAAGTAAGAGTCCCAGATGATCTTATTCTCCTCTAACATGGTTGCAGTTGGAGTATCTTTCTTGTCGGTCAGCTCCCGGATTAGTCCTCGCGACAGACATTTGATCCAAGTTCAAACAGGGTGGGGAGGAGTCTTCGCGGTAATTCTGATCAGGATATACGGCCGCCTGCCGATCCTCTTCTGGTCCCAGGTGAGCGCGATTCAACCGGGGAGCTTTTCCTCTCAGTCTTATTTTCCACAGGTTTTGGGTTTACTATTTATGCTGGGGGCAACAATTGCCCCCAATTTGAACACATTTACAGGTATCGATATTGTCTTGTCTGCGCATCTGAATCAATTCTGATTTTCAATCGTTCAGCCATGAGATGCTTAGCGGGATTCTTTTCGTACGAGTTTCTACCTTCCAAAACTATGCTGATGGCTCATTAAATATCAACCAGGTCGGCGCCGCAAGTGACTGTACTCCTGGTTCTCTGCGCCTCCTTACCCAATTCTAATGTTCTCACAGGGTCTCTACGTGGTCACAGACATGTATCCGTTCCATCTCAGAGCTCAAAAGGTTTGTGTGTTCGCCGAAATTCCCCGTGCGTGCTTTAAATGAATGCTTTATAAGCTCAACATATGGACGTTCGGATACATTGTATCCCCATTCTTGTCGCCGTTTGTCTTTGGATTTTTGGTTGCCCGCACAACATGGCGATGGGCTTATGGCATCGGCACAATGTACAGTGCCATCGTCTGCCTTTTGATCCTTCTTTTTGCAGAGGAGACGTGCGTGGATGTGTGGTCTGATTTGCACCCCTAATAACACATGGCTCAACAGGATGTACGATCGAGGTGTCAGGCCCATCCCCGAGCCACCGACAACGGGTCTACGATATCACGTTGAGACCCTCCTGGGTCTCACAGGACATAAAATGGCCAAGTTCCGCGACTCGTGGTACCAAGCCATCGCAGCCCCGCTCCGAATTGTGTGGCGCCCACAGCTGCTGGGAATTTTATTTTTCGAGGCAAGTGAGGTTAACGTGGCTTGTTCAACCGCATTAATGGATTTGGCAGGGCATGATGTTCGGATTCGGGATTGGTGTCAACGTGAGCTCGTGCGGTCCCTGGTTTGATTTCCCTGACCTGCTGTGAAGATTACGAATGCAATTTTCCTAGGCACTCCTCCGCCCCTGGGCCTGGGTCTTTCGCCTTTCGCCGTTGCTGGGATGTATGGTACTCCCATCGTAAGTTGATTCTCGAAGTTGTTGCCAGGATACCAACAGTGTTTGCGCAGGTGGCTGCGGTCTTAGGGGAGATAATTGGGCGGTACAACAATGAGTGGATTATGAACCTCTCCCTACGGCGGAATTCCGGTGTATTCGAAGCCGAGAGCCGGCTTTGGTATGTCTCATCTTGCGTCTGTTTACATTCATATGAAATATCTCAGGGCCTGCTATATTGCCATCCCACTATACATCTGCGGTTTTCTTGTGCTGGGGGCGTCGTTCCAAAATCACCTCAGTGTTGGAGGAGTCATCATGGGCTGGGGGATCGCTGAAACCGCGTATGTTCAAATTGTGCGCACAATCGACTGGTTATGCTTGCTAACGATACTCCGAAGCGTCATGATCAAGTACTTTTCAGCGCCGTCTACCTTTGGACAGAATTTCATGCTAGCTTCACAGTACCGTAGCAGTCCTCGCATACTGCAGCGACTGCTTTCCACAACATCATGTTTGTTTCGACTTGCTTTTCAACATGCCACTTATGCCGAATTCAGGGCGAAATCAGTGCATTTTTCAACCTCGCGCGTGTTCTCGGAGGTGAAATAATCCACAGTGTGGATTCTACGTATGGCGCCTAAACAACATTCTCGTGCAGGCTTCAGTGTAGCATATTTCCAAGTTCCTTGGGCGCTCAAACACGGGGCGCTACAGGTCTACGGCGTCGAAGCAGCGTGAGTACCTGTTCTGGTTGGGTGTCTGATCTGAAGCACTCTCCCTAGCATCGTCACCGGCTTGTTCCTCCTTGTAGTTCCGTTTCTACAAATGAATGGTCGAATGCTTCGTGTGAGTCATCGAGCATTTTGTTACATGGCCATATTGTGATCTGCTTTAAAGGAACGCTTTTCGGTTCAATGATCCTCGGCCTACTGTACTATTACGACCAAAGGTTCAGGTGACGGGTGACGGAGGGTCGTGAACTGAACCATTTTGGTGTCGGTGACGGTGACTTTCCAATTTTGCGTCCTAAATAGGCTCAAAAACACCCAAAATTTGCGCCCGGCATCCGCCGGGCGTCCATTTATGGGAATTTGATGTGATTGCCGAGGAATGAACATCAAGTTCGGTGAACAATTTCGGTGACGGTGACATGGCGTGAACCTTTGGTCGTAATAGTACAGTATCCTATATCTTTTTTTTTGAACTGCCGGTACCCCGTTGGCAGCGACCACTGGCGAACGTGACGGTTTCCTGTATTGCGGCGCGCTCTGTTTTGTTGTTACTATTCACGGGGAATAATCATGAGCCGACTTGCCGTTTTTTGATATCAACGTAATATGATGGGAGACTTCATTGCCGAATTGAGAGTTTCAGTCGGATGCGAACGAAGTTCAGCGAACGATCATCTGAGAAGCTGTAACGGACAGCTATGTCGTTTGCAGCTCTACCTGAAATTTGAGATGCGCGCTGAATGTTTTTTGTGACACAGTTACATGGAAGTATACGGATATTATGTCGGACAGGATACCAGGCAAGGTGTAACATGTACAAGAAACCGAACTGTACGGGACAGGGCATAAGTTGGTGCTACTCGAACTGATTGATTTACGTGGCGTTTCTCAACTACGAAGAAAAACTACTCAGCTCAAACTCAAATACAAGCCGTGGGCGTACCAGTTATCTGTGGCTTCATTGCCTACCCAAGTGATCACCGATTTGGTCTAGGTGTTGTTGTAATTAGGATCGCAACGAGGCACAAGGTCGCAAAAAATGGATGCTCACCACTTGAACACCGTTGTCCAAAGCGTCGGGATGAGCCGAATTCGTCCCCATTGATGTCATGTCAATAATCCCGTCGCGGGTGCGCATATGTGCCCGAAGCGACTCGCGAGAGGTAAGCCTGGTTGTACTCAGAAAGGTCTCATAACGTTCAAAAGTGTGAGGACACACATGCCGCAAACCGATATGACATAGACTTGAAAACAAACGGATGTCATGAGGCGTGAATATAGGTAGAACGATGCAAAATACCGTGGCTGCTTGGAAGAAGGAAGATGGTGCTTTGAGGGTGTGAGCGATCTGTGCGTTTGATACGAATTACCTTGGACTGACAATAGGAAGGTTCCGGGCATGGTGACGAACTGGCCGACTTGACTTGAGCGTAATGGGGGACGTTGAATCAAAGGACGCACAAAGATCAGTTGGAGCAGCGCGAGAAGACTAATTGGTTGTGGAAGTTTGAGGTTATCCTCAACACAAGGAAGTGTAAAAATTACCTGGTCATCGTGCCCCTTTCGAAGGCGTAAAGCATCATTGTGTCCAACGTGGAATCAGTCCTGCCGCGCCTGTGAGTTACTGTGGATCAAGGGCAGGGATATGCGCACCTTGGCACCCCAGTCCTGGCAGTCCGAAAGATAAAACAGAGGATAGCCGTGATAGTTATATCGCACGCCGCAGTCGCCGCCCCCTGGGCGACCGTTGTAGGCTAGAGCATGTCTCATCATGATCTGGAGGAGGAACGGTCTGCATAGCGATAATCACCACTGTGGTTTCCAGTTTCGAATAGCGATGAAGCTTAACTCTTCACGGGCAAAAATGCTGGTTATTTATACGACTGGGGAGAGAATTGACCTACATCTCAACGGTTTGAGCTATGGGGGACGATGTTCAAACAGGCAACGTTGAATTTGAGTGCAGGACATACCGATACCAAACGCTGCAGAGGATCATGGATTATTTAACAAGTCGATGCGCTGGTATACGGCCGCGTACACAGTTGCAGGAGAGCCAGCACAACCTGAGTGGCCGCAATCTTGAATCCGGGGCAATGGCAGAAAAAAAGAGAGGACCCACCACGGGTGTGATATATCGCCAGTCTTGCTTTACTGTCACCGAAATCAGAACACTGGCCGGAAGCCAGACGTAGGTAATTACACATCCAGATTCGACTGGCATAAAACCTGAAATTTTGATGAGCGTCTTCCCCGAAGCAGAGACGCACGACGTACATTTGAGCCACAAAGGCAACGACGAACTAATTGTATTGGTCTCGGGCGTCCGGAAGAGCTGCAGTCACCCACTATTGTACATATCATGATCTGTCCGTCAATGAGTACAAGTAGTCGGTCAGTGAAAGGCAAATCTGACATAGCTTTCCCAGCTTGCAAGAGTCAAGGCGTCAAAAACCTTGACCAATTATTCCGCGATCGAGACTCACAACATGAAGTCTTGTCCCTCGTAATTTCCGAAGAGCAGCACATAGTCCTTGAAGTCTTGCATCGAAAGAGAGACTGTATGGATTGTTGTGACTGTTCTGGGAATAAAATGACATTGGATACGAAGGAAAAGATCGTGTAGCCTTACCCGAGGATGGCGACCTGACGTTGAGGGTGGTTGTGAAACTTATTCCCCTCCTTGGGACAGACTCTCTTACCGTGATCTGTATCAGAAGCGGATCCTTCTTGGAATATTTTCGAAAGTATTGAAACACGACAAGCTGGGAAGGTTTCGATATATGAAGGAGCTCAAGACCGATTTGAAGAGGGATGCACCAGGGCGATCGACCAGAGACTGGGGGTGATCAGCATCCTACAAAAGTCGGTGCGGAAGGAGACATACCCAACATCCAAGGTGTACGCGATGTAATGTGCTCCCCAACGCCGAAGGAATGCGCCATTCACGAACTGAGGACCTTGAGTTGCAGCGGTGGAATTGGACATGGCGACCCCGGTCCAGGGCAAGAAAGCATCGGCTCTTATATACCCCAAATCGCCCCTGATGGGCTGTAAGTGGGGTGCCCAAGCTCCACCAATGTCCGCCGCGGGCGCCATTAAGCACACTGCCCCGAAGGCGATTCTGAGATGATCAACACGCAGAAATGAAGATGCGAGGGGTCGACGTACTCCTCCATCTCCTTCCTAGGGAACAGGACTCCCTTCGAATGCAACAGCATCCGACACATGCTCAGGTTCAGAGCTCGGGACGACGCGCAGTGTCGCATCCATGAGTATAGATAGTCCAAGATCAGTCACGAACCACTCAGTAACTTTTTATGATGTTGTTAGCTGATCGTGCTCGCACCGCACGTCCACAAGAACTTCGCGAACGCCTGATAGACCTGTTTCTTACCTATACTGGCCCGCGCCAATGTGCTGTTCTTCATCCGTTGAGACGAAGTGAAAGCGGAGCATGCTCTGGACACACCTGGCTTGCGAAAGCAAGGGCGTACCCTTCAGTTGGATACTTCACGGTCATCTGCATGGACGACCATCGACCCGGGTCTGGAGTAAGCGACTCCGCAGCAATGGTTGCCCACGGCGAAACCTGGCGCAGGTATCAAGATTCGCCGTTTCTTATCAAAAATACGTTCCGATAGACATGTACGTTGCGACCAGGACAGAATTGGGAGGCGGCCTTATCTCATGATCGGTACCACCGGGAAGTCCTGTCTGAAGTGAAGGGAGATTGTGACCACGGGAAGTAAAATGAACTGACAGTTGAAGAGGATGCTCCAACTATAGCCTGAAAGATGCTCCAGCTAGATCAGGACGCAGTGAAATCAAATGGAACTCACCCAAGGTAAGGGCGTTTATTTCATGAGGTGGGATGTTGTATCAAGAACCAGTTTGGGATGGACGGAGTACCCCGAGCTGGTGTAGCCTATACGTCTAGCGAAGCAAGGTCCGGAACTATACCGGTGATGAACGATTGGAGTGCCTTCCGCGGGGCCGAAATGTGATGGTTCAGCGGAGAATGAGTGGGATATCTAGAGAACCTTTGTTGAATCATTCGTTGGGCAGTTTGAGGTGGAGAGTCTCGCCTTGGAACGGCGATAGATAGATCCACTGCGCGGGCACCTGCATGCCGTCCAACGAGACACATGCTGTTGAATCTTCACGCGACGCCACCTCGGGTTCAGGCCCGTCCAGTGTCGACGCCCGCCACTTGCGTTGCCATCGTGGCATAAATAGCAGAACGAAGGAGTTGAAGAGGCGCAAAGGATTCCGCTTTTGTGTATATTCCATCCGAGCCAAAAGTCCAAAACTGGGCTTGTACTGTGTCATTGCATTCCCCCGAGACTGGGACGCGCTCCATATGCTTGCGGGAAGCGTGCCACGCCCACGATGTCTGGTCCACTATCGAATGTCAGAATCAGAATAAAGCCTGAGCGGGACGCCAGTCATCCAGATGTCCGCGGTCCGGGCGGCGCCGGTAGGTGCTTTGGACTTTTTGAAAGGCAGGGGACCAAAAGATTTTCACTCGGAGATGGAGTTCGGAAGGAGGCAAGAACTTTGATTGTCAGCACTGCCACGCATCTCTCTCAATTCTTCCGACAACGACGACCACCACCGTATCCCGAGAGGTGAGCGATTCGTGTGCCCACCGGAAATCTCAGGCCTCCTCGTGCTCCTTCTAGCCTCGGGCTTCCTCGTGCGGCCCCGAGCTTTCTATTCGCGCCACGTTATGGATGTTGCACCTGCATCATTTCCTTCCCGCACTGCTGTCCGATTCCCTGGCGTGCCCTCGCCGTGTCTGCATCGCTGAACGTATTGCAAATTCCTTGTCGGACTCTATGCACTACCCCACCAAGCTGGATATGCATCTCTTGATAACGGCTTCCAGGGAACACCTTGGCAAGACGGCGCTTGCTCGGCTCAAGAACTCCCTCATGAAGTAAAGCTGGGCGGAATCTGATCAGCCCTTTCCGGCGCTCTACAGCTATCGTGATACTGATCGGGCTCTTGAGTTTACTTGCACTGGGCTGTGTAGTTCCTGTTCTTAAGCCTTCGACCTCGTCGCCCATCCAGGTCCGTTCCATCCCCGCACCATCCATGCGCTTGATGTGTCCGCTCGCCGCTAGCGCCGTGCTGCTCCTCAGCATCATTGGCGTCGAGGGGCAGGTATTCGAGTGGGGATTTACTGGCTCGGTGAGATCTCATAACCATGTCTGCATTCAGAGTGGCTGACGGACGCACCGCAGCAAGGGGAATCGACTTCGCTTCCCTCCTGCCAGAAGTTGCGCCTAACTGCGGATGCAGTGGCCGCCCCGGGGGTGCCGCCTTTCTACATGATGGCGCTCGCGGTCGGCGGGGAGCCCATAATGAGCTTCATAGGCCAAAATCAGAGTAATTTAACGTGGACGGCGCGTCATCCAATCGGTGAGGCCCCGCCCAGCACGTATTATTTATGCAGGCAAGAACTGAAATTTTCCGCTTCTAGGTACTCAACTCTTGCTGGGTGTGGTGGACTCGCAGGGCACTTCTGGAGGGATAGATC
Source organism: Mycena vitilis (assembly GCA_029203975.1). Classification (NCBI taxonomy): domain Eukaryota; kingdom Fungi; phylum Basidiomycota; class Agaricomycetes; order Agaricales; family Mycenaceae; genus Mycena; species Mycena vitilis. The sequence continues at coordinate 173,520 of JARGYF010000067.1, forward strand.
CGGTGATGTACACCATTACTGGTATGTTTTCATCTCTTCTTTGGTGCTGGTGTGTGCTTACGAGGATTCAGCAGGCGCAACAACACAGTGTGGTCCTCCGACCGCAGCCGACCCGCCGTTTAATGTTACAGCGAACGTTACGGACGTGCTGACGACCTGTCAGCCATGGGGTTTGACAATTCAGGGCGGGACGCCTCCATATCAAGTGACGTTCGCAGCGCTAAACGCAAATGATGTTACGAACGCTACACTGGGTAGGCATCCCGCATATGAAATACTTTCAAAGCGGAGACTCAGCGCTAAGATGTTAACAGGACCAGGTGACTCAATATACACTTACATTAATCGCGCCGCTCCTGGGACGCAGATGATAGGTATGTTATTTGCGAAGGTGCCAGAACTTCGATTGATTTTTCGTGTAGCCGCGATCAGCGATGTGTGAGCTTCCTTCCAACGTTTATCGTTTTCCGCGAGTTAATACGGATGCATCTAGGAACGGACGGTGGGCAACCGGGAGTCCTCTCGTTCGCACACAAGGATCAGCGAATGTTGACTGTGTGGGGTTAGAAAGCTCCAGCAGCGCAGCGGTACCCATCTCCCAGCCACAAAACGGGACGCCAACCGCAAGATCCCAACCCATCTCGGGCGCCAAGATTGGAATCATCGCAGGCGCGGCCGTGGCTGCCCTCCTCCTTATCTGTGCGCTAGGCATTTGGGCCGTGCGGCGCAGACGCCGCTTTCACCGCCTTGAACGTATCATGGTAGTCGCCCCATTCAATGACTACTGGGAGGGAGAGACGCGCGTTCATCCGGGCTCTGTGCCCCAGATTATCACGCACAAGTCCATTAATATGTCCCTCACCTCCACGTCTTCGGACTCACGTCTGTCGCCAAATGCGGGACCATCGACTCCCACAACGCCTGGTGGCTCTCCGTTGCTTTTTGTACGCGAGCTTCCGCCGCCGTATGCGTATGCGCGGGTCCCGAAATCCGTTGCGTGATACTTGTTGAGGCTTTCCTTATCCTACTTTGGATCCGTTGTGGCATAAAATATGGACTAATTAATTCCTGTAGTACGGACATAGTATCCTTGGCTATAGCCCTAATCTTTAACCCTTTTCTATGCACGAGACAGCATCGGAACTTGTCAGTCGGCGAAGTACATCCAATCGTTTAGCCCGATCATTTAACAAGCTGCGATCTACTCTCCACGGCGCAAATGCGGGTCCTCAAGCGCTCTAGCCTCCTGCGAACTCACGGGTACAATCGGTCCGACTCGAAAATCCTTCGTAAGTGCAGCAATCTGCAGCCGGGACTTAGTCTGGATCATGTTCGATTCTTTAGTGAACCACTTACGCCACCCGGATAGTGCGACACCAAACAATTCGGCTTCAGGGTGAACTCCCTATCCAACGCGCCCAGACCCTCCGCGTAAAAGCCGTCGCGAGGGTACGCCTTCTCGATCTCTGCCACCGTCCGCGGGTTCCAAAGGGAGTTGAAGTCCAACCCGACCAACCCAGTTCCATTGTACCCGCCGATGTCGAACAGTGCGCTGAGCGACATGAGGATCTGGTTGGCGGACGAATTTCCGGAAGGCCACTGCGATGTGTGCAGCACGATGCTTTCAACGATGTCGCCGACCTGGAAAGCGTCGAGTGCGGGTGCCGCGGTGTGCAAGTGCTCGTACGCCATGATGGCGCCATGCAGCTCGAAGGTCATGGCGTGCGCCGGGTGTGTGAGGACTTCAGTTGAATTGGACCAACCGAGGTCATGCAAAACCGTCGTGTGCCAGAGGCGCAGAGTAAGCTCGTTGAACGCAATCTGCGGCACCCCGGGCGTTCCCGAGGGAAAGCCGGTGTACAGCAGCGCGAGGGCGAAGTAGAAGGTCCGAAGGACGTGGAGGAAAACGGCGGGCGGCGTGAGCCTCTGCGCGTATGTGAAGGACGCGAATTCCGCTGTCGTGTTGGTTGGAATGGCCCGGAGGGTTGTGAATGGCACGTATCCGGCTGTGATGTTAGAGAGGGCGAAAAAATCGGGCCCGTTGCTAGAAACGTAGGCGTCGAATGTCGATGGGAAGGCCATCTTGTCTGTTTTTTATTTCGATAAGGGGCCACATTTTCTTGTCCCTCATATATGTTTCAGACGTGTGAAATGCGAAACCTGATATGGTTGCATTTGCTGTCAGCATTCGTCAAGTACCCGAGGAGCTTGGTAAGACTCCATCGGCTATCTCTTTTGAATAGAGTCTCTCGCCAAGGGTGGCCGTACATGGCCGGGAATTCGAAGAATAAGTAAGCAATCGCCAACTTGAACTTTATGCCCGGACGAGGGTGACAAACGCCAGGGCACGAGGGCAGCTTGGACCACGCTGAACAGGTTAATGGAAGTCACCACTTCGATCGAGGAATAATACACGAGAAATCCGTGGTTGGGTTGAAAACGCGTCCAAAGTGGCCAGCGGGCTTGCAGCGGGCCGAATACCGGTCACGACGCGCGTCGAGTCACGCGTGACACTTCTCCTTCCCACCCACAAGGACACTCGATGAATTCTGAGTTCCTCGCCGGCGCGACGGAGGTAGTGGAATGCTTTGCGCGAGAGTTGAGCATCCTCCAAACTCAGCTCAAGGCTGAGGTGCGTCCGCCAATTCGTCGTGGAGCTGAAAATGCTCATCAGCTTGTGCCTTCGCAGGAGAGGCGAGCTGCGGCTGAGCTCATTGAACCGGTAAAAAATGAAGCGGAAGGAGGATTCTCCTTATTGTGGGTCACCAAAACGGCGCTGGAGGTGAGACGACAGAGGCTTGCCCAAGAAAGGATGGCCAAGAAGTCTGTCCAGAGGGTCTGTTCTTTTCCCCCTGCATTCCTGCTGGGTCAGGAACCAATGGCGATGCTTGTTAGGAGCTGGCCGCTCTGAAAATTGCGATGCGCCAAGAGCAGGAAAAAGTCAAGGCGCGCGAAGCTGCATCAGCACAGGTACGCATGCTACAGTTAGGATTCTTTCTTTTGGAAGCTGAAGGTGCCCAACCGTAGACGGCGGAGAGCCTTCAAGTCCAATTGCAGGAGCGAGATTTGCATATTATCATGGTATTATCAGCTTCCGCGGTCTGGGACTCCCTGTATTGAAAATCTGACAGATTGACGACGTGCTCCGCATCGCACAAGACGACAAGGCGAGAATTGAAACCGTACGCGTATAGTCTTTAGTACAATTCTTTCAATCCACCCTCCTGTAGGAGCTCCGCGACGCGAATTTGCGATTTGCGGCTTGCGAAGAAACCAACCTGGTGCGTCCTTGTGGTATCCCGACCGCCCTCCTTTGACCCTTGAAAGCATCTGCATTGCACGCGAACTCACCTGGAAGTGGCCGGAGACCAGCAACTGGCACGCGCGTACACACAAGTCGCTCAGCGTAATATGGAGCTCCGCACGGTCAGTCTACCTATCCCATTTGACTGACCTAGCAAATTAATCGCCCGCAGACGCGCAAGGAGCTCCGCGTGATGAAGCATGCAGCGATGGGTGCCCGTTCGGTTGGTTTGGCTTCTCATCTTCGTAGCGAGGCTCTGATACTTTCGGCTTCCTCCCTGAAGACCACAGAGCTCATCCGCGCGCGCTCCAAAATGGCGCGACGCAATCATAAGGCGACGAGGCAGAAGCTCAGGGGCGAGCAGGATGCACACGAGGAATTAAAATTCGTGCGTTGGAATCATCTTCTCACCTGCTGCTAGCTGGATATGTACCTCAGACGTGCCGGCAGCTGATTGACCTCGTCGAGGGACTCGAGGCGGCGGCGGAAGCTGAGACGGTGAATTGGCACCGCAAGTTGGATGTTGCGAACCTACAGCCGCAGCTGGAGAAGCAGCAGTCGCATGTGGATTCTACTTGCAAGTATAAGGCGAGATATAAGAAGACCAAGGCCCTGAATCGGGAGCTCAGGATGGTAAGTCTGTGTATAATGTCATCGATACCCATTGAAACTGACTGCCCGAGGACAGAAATTGGTTGAGGTGGATGAAGCGAAGGAGAACGAGAACGAGAACGGGGTTGCGTCGAAAAAACGGAAGGCCTCGGGGGAAATTGAGCAGCAAAAGAAGAGACGGGCAAGATTTTCGGTCTAGCATGAAGCGAACGCGATGTGTACTCGAGCAGAGGTTGTGAGTCTGTGTAACACTGTACAAATATTGTCGAATTCAACATGGAGACGATTCTTTTTTCAACACGATCCTATCCTTTCTCAACAACAGCCAGACTCGTTTCCAGCTCATTCTGGACCGGGCCTCCAAGTTCCACAAACGACTTCTGTTTGCACGGAAAACATAATCTGCAATGCGTCGTTCCAACCTCCCTGCTCCCATGCTTTCCATTCGACTCGTTCCTGTGCGGGCTCACCACCTCAGAGCAAGACGCCGATGAAGCACTGGCAGAGTCCCGCTGCGGTCCAAGGTCAAATTAGACATGTTCGATTCTAATGTGCAGGGTACATATCCATATAGTGTACACTGATCTACTGGCGTAAGACATGGGTAGTAACGTAGTCCGAGTCCTCGCTCTCCGATACGGATAGGTTTGGAAGCGCGGCCCTTGCGTGGTCCAAGAGCTTATACCAGTCCTGGACCAGGTCCCGCTGAGGCCAATGGCGTGTGAACTCGACGCGTTTGAGGGCAGGAAATACCGACAGCCATGGTAAAATTCTGTACATGCACCCAATACTCGAGCTACTGACCCCTTGATGAACGATACGCACAGCAACGATCGCAAAATTGCTGTCTCCTCCTCATTCGGTTGGTAGATATCGGAGAAGGGAAGAGAGAAGGGAGCATCAATTCAGAGGGTCGTCTCGTGTGCTCCACGAGCGGCGATTTGCCGAATCAACAACCTGTGGTTTTCAAGCTTGGTTTTCGAGGCCACATGGTTGGGAAAGGGGAGGCCGAGTGTCTGCTGTTCTGAAGGACGAATCGCATCGATTACCGCCCTCAAGGCCGCCGCGTCGTTTGACGAAAGGTGTTTCAGGGCCGGCAAGTGAACCTGCGGAGTTGCCAAGATACCGGGTTGAGATCTCGAGGTAACGCGGTCAGTGTCTGAATAACAAAGCTTTTCCAGGGTCTCGTGGCGCCGTAAAATTTGACCCGTAAAGTCAAATGCGGCAAAATCTTGTTCAGATCACCGCCTGGAAGTTCGAGACTCTTTGTCTGATGGCCGAGATGAAGTTCGTTCATTGGTGATCACCATCGTATAGGATGCGCGGGCACTAGAAGGCGATCTAATACGCCGTACTGCGACGGACTTCATCCGGCGCCACCGATATACGCCAGGAGTGGCGTCGGAGTCGGATTGGAGGATCCGCTGACGCCATTTGCGTGGATGGGTCGATTTTGAGAGACCGAATAGATTGACCGTCTATGGCAAAGCAAAGTAGCCAGGTGCGTATTGTTTCGTGCACAAATCTGGCGGCTGACAGCAAAACGCGCGCAAGGGATCGACACATATAACTGACCCTTCGACTATGGCCAGCATAGCATCATGGAACCAATTGCATCGTTCGTCCACCTCATCTTCCGTCAAGCCGGTCGACGTTTGGTCCTGGGTACTGGAGTAGGAGGCAAACTGAGGGAAGCAGAGGTCGAGTTCATTTAGGTTTTGGGCATCGGAGGACAACATTGCGCAGACAGCGAAGTTGTTCCCCGAACCCGCCAGCGTCGGTGAATTCGCAGACAAGGCGAGTCAGCAACGAGTCAGGGTAAGTGGGAGGCCGAGGACAGTGTTAAGCGCTAGAATCCGGGGTGACTGGTATATCTACACGGCCCTCGATCGAGCTTGATGAAACTCGACTTGAAAGTGAGGCCTTGAGGGCTGAGTCTTTGAGTGAGGGACTCAGGGAGGTTGGAGGGAGGTGAAGAGGATGAGTGACGTGGCGCATTCAAAGTCCGATGATTGATGATCACACCTTTGTACCCACGGTTCTATTTTGACAGTACAGTGCACCAACAGTGCGCAACACAGGTGTGTGTGCTCAGCATGTACCTCCGAGCCACCGCATTGCAGTGGGATGGGTATTGCAGTGCCTCGTACGCGTAGTCGTTCCCAGACCTATCTGATCCCTTGATGGTTCCAATTTGTGGTTGAAAAGCGTAGACACACCTAGTCTCTTCTAAACAGACGCTACAACAAATGTGCTCGTGCCTCGAATGTTGTAAGACACACCAGACACCGAAGTGCGGGCGAGGTCAGTCTACTTGACTTAGGTTTTATTGTATACTCGTGGGCTCCTGGGGCCATCAACGCACATCCGGATATGAATGACGGATGCTGTACTCAAACGCCGCGAGAAACGCCGTTTTTCCTTTTCTGTGTGAGCTGGTATTGAGTCCGTCGGCCGTCTGCCGCTGTATCACCCACCCCTTCAAGCTCTCAAGCACCCCTTTTGCTTCTTACCACAGTATACAAAGGATGCTTGCAGTACTCAGGTCGGTCTGTGGCACAAACATTACATGCTCACGACTTACCATCGGTGGTCTCCACAGCCTGGCACTTCTCCTTGGCGCCGCTTCTGCGCTCGCGCTGAGCATCGATGCACCGACAAATGTGACTGTGGGTGTAAGCACGAGTATCACCTGGAGCAGCACCTCCTCCGATCCGTGCGTTTATTACCCGCCTCTCTGTCCCGCATAAGCCCATCTGCCCAGTGTCTTCTCGATCGAGCTCAACAACCCGTCGCTCGTGTGTACCCCAAGCTGCGTCTTTATAGGCCAGTCAACTAACATCTGATCGCAGAACTCAGCTTTGGCAATCGCCAACAACGTGAACCCCGCTGACAACAACGCTACCATCGTTATTCCGCCCGTGCCCGCCACGGACGGTTACACACTTACCTTCGTGAATATCGCGGATATCAGCGACGTCTTTGCCACCAGCTCAAGCTTCTCGATTGCTGCCGCTACCAGTGCGAGTTCAAGTGCCACCGGTTCCACGAGTGGAAGCGGCACTACGCTGAGCGGAAATGGGAGTGCGACAGGCAGTACGAGTAAAGTATCTGTGTGAGTGCTGCTGCCTCCATTTTCTTTCGCCGGTCATCTTTTCCTCCTCAACCTGGTCCGTTTTCTCTGGCGGGAATCTTGCTGATATACCATTCACAGTACCACACTCTCCAGCTCTGCGCCCTCCGTCTCCGCATCCAACAAGCCCAACGCCGCCACGTCGATTCACAAGACTGTATTCTGTTTCGGAGCCCTCGCCCTCGCCTTGGCCCCGGTCGTGTGCGTTCTATGATTTTACTTTGATGGCAGGAGTACGGAAAAATCATCATCGGACATTGGATTACGGACCTGTTAGTATCAGGACGCAAGTTTATATCGCGGGATTGTGGATCACGATTATCGATAATATTGTCGGCGTTGCACCACGAGCTGCTTCACGTCGACTTCTGCACGTTTCAAGCATGTTTCATCCTGGTCTGCTGCTCTCCGGCCTCAGTTGACAGAGTCGTTTATGGAAGTTACAACGTTGAATGCAGATGGCGAAGTATTAGTGACCGTTAGTTGAAGTCCTTCCACTATCCCATGAGATCGTTGAGATATCGTGGGCTGGCTTTTAGATTTAGAGGCAGTGCACTGGAGAATTGATGTTATCACCGGGCAGTAATGATACATAGGTCCATTTGGGATGGATCAAGCCTTGCAGTTCGCCAGCACCAGCTTAACATAGTCCGCCATGATACGATGCGTCTCCTTTGACGGGTGTCTACCCCCAACGCCGAAAATTAGGCCACACCCACACCGTCAAGAATACCACTCACCCCGGAAGCCAATAAAACGAATTCAACGGCGTCGCGCACTCCCCACTCAAGTCCGTCTGCGACAAATTCGGAATGCACGCGCCCGCGGTCTTGTATCCAAACGCCGCGAAGCCCGGCGAGGTTCCCAGAACGGCGTCCCACAGCGGCGCGAAGTCCACGAACGCGATGTTGAGGCCAAGTTGCGAGCGGAGGGTGCCGAGGCCGGTGAAGACGGCTTGTTTCCACGCGTCGCCGGTGGCGGAGTGCGTGCCGCGGCCGTAGTCGTCGAGGACGAGGAAGTTTTTAGCGTTTGTGGGGGCGGCGGCGAGTTGTTTGATTTGAGTGAGGAGTTCGGCGGCGGCTTGGGGGAGGTGGTTTCCGTCGGCTGAGATTGTAGCTATCAGTTTTTGTTGGGAAAGATAAGTTATGGCTCGACGTACTTGAAGAGGCGCTGAAGTCGCTGGGAATTTCGAACAGCTTGATAAAAGGAGGGCGCGAGGGGATTTTCACTGCTTACTTGATTCCAAAGAAGACTGCATAAAGCGTCGTTGCTGGATCCAACACATTCTTTTGGCTGAGGAACGTAGCGGCTACAATGCCCGGGTTAGTAAATTATCCCGACTTGAGCCCGACGTTCAGCCGCACCTTCGTGCAGAAAATCGGTCTGGCCAGCTTTGCTCGGCCACAGCGTAACGTTCACGACTGCGCCGGATACCTATAGCAGTAATCAGACTTGCGCAATGAAAATTGAAATACTGGAAAGAGACGGACGGCGTAGTCCTTTATCGTTGCCCCCAAGTCACTTGCAACACCTTCCGCCCAGACCGGGCCGTCGGTGACGCGACCTCCCGCGCGTGGGCTGGTGCCATTTAGCACTGCTGGGGAAAGAGGGCCGCCGTCGCTTCGCCCACCCGAGGTATATGAGTCCTATTTGCGACGGTCAATGTATCGCGCCGCCGGGACAAAGAGCGTACGCACCCCGAAAGCGACGAATGTCTTGATTCCAGTGGTTACAATACCGGCGTTGACGTTGGCGGTGGTTCCACCGAGCTTGCCGCACGTCGGGGTGATTGCCAGGTGGACACCGTCGTTTGTCTGCCGTGCGATTGGCACGCGTACCGCGGCGGCGACCGACAAAAGAGCACAGAACGACGTGAGAGGCTGTAGCATGGTGTGGAGGATTGAGGCGTGCTTCTGTTCGTGGTTTTAAGCAAGCTCTGTACCCGCCAATGCGCCTTGTGATCAAAAGCGGTCCGCAGTTGTGATTAGCACCGGCCCGCGAGTTTGGTCGGGGAAAGGTCATGGTGTAAGGTAGTTCCGCCGAGATGCGCCCAGGAAGGCGGGGCTGTGACCGCTGTTCAAGCCAAGAGAGTATTGAGAGGAGAGCAAGTTGAGGACCGTGACAGTGATGGGATTCTGCCAAGAGTCGTCATTTTAGAGGCATTGCTTGGGCATTGCTTTCAGATGTAGGTCCACGCGGAGACCTAGTAAGCCGGCAGAAGATGGAGTTGCATTGCGACACTGGTTGCGTTGAGGGGGTGAAGATGGCCATGGTGGTCAAGAGCAAGAGGAACCGGCTATGGGTTGCCGATATCCGGTTTACGTCACGGTATTGTTGAACTTTGGTTGCATTCGGCTTCCTCCCACTATTTGCGTCAGCCATCTATCTGGCTGGATCCACCTCAGGAACGTTCATTAGCATTTGTATACGATCTTCGATTTCTGGAACACTGGTTGCATAATCGAACTTGACTGAACAGTTGAACTCGTGCTGCCGTTCCTGGTTGTATTTTTAATCAGAGCATGGGGCTACAGAGCGAGGGATTCTCTCGAAAAAACTGCGAAAGCCCCTCACAAGCAGTCTTGTACTCAATTTTCCGGTTCCACTTGATCACTTGCAAGTTGCACGATCATTCGACTTGCATCGAGCTTCAGATGTCCGACCGCAGTTAGATCACTCGCCAGGATCCAGTGTAAGTATGGGGGTAGTTGGAATCCGGCCAGATCCCCCGGCATCCCTTGCGAACTCAATATCGTCTTTGAGTAAAGATCCAAACCTGAGCAAAGTCGGGCCGAATTGTTCCGAAGCCAAAGTGACGGTGGCGATGTAGCGTGACCGTGACAGCCATTTTCCTTTCCTTCTCCCACCACATCCGCATTTCATGAGCACCGACCCCGCGCAGGCCATCGACCAACTCTTCACTTCCTTCAAACAATCCAGCGAGCGCGTAAAGCACCTCGAGGACACCCTCGCGCTCGAGGTACGCAGGCGTCCTTTGAAAGTTCCACTTCCGACTGTCTTTCGCGTTCTCGCAGCGTCGAGCGGCGGAGGATGCACTGGCGGAGGCCAAAGCAAATGGGGTGGCTGTCTCGCTTCAATTGGGTGCAGAAATCGCGGGCCTTCGGAACGAGATCACCGTCCTTCAATTTACGGCCGCCACGGTAGGTCAAATCTGGTCTGAAGCTGGATGTAGTTTGAGGTGTCGGGCGCTTGAAGCGGGAACAGCAGCTGACGGATGCCTCGAACGACTGGAGGCAACGGCTTAGTGGGGCTTTGGAAGCGTATAACAAGACTGAGGCTGCGAAGGCGGTGAGCTGAGTCGATGCGTTCGTCGTATGATTTTCAAAGTCGTTTCATGGCTTTTTGTCAGCAATACGCCGAGCTGGAGCGGACTGTGAGCTCGCTGCGGGAAGAGAACAGGCTGATTAGCCGGAAACTCGAGACAGCTACCGCGGAACTCGCCACTGCAGCGGCCCAAGTGAGCTCATCGTTATTCGAATTTCTGCTTGAGCTCCTGATGCGTCTTGCAGAAAGCTGAAGAGGAAGAGGTGAGCCAACTCCTCAGCCTTCTGTCCACTTCATATCTACATTGCCGGCCAGTCCGAATCGTACCTGCGCCAAAAGTACGATACGCTCAAGAGTACCCATCGCGAACTTAAGCGGGTGTGTACACTGCTGTTTGATCGTCCAAAAAAATTCAACCGCAGGTCATGATTAGGCGCTGTCCGAAGTCAACTCGGGACAAGCGGAGTTGGTGGCAAACGCGACGGCCCATGAGCAACTTGCGCTCCAATACGTTGAGGAGGTGTGTATCCGCTGATCCCGCAAGTACTACCTATCATCACTCATTTTATCGTTCGCAGAAGACGGATGCGGAACGGGTAGGCTTTCTATACGTGATTGGGTCAGCGCTAACTTTCTCATAGGCGCTGCAAGCACTTCGAACCAAGTACGACACCTTGAAGGCGAGAAAATCGCGCAAGCCCGTCGAGACGGTACGAATCTCTGTCGCATCGCATCGAGATTCCCGTTCATGAATCGTCGCAGAATGACGAGATCGAGGACCTTACTGCGGAGGTCAATACGTTGGCGGGAGACGTGGCCAGGGCGGCCAAGCTCGTGAGTCGCGGGCTCACTCCTTTTCACGTCAGCTGAATCTGCCAATCTGCAGAAGAAAACCTCTGACGAGGCGAGTCGCAATTTCTCTCCCGAGCGGGTGGTTTTGATCCCAAATCTTTTGAAATCAGGCGTACAAGAAGCTGGCAAAGATGTACGATGAGCAGAAGAACCTCAGCAGAGAGTTACAGATTGTACGTCGGCTCACCACTGTCACCCTCTCGTCATCGTTCACGGTTATACAGGAATACGACAAATTGTCGGCCACCAACAAGAGCGTCACGAAGAAATATCTTGCATTATTTAAAGACTCGACCGTGAGTTGAATGGCATCTGTTCTTCACAATTTACTATCGATTTGAATCTCGCAGACGACCTCGGACGTCCAGGACGCATACGACGACCTAGAATCGAAATATAATAAGCTCAAGGAGGTTTGCCTTGTCTTTCTCGTCTTTGTCCGAAGTTCTGAATTTGAAACGCCTTACAGACCTGCGGCGATCTCGAGGCGCAGAACATGCAGCTGCAGCAGGTTTGCCCCATACTTCTGACTGTCCAGCTACCTCTCAAACGAACCGCTAGGATTGCAGCAACCTGCGAGCAAGAACAACCGATCTCGAGAAGGTCTGTCCTACCATTCTCTTTCTCGTGGTTCACCGGTTACTTACGGAGGGACTCGAGACCTGCACCGATGTCATTGAAGCGGCCGAAAGTATGGATGTGGAATCTGAACAGTTGCGGTAAGGGTCCTCCTTTGGATGATGTTTCTCCGCCAATGAACTGTACATTACCAGGACCACCATCACTGTACGTCGTTTGTCCGCTGTTGGAATACTTCACTGACCACGGCAAAATACTCCAGTCGCTCAAGGATGTGGGTGCTTTCGCTGGTGTTTCTTCACGCTCATCTGACGCGCTTCAGGAATCCCGCTCGTTGGAAGAGCGATTCAAAGGCGTCAATACTGTCAACCAGGCTCTTCGCAGTCGTCTGAAGGTGAGAATGAATCCTGTCGTAGGGCTTCTCGCTGAACTAAAAGCTCGGCAGCACGGACGCGTTCCGGTGGGTTGCGACAACTTGATCTCTGGTTCTTTTCAACTCTATCGATGTTGCAGACCGCGGTGGCGCGGGTACTCTATGAGGATTTCATGGCCGCACTTCCGTCCTCGATTGCAGAACGTCCTGATTTCGGGCTGCTGCAGCCTGTTGCGAAGAGCGGGGTCAACCTACACGACATCATGGCTTCGGTTCGTTGCGTTCCTTTTCGTCTTTGTTGTTCACTGAGACGTACTGCCGCAGGATTCCGCTTGTGCGAGGTAATTCAATATCACTGGAGGACGCATCTCATCAACAGCTCACACGTTTCCCCCCAGCTTCCTCGACCAGTCCACGTACCTCCCCAAACGCACAGTGTGGTGCACCCCCACGCGCCTACACGCCCTGGCGTTCCACCCCACGCACCGCTACCACGCGCGCGGGTCGTGGACCGAGGCGCTGGAGGTCCCCGCGCTGCACGGCGCCGCGCGCGAGCTGTTCGTCGACGTCGAGGACTCCATATATTATGTCGGGACGTACCGCGCGCACGACCTGCGCCATCTGTGTCTGGGCGGGACGCCGCCGCCTGACGTCGTGGTGCGTCTCCCTCCGGCTTTTTCTTCCTGTCTTGTCTTGTCCTATCCTATCTTATTGATTGTTGATTGCTCGGTACTGTATCCGCCTCACCAGTCTTCACTGGAAATGCACTTCGCCGCGCACCTCGGCACGCTCCCGCCCGAGCAGCGCGTCCCCGTCACCGCCAAAGCCTTCGCGAACGGGATCCTCAACGCGGACTGCATGGGCTTCCAATGCATTGGGTTCAATAAGGCGCTGTACGACGCGCTGCGGCGTAGAAATGGAGGGATTAAGCGGGAGAGCTCGCCGGAGGTGGAGGTGCTGGATGTTAAACGCGTGAAAAGGTAGTGGGGGTAATTTGGGAGAGGCGCTGGACGTGTACATTATTTCTTGGAAGGTATCGTAATTGAGGGAGCGCGTGATACTCTGAACGGCGAATGATTGCTTGGATATGAGCTTTGTCGTTGAGAAAGCCGGGTACAACTGGCTGAACGGAAAGCATTTGTTCTCATATCTTGTCGCGCCTCGTGAAAAACAGGCTTTCTGCGCCCGTGCGTTCGCAAGGGAAAGTATCCAGGTCCCTGGTTGAAGTTGAAGATGAAGTTGAACAAAGTTGAACTTACGCACGGACCGATGCCGTCTATAACCCCTCAGGCTCAGCGTTGGACTCTACGCAGGCCTTCGACGCGTTCGCGTAGCCGCAAATCCTGGATGGACCGCTCCAAAAACAACCGCGCCAAATATCCAATATTTAAATTCGAGCATCGGAGCAAGGTGTACAGCGCAAGACGCAGAGGGGTGCACGATGATGTACAATTACAATTACATCCGGTGTATCATAACACCGCGCTTCTGGGTGGCTTATTTCGCGGAGGGGTTCGAACTTGTCGTTCTCCGGCCCATATGCATCCCAACGGCCGAACCAAACCAAATCGCGGGTGGGGGGGATTCAGAATCGCTGTCGGCAATCCCAATGCCAATCCATGCCAGTGGTGCAAAGTTTCGAGCCGCGGGGATGGGGATGGGGATGGACCTTAGGCCGCATCGGTGAGTCAACTTTGGGCCACATCGGTGATTCGGGCGGCGGGCGGGCCTGTGTACTCTGTGTACGTAGAGTACGTTAATTGTCAATGGTCGAGAAGAGAGCTCGCGAATCGAAGCCATAAGGTCCCTGCGCTTGCGGACGGATGCGACACAATCGAATGCAACATCTATCGTTCTCGACAGGGGTAGAACTTACGCCGAAGAGTCGGGGTGAGCAGCACTGCCATATTCATACTGAGCCTTCCACAACGAAGGAACGCCTTTTACAAGAAAATACTGGAACTTGCGTACGGAAGCTACAGGAAGGGAGGCGATGAAAGCGACACACGGTTGCGAGCGAGATTAGAAAATTGCCGTCTCATACAAAATTTCGCAGCGCTGGAAGTTTGGAACGGGGATAAGTCCCGGTGAGCGCGATGCATGGCAGCTAAATGGCGACGCACAAGGGTTATGGGGCCCAGAGTGTCTCAAGAAAGCGCGCTGCTCCTTGTTGATCTTGCGCCAAATCCTGCCACTCGATAACGGCATCCCCCGCTCGCGCCCCATGTCCTCACGAATGTCGCCGTGCCGCATGACCCGGCACAGAAAATCCTCGTCCGACGAATACCGCCCGGGGAAGTGCGTGAGCACCTCGTTCATCCCGTCCCAGACCACGTACTGCGTGCCGACGGCGACGAGAACCTGCGGATCCACGCCGACGTCGCGGTACGCCAGCGGCCGGGGCGTGGGGCATTGGGATGTTTGAACCGGAGAATTTCAGGCGTACTGTACTATTTCGACCACTTATTCACGTGACGGGTGACAAGCCCTCGTGAAATGAATGAATTTGGGTCCGTGACGGTGACGGGGAGGTTTTGAGGCCTAATGGGGCTTAAAAACGTCAAAATTTTCGCTCCGGCATTCGCCGGACGTCCATTTATGGTAATTTTCTGTGATTGCCGAGGAATGAAGACCTTAGCCAGTGAACTTTGGTGGTGACGGGTGACATGCCGTGAATAAGTGGTCGAAATAGTACAGTATATGGGGTTTTGATACATCACGGCCCCTGGTTTGACCGAAGTGCCATGATGTATCAGCCTCGGTAGTCCACCAAAGTGGATGATACATCACCTATCGACATTCCCATATCGGGCTCCCCCACCCATGCGCAGGCGCCCGCGCTTGTTCGGGCATTGCCTGGTCCGTGCACGCGGCGCGCCCGCCATTCCCCAATTAGGATATTTGTTGACACATGTTAGCATCACACTACATTACACCTCCTCTTCCACCCTCCATCGCTTTCCCTCGCCCGGGCTCCCTGGCGGCTCCCTCGCCCTCGGCTTTCTGGCGGTACACGTCCCCCACTACACATGTGCTACTGTGCTTCAGGTGTGCCTTAATTGCCTTTATATCGCGTGCCCTGGCCGGGCCCGCTTCGGCGACAATTTCCTACAAAAAGGACGACCTGGGCACCACTCAGGCTTAAACTTGGGCTGAATACTTCTGGTGCTGGCCCCCCTCGCTTCTGAGTCTGTTTCTGTCGATATCGGTGCCCTGGTTCGGCCGCAATCCCGCCTACGGCCGCTTCAGCTTGCTTCTCCGCACCCGCCCGTTCCTTGCCCTCCTAGCAAAATCCTGGCATCCCGTACACGCTGCGCTGCTCCCATACCCTGCACTTACTCTCAGCGGTCACAACGACAGCTGCCAAGACCGCGGGCTCCAAATTTGCGCTACCACCGTTTCAGGACGGGGACTGACTGCTGCCGCTACGCGGTTTTTTTCTAGAAGCTTGGACATTCTCCGGCTAAAATCCAAGGCTGGGTGCTGCTGGGTGTGCGCCTGCACCCCGGTTGGACTTGTGTGTTCCACGAAACCTTCCTCATATTACCGGGGCCATCCGCCACAGCCTTTACGCTGTTTCCCCGCCTCATACTCCATATCTCAAGTGCGCTCTGACTCCGAGTTGACGAGGGACACCCATCTTTCATGTAGTGCTGTGCTTGTACGGGGCTGCTGCAGGTCAATATACTGATTTCTACCTCACTCAAATTATGCACTCCCTGAATCCACACAGCGCTACATCCCCGCGCAGGCATGTTGGCTCCCCACAGATTCATTCCCTAGCCCCGTTCCTGTATACAGAATATCTGTGAACGCGATGTTGATGCAGTATTCGGCTCTGGACTCCATTTTGATTGTGGCAGGCCGTCCTTATTGTTTTTAGTGCAATCACTATTTTTCTGGGATAGGACGAACCCTTCTTGTGTCAAAAGGTTGTGATGTGTCCCTACCTCGCTTCCCTTGCGCGCACCACAGGCGCAACGAAGACATGAGTGGGGTTTTGATGGGGTCAAAATCCGACGATTTGTGACTGTCCAGTTGCTTGGGAGGATAGCAAGTAGCAGAAGAAGAATACGGATACGATTTTGAATCCCCTAAGTCCCCAAATCAGCAATTTGATTTTTTTTTGGTACCTGAACATCGCTCGAGTTCAAAGCCAGCGTACTACTGCAATGGGTTTTAGCCTTCGTTTACGGTTGTTAACAGACACGTTCTGTGTATATTGCTTGTCACAACCCTCCAAATGATAAGCTCTTTTATTTTCGAGGTCGGCTTGTATTCCTGACCCTGGCTACGTCGAAAGATCCTGGATTTCCGCAAGTCGCGGCGCCGTCGCGACGATTTTCGCAATAGGTGATAATTTGAGGAGGCCCCGTTTTCGTAAATTTTCAATTTCTTTTGGATATTCAAGACTGGTTCATCGGGACGGTGCTTTCTACGATGTTGGAGTACATCCCAGGTGGCCAGGACGGCTAAACGAATGTGGTTTTCATTCCGGTGACACTGTGGGAATCCGCGATGTCACGCTGTAACAAGAGTGACACTCTCTTCTTCCCCACCACGGTCTTCGTCCGCCAGGTCCACGCAACACTCTCTGCCCCCAAATTCACGCTGCACCCCTTTGCTAAACCTCTCACACTTATCCTTGTCGACCCCCAGTCATTTTCGTCCCGCTATTCGCTCGATATCGTGGTTTTTCCACTGCTGTCATCTTCGACCGCAATCTTCGGCCCATCATCCCTAGGAAGCCTGCACGACCTCCTCCGCCGTCTCTCGCCTCCGTAGAAACGTCTCGTTACCGCCGCTAGGCGTTGCGCTCCTCGTATCTCTCGAAAATCGTGGTTTTACCGACCCAAGCAGGCTGAAGGGCGCCAGCTGTCTGTGGGCATGGGAGGAAGGGATACATGCATGGTACTCGGTGCGTCCATACTGCTGGTAATATTCTTGCTACTTATCTCACTCTTCCCGCTGTTACCACCCGTTTGGCGGGCGGTCTCTTGCGTCGAATCACTGATTCACGCCAATGCCGCAGCGCACACGGCAGTCGTAATCTCTAGGCTGTTTCGAAGTGTCCGCGACGCCCGCTTCTGTCCTTCCCTCGTCCCTCGTCCCGCCTCCTGCTGCCGTTGCCATCCGCCGCCAAATCGAGCGCACTAGGGAAGCACCCTCACTCTCCGCTTGCCGCCCGCGGCGCGGTGGTCATGCTGGCGCGCTTGCCTGAGCTGCCCACGGCGCGGTGGTTATGCTGGCGCGCTTGCCCGACCTCGCAGTGAGGACACGGTGGCGGTACGCCAATTGGGGGAGGCGCCCTTGGTGTGTTGTCTGCGCCGTTGGGGCCGCGATTGCGGGCCAGCGCATTTGTGTCGCGGTCCAGTTTGGTGCGGCCGCGCTATCGCAAATGGCCAAGGGAGTGGTCGCGGCCGCGGCCGTGACCAGTGGCGGCGGGCGGGGATTGACCGCGTACCTGCAGCCCCCAACGCAATTGCCGCGGCACGCGGGGGCTGCCATGTACGCCACTCGGCCGCATGTGCGAACTTGATGCCTGTATGCATTTGTCCCACACTACACGTACGTGCGCTGTGGCATCTGGCAAAACGGAGCGCGCATCGCATCTTTCGAGACACAACAGCACTTACCGCCTCGTTACGCTCGTGGCAGCTTTAGTTTTCCTATCTCATGTATCTTATTTAGTGGTGCTACAATGCCTAATTTTTTAAAGAATTTACGCGACTTTTTTATGCTCGCTGTCGGGAACGACGACGAGAGCGTTTGATCGCTGTCTTCCTAATGCGGTTGTGTGAGCACGCCGTGCAGCACGATGCCTACACTGGCTTGGGAATGCGGGGACAGGTCGCTGGGTGATATATCAGCTGTGCTGGTGGAGTACCGGGGGTGATACATCACGCCACTTCGCACTCCGGAAAAAGGCAAAATTTGGGGTCCCTGAAGAGGTATCTTAAATGTATAGTATCAGGAACAGTAGTAGTACCAACAAAATTGCACCTGAAATGCAGAGTTCCGGGCCGTCTGAAGAGGTTTCTGAAATTATTAGTTTCCGAATCAGTAGCTGGTGATCCGATACTTACCGTTTCGGGCACCGTTTCCGTTCTCCAGAAACTGCTCCTGAAACTTTGAGTTTCAGGGAGCGGTTTATTGTCCACCAAAGACAATAGTTTCGGTCACAGTTTCGGATGTTGCCGAAACTGTTGTTTTCAGTGGGCCGGGCCGGGCGGGCCGGCCGGTGTCAGGAGCCCGAAAAACAATAGTTTCGGCAACATCCGAAACTGTGACTGACACCATTGTCTTTGGGGCACAATAAACTGTTCCCTGAAACTCAAAGTTTCAGGAGCAGTTTCTGTTGAGTCGAAATTGCACCTGATACGGAGCATTTTGGGTGGCCAAATACCATTCCCAAAATTTCCTGTTTCAGTAACCCTTCCAGTGCCCCAGATATGCTACATTTCTGTTACAATTTTAGCCCTGCTTATATTGCTACCAATACTAAAAGCTTAAGATACATCTTCAGGGACCCCGAATTTTTCTTTTTTCTGGAGTGTCGGTGGTCGAGCGATGGTGATATATCATACCCCCAGGCTCTGGTGAGAATTTCGGACTCAGACTTCAGTATCTAGCCACATAAATTCCCGATTTCGTACAACGTACAGTTTCTGATCCACTAAAACTTTGATTCTGAGCTGCTTGCTCCTTCCTAGTACTTGTTCGTGGCCCGCTGTTAATTCCTCGCCATCAATGTGCCATCAGCGAGTCGGCGCCTGCCGGGCCGAGATTTTGTGCTCAGTGACCTGTGACCATTGTGACGCTCTCTGCTTCCCACCCTCATGGTCAACGTCGACGTCCTCCTCCGCAACCCATTCTTGACCCATTCGACCTGGATATATCCGCGGAGTAAAACAGGCTCATGAATTTAACCCGGGCGCCTCCTCAGCATTACTAGCCATCTTGAAATTTGCACTTCGTCTTCGACTCTAGATCCACGAGAATTTGGTTTCAAAGAAGAGGAGCACGGCGTGAGACAGTCCGGCGCAGTCTTAAATCATATGTCTGGATGTCCAAGCGCTGATTCTACCCTTCGCCGATTGGTTCGTGGCACCCTACACTCCGGAAAAAGGCAAAATTTCGGGTCCCTGAAGAGGTATCTTAAATGTTTATTATCGGGAACAGTATTAGTACCAACAAAACTGCGCCTGAAATGCAGAGTTCCTGACTGTCTGAAGAGGTTTCTGAAATGATTAGTTTTCGAATCAGTAGCTGGTGATCCGATACTTACAGTTTCGGGCACGTTTCCGTTCTCCAGAAACTGCTCCTAAAACTTTGAGTTTCAGGGAGCAGTTTATTGTTCACCAAAGACAATAGTTTCGGTCACAGTTTTGGATGTTGCCGAAACTATTGTTTTCAGTGGGCCGGGCCGGGCGGGCCGGCCGGTGTCAGGAGCCCGAAAAACAATAGTTTCGGTAACACCGGAAACTGTGACCAACACTATTGTCTTTGGTGCACAATAAACTGCTCCCTGAAACTCAAAGTTTCAGGAGCAGTTTCGGTTGAGTCGAAATTGCACCTGATACGGAACATTTTGGGTGGCCAAATACTATTCTCGAAATTTCTAGTTTCAGTAACCCTTCCAGTGCGCCAGATATGCCACATTTCTGTTACAATTTTAGCCCTGCTTATACTGCTACCAATACCAAAAGTTTAAGATACATCTTCAGGGACCCCAAATTTTGCTTTTTTCCGGAGTGCTAATCCCGTGAGTTCTTCGTCGTGATCAGTGTCTATCGCCGCGAAAGAACAGAAGCCAATGCCCCTTTGTTTGAACTAGCTGCTGTCTCTCACCAAGATGCTACCCGTACGCGGGCTTGAGTGACCGACCAACACATGAATGAGGTGAGTTCTGTATTCTACGTGTATCCCCTACTGACGGAGGGCTACCTGTAGAGCAAGGTACTGTGCGTGTACAGTCAGGCCACTGCTTATCCGAGGCGTGGCACCATCCACACGCGTGATTGGCTGGATCTCAATTTGCAATACGACGACACTGGCATCTGGGGCCTTTCGAAGCGCATGTTCCAACGTTCGACGCACTTCAATCCAAGAACTCCGACCCACGGCGAAATTGAAGCTCCGATCGAAGTTGGGAGTAAGCCGCACCTTTGCCCACCCCACCACCCTTAAAAGCTTTTGCGTATCTGACTCCACCTCGCTCATAGTACTCCGTCCATTTCCCTCTGGGCTGAATTTCTTTGCTCTTGTCTCCACGCTTCACCTCTGTTTTTGTAAGTCCTCCAGTGGTCGTCCGAGTGCCCTCTTTCCATTTACACGGCGCTCGACGTTCAGGCTGTAAGCATGAAAACTCTCCTCGTATTCTGCGACGGCACGGGTATGGATGGGTCGCCCGCGCTATCCGGCGCGTTTTCTTTCAACGGCAACGTCCATCATGTTACCATACACTTACCAGCGGATTGTTCTAGATAATCCATCGCCTATGGGCATGGGCCGCAATAACACGCAGTATGCTGGGAATGTCTTGCGTCTCTGTAAGCAGCGATGTTTTGAACCCGGATCTCATCGTCCTTATTGACATGCTCTATGCAGCGCGCGCGGTTAAAATTACGGATCTGTACGTCGCGTCTGAACTACACTTCATCGTCTCAACTCACAAGCCATTTGTTCTAGGGACGGCAACAAACAAATTGTCTTTTATCAGAGTGGCGTGGGCAGCGAAGCGAATTTCGACGGTAACCCAAGCTCAGGAGTTTTGCCAAACGGTACGCAAGTTCGTCGCTCTTCATCTTGGATTTAATTTGCGCGTGATGGAAGCTTTGGGCACCGCTGTCGGTGAGTAACTCACTTCGGGAACTTTGTGCGCAATCACTCATTCATTTTCTGGCACGTTTCGCAGCGAGCAAAATCCGCGACGCATATGTGTTCATCGCCCAGAACTTCGAGACCGGGGATAAAATATGTTTATTCGGGTGAGGATACCTGTGATCGCAACGCGCCGACCAATTAGTTGAATACTTTCACAGATTCTCCAGGTAGGCGAGCATGACTCGAGCGCTCTTTTCTGTCTGATGCATCGGGAACTCCAGGGGCGCGTATACCGCGAGAAAGTTGTCCGGATTGATTGTGAGTCGTGGAGCTCCACCCCTCTTGTTCCGAGTCGTTGATTCAAACTCGCATAGGATTCCATTGGTTTACTGTCGCGCGAGAATCTCAGTCACTTCTTTCCGATCTGGCGTCAACTAATTGACAACGAGACTCCCACAATTCCTTCCGACACCCGCCACCCGACCATTAAGTATATTGCGCTTCCTATCCTGTTGGCCCGCCGTTGATCTCCCTCCAGATGTGTCGGAGTCTGGGATACCGTCGGCTCCGTGTTTAACGAGATTGACGCGTTGAATATCGCCGATACCAGTCTCCCGCCGACCGTGGAGGTCGCTCTCCATGCAATCTCGCTCCATGAAAATCGGGAGAAATTCCTTCCGACCCTCTGGAGTGTCCCGTCGCGCGGGCTCAAAGCCCACCAAAAGCTTCTGCAGGTAAGATCGCTGACAGTCAGCCCGATCTTTTTCTAATGAAACGACGACCAGGTGTGGTTCCCCGGGGCGCACGGTGACGTTGGTGGAGGGTATGAGCGTCACGAACTCTCGGATATCAGCGTATTCTGGATGGCGGTGCGCTCCCTTTGTACTCCCTCGGCACCCCATGGATTGACTTGCGCTTGGTCAGGGAGAAATCAAGTCCTTTGTCAATTTGGATCTCGAGTTCTTGCGGTCGTACAGCCAACCCGGTCCCGAGCCTTGGGGAACGTCCCAGCCTCACAACGCGTACATGGAACTACCTCGGGCGCTGCGCCCGTTGATCGGAAACAAAACGCGTCTCGAAAGCGACCAGATTACCGCGGACTCGCTCTTCCACGAGAGCGTCAAGTATTCGCCGGACGTGCTCACTTCCCCGGAGAAGATGCTTACCATGCGCACTCTCGAGGAGCGATTTGGCGTCGGCTTCGCGCGTTATTCGGCCTTGAACGAGTTTGAAAAGCATTGCAAGGACCAGTGGGGTTCAAAGGTATCTCACTCATTTTGGGTTCACTTTGGTTCGCTACTAATAACCGCGTCTTCCAGCTGAGACATGGTTCGCCGCCTGGCAACGAAAATCCGGAGATCGTCATGGGACCCCACGTCGCTTGAATCGGTACCTGTTTTTCTCTGTTCACTGACCACGAACGTGGAACTAATTATAAGTGTGCTAGCAATGCACCGCGAAGCACGATAGGTCGGTTGTTTTTCGCAACGGCAAGAATAACAGCTCGCCTCGAATGATCGTATCGCTCAACACTTGTACTCGCTCGGTATCTTGAACGCATCTAAATCCCATTTCAGCTGCTAGCTGCTACCCCGACCGATGCAAATATTTGAGTTCAAATAAGTGCGTGTCAGCCCCGGCAGCCCAAATACTTCGAACGCATGTTGAGAGCTTTTAGACTAATAAGTGGATTGGCTTGGTGGCGCGGCCGGGTCTCGCCACGACTCAACCAAGAAAACGCAAAACTTACGACGGTATGAGAAGGTAGACAGTGGTTAGACCGATCATTGTGTCTACGTCAATTTCGGATGCTGGTCTATAAACCAATGTAGTACATTGCTTTATAGGGGTAGACCGAGGGTAGACCGAGGTAAAGGTAGACGCATACCGAGGGGGGACCGATCTACTTGGGGTTGGCAGTGAGTGCGTTATCAGTATTCCACGAGGCTTGCAGGGCTCAGAGTACAGGTTCCGGAGCGTTCACACGAATAGCACGCAGTCGCAAAATCTGGGTACTATGCCTTTTTTCCTACCCGCCCCCCCAAAAAAAACTTTATGTAATTTATGGTCTGACTACGGGAGACTACCAATATTATACTAGTATGCCCTCGGGTGGAGTTGAACCACAGACTCACCCTAATTCCAATCGAATTCCAACTTGAAGCTAGTTCTTGCGGGTATGTAGCGTACTTATCCAAGACTTTCGCTCACTCAGTGATCTGATCCAAGGGCCACTCAGCTTGTCGTCGAATGTCCGCATGGTTTATCCCCCCCGAACTTGTCGCGACCCGCGTCATCCTCGGCACCTCTTCCGTGGAATCACTCACCAAATATGACCAAGTAATCCTATCCCTACAGCATGCGCACTTACACCTGCCACATTACTAACACATTCGGAAGACATTCCGCATAGTATTAAAAGGCCTCCCCGTCTGCAACTCAATCATCAGCATCCCCAGACTTACCGTCATGTCTACCCAACAGGCCCTTCTCATTCCCTCCCAAAAAGCGCCCTTTGCCTTGGGCGAGCGGCCGGTCCCAGTCCCTGGAAAGGGCGAGGTCCGCATCAAGATCATGGCCGTCGGGTTGAACCCCATGAACTGGGCGCAGCGCGAGTTCGACTTTTTCATCGCGGCGTATCCCGCCGTGATTGGCGGGGACATCGCCGGTGTGATTGACGAGGTCGGGGACGGCGTCAACGAATTTGCAAAGGGCGACGAAATGTTGGTGTTCCTGTTGTTGTCTTGCTTGCATGAAAGCTGACCCTCTAAATATAAGACTCGTACAAACCATCGAGGGCGGGTTTCAGCAATATGTTATCCTCCCCGCCTTCCTCTTGATCCGCGTACGTGCATCGTAGAAAACTAACCGAACAGATAGCTGACCACCGCGCAGAAACCTCATAACGCGAGCTTCGACGAGATGGCTAGTTTCCCCATCACATTCCCCACAGCGGCGGTTGGCCTGTGCGCACCTGCGCCGATTGGCCTTGGTCTCAACCCCACCCTGTCCTGGGATAAGCCTCAGCAGGGGTCTTCCGGGCTTGTCATCGGTGCAGGCACTTCCGCCGGTCAATTCGGTATGATTTCTGCCTCCCAGTTTCGAAAAATGCAACTGATAAACTGCCGCGCAGCCGTCCAGCTGCTCCGTTTCCTTGGATTTACCCGCATCGTCGTGTATGCCTCCAAGACCCACTTCCCCTATCTCAAAGACCTCGGCGCGACCGAGTTCATTGACCGCGCCGAGATTGCGCTCGAGACACTCGCTGTATCGCCGCCCGTGCAGGTGGTGTACGATGCTACGCCTGTCGGTGCGCTGAACGCGGCGTACGACTCGGTAATCGACACGGGAAAGATCACCACCGTTCGCCCTCAGGCAACGACTGACAGAGAAGCCCGCGACATCACGCTAGTCAAGTGCTTCGGGTACTACGCCGGTCCCGACGTTACCAAGGGGGAGTCCCCTGGCGCCGTGCCCGCCCACACAGCATTCGGGAAATATATCATCTCGGAGTTGCCAAAAATGGTTGAGAAAGGGGTGATTGTGGTACGTTTGCACCCCATTTTGTGTGTCCATTTTAGTGCGCAGTGGTTGACTCAGGAGTTATAGCCCAACAGGATCGAGGTCCTTCCGAAGGGACTCGCGGGTATTCCAGAAGCATTGGAGAGAATGAAGGCGGGGACTGTGAGCGGGGTTAAACTCGTGGCGCACCCGCAGGATTCAACTAATTAGGCTGGAACTCGGCGAAGGATTTGTAGCGTAGATATTGTATCTACTTCAATCAACGCCATACACATTCAAAAGGGATGAAGACCTCTATTTACTCTATTCACGATACAAAAGAAAAAATGCTCTCCAAGCCGCCTCTCCCAGGGAATTACACCAACGTGCCAGGCATCAGGAGCGAGTTAGCGGTATTCCAGGCAGGCTCCGTTGGGTCATTCCGTAGATTGAACAAGCTGCTATCGTAAGGTAGTATGCGCGTAATGGTCAGGCAGCGTTTTGTGCAAGACTTGGTTCAATGTCACGGTTGAACATGCAGTCCGGTGCCTACTGCTCATCAGATATGCGACTGATACGTATAAAACGAAGCCGAGAAAGATTCTAGGTTTGGCAATGGTGAGGGAATTAGAGGTGGAGATATGGAACGAAGTGGGCTAAGGGTATTCAAGAAATAAGCCTAGAGTCTAGTATCTACGTCTTGTTGAAAGTTCGACGCGGAATGTTCGCGTGTTCGGAATCTTGACCCAAAAGCCTGAGTAGTGAGATCTTTCAAGGAAGGTAGCCCCGCGCACCTAAGTATCCTGCGTGACCGGAGCCTTGCGGCACCGCTTGCGACGTCGACGACGCTTTTTATCGTTGGCTGCACGTTAACCATTCCTAATCAGCAGGCAAATCCAACTTGGGTAGAGAAACACGGCCCACCATCTTGTTCAAGAACCAGTGTGGCCGCATCCTCCATGCGAGACAAAACATCACGCGTCTGGACGAGGCTGCGCTTCCGTGCGTAGACTGCCCAGGCAAATGGGAGGGAGAACATCGTGTTGCGCGTCATCTCGGCGAGGGCGGCGTGCACGCTTAACGCCTCGACCTATTTGTCCGTAAATACTGGCTCCAGAAGGAAATAAATAAGTGAAGCAGACTCACTGGGGTATTGAAAGGTACGATCTGTTGTGCGGTGAGAGTACAATCAGCGTTGGGAAAGAGCGAGGATTTCGAACACACTCGAGTTCGCGGGGGAGGGCCGTCCTTTCCACGAGCCCCGGCGTTCAGTGGCAGAAGGTTTCTAGTGCGTAGATACTCACAGCGGTGGGCAACAGCTGACTGCCCCGCACGACGAAGGTGCGAGGACCAAATTGACTTTGAGCTGAAGTAGTAGACATATTGCGGGAAAAGAAAAGAAAAGAAAACGACCGAGATAAACCGGCCACGGCACATATAAAGCCCTCGCTTGTCTCTCGCCACCACGAGGCGCCAGGCCGATCGATGCCAGAGGGTTGGTGTTTCATTCAGCCCGAGTGATGATGGGAATCCCAAATGTTGCATTTTGCAACCCAAAGGTACTGCCCGATGCTTGCTCCTGGAATCTGATCGCTTTTGCTGAATCTATCGCGGTTCCTGCCTCCTTTCAGTGTCTTCTCGCCATGGTTCTCCTCGGTGAGCGCTGTATTTTCAACCTGCTCCGGCGATCTATATCCGATACGTCCGTCACCGTAAATGCACCTTTCCTTTCTTGGGATGCAGGGCAACATTGATTTCGGGATCGTTACGTTGACGTCCAAACCACCCACAGGGCACCCATCCCAAACTTATCCTCGGACTCTCGGACGCACGGATTTTGAGCGATCTCCACCGCAAAAGTCGACACAGCGGTCAAGATAATCCAAGTCTTCCGGAATCCGTGTAACTGTTCCAGAAATGTAGTAAAGGCGCATCAAACCTCTCTCCTCCGCTTCGCAGCCCTCCCTTGCTCCCCGTCTCCACGCTTCCGCTTCCCGCCCCCACTCCGCTCTGCCCAACAAAATCAGCGCCCTTGCTAATTACCCCGACGAAACAGGACGTACCCTCCCTCTCGCAATCCACCCCGTCCAATTCCAGCCCCCGCACAGCGCTTTCCATCTCCTCCAACACCTCCCCCGTCCTTCCGACGCTGCCCGTCCGCGCATACACCGCCCACGCGGCATCCACGGAGAACATCTTCGTCTTGCGCGCGAGGCGCGCGAGCGCGTTGTGGGTCTGGGCTTGCTGGGCTGCGGTTTCTGTTTCTGCTGTGGGGTGGGGTGCGGATTCCGTTTCTGCTAAAAAGGAACGGGTCAGCGGCTGCGCGCGGTTGAATGCGCCGATGCGTACCTGCCCTGGCCTCGTTGTGGGCGGAAACTTGTGGGGGTCTAGCGGGCTTCGGTGAAGCAGGCGCAGGGAGTCGGGCGGACGCCATGCCACTCGCGCGGTCGAGCAGTTCCTGTGTACTCTGGGGTTTCTTTGCCGTCGTAGCAGCGGGGCCGCGCGCTGGCTCCGAATATGACGCTTGGGTTTGCACTGATCCATGGGAGGGCGGGATCGGCTGGCGCTGCTGGGCACGTCTCAGTGAAGGGATGCGGGAAGTGCAACGTGCGCGGCCGACCTTTCCTTCCTTTGCCGCTACGACGGATACGGAGGCTGCCATGGTCGGGGAGAACTAAAGCGGATGAGCCGCTGTTCAGTACATGCGCGGTGTATGAGCGACTGACCTCCTGGATCAAAGACACATCCGGCGTAGCATCCACCTTAGACCCCTAATCAGTCAACGCAGTCCGAGGGAAGTGCTTAGAACAATCGCACCACTTTACGGGGTGTCGACGTCGCAAGTACTAGTGGAAGCAATCTCTTCTTGATACCGTGCGGCTTCCCCGGCGGGGTGGATTTCCCCTCTGCCCGGAAATGGCGACTGGAATGCGCGAGCTCGCCGCGATGGTGGGGCTGTGAATGATAGTTGTCGGCATGTTCGCGAATGCGTTGGTTGGATCGGGTACGCACTGGCGGTCGCGTCGTAGTCTCGGCGTGTTCTTCTGCGAGGAGGGACTTTAGGTTTGCCAGCGCGCGCACCTGGCATTTCAACGAGCATTGGCGGATCGACGTATAGGGAGGCAGAGCATACCACAGGCACGGTGGATTCCGAGTCTTTGGTTGGAGACCCAGCGGGTTCGGCAGATGTAGCTACAGATATGTTTGGGCTTGTCTGCACCGGAATTCAGTCGCTGATACGAGATACGACGAGGAAGAACGCATACGGCCGGTGTTTCGAATATCCTGCTCTTCCGCGCAGAGCGCACGGTCTTTATTGCGGGCGGCGCCGTCGGCTGGCGCGGGGGCAGCTACACAGCACAGTAGCCAAACAGAAGCCCGGGGGTGAATCACCGAACGCACCTCCGTGCGCTTCGTTGCCGAGAGCTCGTAGCGCTGGGCCCGGTACTCCTTCACGCGATGCTCGAACTTGACGCGGTTGTTCTTGTAGCGGTCCATCCAGGATTTGGCCGCGCGGTGGCGGCTCCACGCGAACTCGTCCGACGCCTGCGCACTGATCAGCTGAGCGCGCAGACGAGCATTGGAGGATGAATACCTTCGGCCCAAGATGACCGTACAGCGTCGCGCTAAACCGGCGGATCCCTGTCCCGTCTTGGATCGCGAGGAATTTGGTGAGTTGATAGTCTTCCTTGGTGGTGAATCTGCAGGCAGAGGTTTCAGCGAGAGAATTCGGAGTACGACTGTGAGTAGATAGATGCTAACTTGACATTGCGGTACCCAGCGCCAGGGACGGGGGTTTCCCAAGGCATGTCGCGTCTGAATCGTGGTGAGAGTTAAGTCGAGGGAGCGTGGCCAGGGTCGACAGTCTCTCTATCGGGCGTATCCAGGGTTCGGAGATACAATAAAGCCCGCGGAATGGAAGAGCCATAGACAGCGCCGATCTCGACAGGCCCAACACGGGCAGGGCGTTAGAGAGCGGGAAATCGCTCAACAGGAGAAAACGCGTGGTTCGTGGGAAAGCTCGGGATGCTGACTTGGGGCGTCTTGCGAGGGTGTAGGAGCCATGTCGCAAGTTGCGGTCATTATGAACACCAGTATTGAGGAGGGGAGTTTTTTACATGGAGGTGAGGGTGAGTCACAACGTGCCGCTCGTGCCGGAACGGGTTCTCACGATTGGCGGCGTCGTTTTCAACTGTACGTAAGTTCAACTTTGTTCAACTTCGACTTCAACTTCAACCACAGATCTTTACCACATCGCCTGGATACTTTCCCCAGCGGATGCACGGGCGCAGAAAGCATGAGGCGCGACAAGATATGAGAACAAATGCTTTCGGTTCAGCCAAGTTCTACCCGTCTTTGTCAAAGACAAAACTCACATCCAAGCAATCATGAGTATTGTGCGCTCCCTCAGTTACGATACCTTCCAAGAAATAATGTGCAGGTTTATCGCCTCTCCCATTTACTACGGCTGCCGTCTCACACGGTTTACCTCCGAAATCTCCACCTCCGGCGAGCTTTCACCCGCTTCGTCCCTCCATTCCGGCGTCGCGGCGCGTCGTAGAGCGCCTTGTTGTTTCGCGTACATTGCAATCCCATGCAGTCCACGCTGAGGATGCCGCTTGCGAGGGCTTTAGCGATGACGGGGTCGGGCGGGAGCGTGCTGAGGTGTGGCGCGAAGTGCATTTCCATGGTCTTGGGGCACGGGCTAGGCTAATTCGCCGCGTCCGCCGCTTTGGCGCCGCGGCGCGCCGCGTCACATAGTACCACCGCCGCGACCCAACACCACATCGCCGCGTCGCCGCGTGTGGTCGCCGCGCCGATGTTTTCCATCGCCGCACACTGCCGCGACGCCATTTTCTCCACTATTGCCATATTACAACGCCGCGACCGCCGCAGACCGACCTACTTAGTTTAACTAAGTTTTCAACTACCACCACCGCCTCCGCCACGTTTACTGCCTACAAAACAAAAACCTAAGGACTGCTCATCATGGCCCTCACCCGTAGTATATCAACAGAACATAATGGGACAGTGTGTTTTGTAAGTAAAATACAGAACCTCAACTACTTGTCGTCGCTGCCACTCTCCACTGTAATCCAACCTTTGCCACGCGCCACCACTTTACCTGTCACTGCTTTCTGCTCCACAATTCTCTTCTTGTCTCGACTGCGGAGCCGGCGCTGCGTCGCTTGCCGCTTGGGTAGCGGGACGTCCGCGTCCGCGTCCTCGTCATCCGACCTCCGGCGGATTTTATTCCGTGGATCTTCAACTTGTTGTGCGTTGTTCGAGCCTTCGCCTGTGACCTCCTCTGCGATTGGGAAAGTCTCAACTGCGACCCGAGGCCGTCGACTCTCCCGCGATCCAGGGCGGAGATATGTCGCCGGGTGATAGTTTGGGTCAACGATTGCGTGTGTAGCGCTAAAATTTGTAACATGGCCTGGCCCACACCTATAACGCGATAATGCCGCTCTCGCCCTGGGACGGCGAGCACCCGGAAATCCTCTAGTTTCTTGAGTGGACGCTGCATCAGGGCAGTCAGCTCGGGAGTAGGGTCAGCCAAAAACGTTTGGAGCCACTCTTGAACACGGGCATCGCGATCCCCTTCTGGCGCGTCCATGAAGAATAAGTCGCGCATCTCTTGTATTCCATATTTGCATTGACCACCCCTAATTTACCAGTCAATGTGACAACGGCTTCCTCCCAGAACGATTTCTAGTTCAATAAATACCCCAGAACGGGTTGTGGTTGAGTTCAACGGCATCTGCAAAGTGGCTGTGCTGGGTCAGCCAGTTCAACCGACTGCGACAAGGGCTTTTTGAGCATGAGTGGTGCTACAGCAAGTAGCAGGCCTAGTGCGCCAATGATCTTTGCTCAGTAAATCATCGGACTCTGGGCAATCAGTCCAGTGGTTCTCCAGAAATTTACTATTCGGTCGGTGTACAAGATCGCAAACTTGGTTCTGAACGAAAATTTGGATTGGGTTTTTTTGCCCAAAAACAGTGTATCTCAATCACAGAACACTCGTCCAACTGAAATTTGGATAAAAAATGTGGTCGTGCCCAAGTTATAAGTGACGCGGCGATGTGGCGCAATGAAACACTTCGCCGCGGCGCGGCTCGCATATGTGATATGTGGCTTCCCAATGCTTGGAGTTTGGATAATTAACTCAGTAGCTTTGAGCCGGCGCAATATTTGGCACATTGAATTCCCTCTAGCAGGTTGAGTTCAACGGCGGCGCAGTGGCTGTGCTGGAACATCAAGTTCAACCGACTGTGAGACGGCCTTTTTTGAGCAAGAGTGGTGAGATGACCAGTCCTGGCAGGCCTAGTGCGCCCATGTTTCTCGTTCGATAAATCATTGGACTCTGGCCAATCGGTCCAGTAGTTTTTCAGAAACTTACTATTCGGTCGGTGCTTGAGGTCACGAATTGGGTACCCAATGAAAATTTGGGTTGGGATTTTTTGTTCAAAAACAGTGTATCACAGTGGTATAATGTGCCCCCGACTGGAATTCAGATGGGCAGAGTGGTTGTGGGAAAGTTATAGAGGACGCGGCGAAGTGTCTCATCAGACACTTCGCCGCGCCGCGCCGCACGTCTCGTATACGGTATACGCTGTGTATGACTTTCCAATGCTTATGCTTTGGATACTTGGCTTAATAGCTTCGAGCCGGCCCACAATTTGGCATATAAAATTGCTGGCAGCGAGTGGTTGAGTTCAACGGCGGCTGCACGGTGGCTGTGCTGGGTCAGCGTGTTCAACCAACTATGAGCAAGGGCTTCTGAGCATGAGCAGTGCCGCAGCAAGCACCAGGCCTAGTGCTTCCCTTCGAACTGTTATAAATCATCGTACTCCGGGCAATCGGTCGAGTAGTTCCTCCGAAATTTATTATTCGGTCATGCCTGGGATCACAACTTGGGTACCGAAAGAAAATGTGGGTTGGGATTTTTTGCCTGAAAACAATGGATTACAGTTGTAAAACATTGGCCCACTTGGAATTTGGATGGACAGGGTGCATTTGCAGAAGTTATGGGTGACGCGGCGATATGGTGCAATCAGACACTTCGCCGCGTCGCGCCGCGCGGCTCGTATATGCTGCATGTGGCTTTCCAATGCTTAGGATGTGGATACTTGGTTCAGTAGCTTCAAGCCGGCCCACGATTTGGCATATATAGTTCCTTCTAGCGGGTGCTTGAGTTCAACGGCGGCGGCACAGTGGCTGTGCTGGGACTGGTTCCTGCGCCGAACTGTGAAGTGCTGTTTTCAGGATGAGTGGCTCCCTTAGAAGTGCAAAGCCTAGTGCCTATACTCGACCTATTTTAGAAATCATCCGACTCTGAGCAGTCCGCCCCGCGGTTCTTCAGCAATTCCCTATTCGGGGGATTTCAGATTGAACTTGGGTATGAGCGATGAAAGTTTGGGGTCGCATATTTTCGTTAAAAACAACGTAAAACAGCTGGTAAACATCCACCCAACTGGAATTTTCATGCGCAGAGTGTTTGTTCGGCAGTTATATGCGACGCGGCGATGTGCCGCAATGAGACACTTCGCCGCGCCGCGCCGCGCGTCTCGTGGATGATATGTATGATGTTCCAATGCTTACGCCACGGATCTTGGTACAGCAGCTTCGATTCGGCACAGAATTCAGCCCATAATTCCGCTGGTACTGGGTGGTTCAGTTCAACGACTTTTACACAATGGCTGTGCTGAGACAGCTGGTTCAACCAACTGTGAGAAGGGCCTTCTGAGCATGAGTGGTGCGACAGAAAATACGAGGCCTAGTGCTTACCTTCCATCTGTTTGATAAATCATTGGACCCCAGGCAATCGGTGAACTAGTTCTTCAGAGATTCACTATTCGGTCGATGCCGGGAATTGCAACTTGGGTACCAGACGAGAATTTGGGTTGGGATTTTCTGGCTGAAAACAATCCATCAGAGTCGTAGAACATTTCCCCAAGTGGAAGTTCGATGGACACAGTCTTTGTTCAAAAGTTAAAGTTGACGCGGCGAAGTGTCTGATGGGAGACACTTCGCCGCGTCGCGCCGCACGTCTCTTTAACACCGAATTTTGCTTGACGGGGCCCAAATTTCAAATCAACTGGACAATGACTTCGTCCACGACAATTTCTGGCCCGTAAAATAGCTCAGCGCGGGTCATGATTGAGTTCAACGGTGGCCGCACAGTGGCTGTGCCATGGCAGCGTTGAACACGACCAATATGGTGGTCACCTATCATAGAGCACTCGCATCTGCTATAGTGAGCTGAACAGCAACCAGATCCACCATTGAAGGACATATGGGACGCTGCGGCATTGCCGCGTTGACACGCCGCTCATCGCCGCGTCGACGACCACAGGTGCCGCGTCTTCAAGGAGACGGGCCGCGTCCGATTGTGCACGCGCCGCGTCCGAGACGTTGAGGCGCCGCATACTGCCGCGTCGTGCGGCGGTGTCGCCGCGTCATATGGGTGGGACGCGGCGAAGTCGTAGCCACTTCGCCGCGTACCGCCGCGTCACTGCTGCACCACCGCCGCACCACCGCCGCGTCAACTTTTCTTTCGACGGCCATAACTTCCCTGTGGGTGCCGCTATTGCCACTGATTCCTGCGCCATCCCCTGCGCCTTCATAGTCTGTACATTCCCTACTATTACACCGTGGGGATATGGCTACTAAAACAGGAGAACGGCGCGGTTCAAAATTTGAACCGCCGCGTCACCGCCGCGTCCCTACCGCGTCGCCGCCGCGGCAACCCTGACGCGGCGAATTAGTTTGGCCCTTGGGGCACCTTATGACCTCATACGGGGGTATAAGGCTTGGTCGGGGCCCGCGTATGGTCTGGCTCGGATATGCGATATGATTCGGCCAGATCATATATGGGTGCGCCACAGAAGCTTCATAGCCACCGGCGCCCAGTTTCATTCAACATCCCGAAGTGAAATGAACTCATATTGTAGCTGCAGTAGCTTACTAGCTCACATATAGCAAAATGACCCTGACCAGCTTACTTGACTTCAGTGCCACTCACTGAACTACTCATTAAATGCGAACCTCGGTACAGGGATTATATGCAATAAGCTCGTTGCTCTCTCCTGCGATCTCAGAGACGTCAGTGAGTCCCTCTGTGCATGTGCTCTTGAACTACATGTTGCCCCATCCATGCTTATCTCGCGCTCGCAATGTGTTGCGCAATATGGCGAGTCGTTCTGTTTCCTACATTCTCTCCCGAGTCCTGTCCCTCTACGTCGACGTCCTGAGATTTTGTCGGTCTACTTACCTGAATTGCCTTAATTCCCAGGCTACTGCACTTGCTTTCTGTCACTGCTGGCCGCCGGCGAAGAGCGACGTACATCCTTTGGCCTGTATCTCGAAATAGATGATTTTCTCTCTTCTCTGACTCCGGACTCCGTATTGAACATCACTGGCATGATGCTGAGTATATATTTCGGCACCGTACGAGTGCGATTCGTCACGCTAGCCGCAGAACATCATAACTCCGAAAAGGAATATGTGTGCACCGTTGAATCCGACTTGACTCTTCACAAACGTGCTCCAAATCTCGCCCGGTTTCAGACGTAAGGTCAATGGTAACGCAGATGCGCACGTCATCGATATGATCTACAATGCATACGGCACTCGCGGCTGTGACGCTGTACGGTAGGCGGATTGGTCGCGGTTCGATTTCAAATCACGTCTCCAATCTTGCCGTGAGGGTTCGAACCTGCCGAGTCGCAATGTATTTGGTGTATGTATTCACCACGGGGGTAAGTAGGTCATTTGAAAGACCACTGGCCTGTCTTGGCGTCATATGGGAATTGAATGACAACAAAGATAGGCCTCAAGAAAGATAATGTCAGTCATGGCACAAAATCCTATCAAGCCAAAAGCATTGTTCTCAGGTATGGAATGATTCTACTGATTACGATTTTGCTCGTTTAACAGCCCAGGACTTGTACTGAATCATTAGACTTTCAATGTGACAAACTCGGACGGGGAGAAAATCATGGACACATTAGCTACAGACATCATAAAGTGACTACGACTCGATTACAGCTGCCATGGGACCCGTCATGGCTTGAAACACGTCCCACGCCGTGTCAAGAGTCAAAGTTGGCTTGTGTATCTGCAGGTAAATGGCCTCAGCCAATTCATCAAATTCCGCTGTGAACCAGGACAGATGCTCATCCCGAGGGCCGACCTCTTCCGTGACCATCGCACGAAGATCATCAACTGCGCCCTGGGGAACAGGAATACGACAATCGAGACCCCCGTAATTTTGAGGGTGATCAAATGCGTCTGCCGGGACATGGCCAGAGGGCATGTATTTGTCTTTCTGTGCTCGCACGCGGTGGTGATTCCACCAGACACGGAACTCGTCCAACTGGGCTTGTAATAGAGGTACGAATAGCCAATAAAACAGCGGCCTTGAAGTCAAATTAAATTAGATCTGTGGTCGTAACAGAAGGAAAGAAAACGCGCACAAGTGAAATTCAACGTCGGCACTGAAAATCCGCTCGGACTTCCCTACAAGAATGACGGCCTTCAAGTTCAGGCCCATCTTCTCCTTCAGCCAACGCCAGAACGCCTCAATGACAATATTGTGGACACTCTTAATGAGTCGGCACACAGGATAAATTTCGGGGTCAATCGCTGGTGCAAAAGCATGCCTGTAAAACAGTGAGTACAGGTTGAAGTCCAAGTGTGCAAACAAACCGTAGAGCGTCTTGAATCGCATACTGCCATCCAATCTCAGAGCCCTTATCCATCGTCATCTGGATCGAGGCTGCCGGGATCACTCACCAACGATTGCTCCGCCCTCGCAAGTGGTCAGGCGAACCGGCAACGTCAACGGCATCACGCGGCAGCCGTTTGTCATCGGCAACCTTCACATTATACCCCGAATTTCTTTGGAAATCCTCAGCAGTTGTCCGAGACTTAGTCTCGTTCCCGACGTTGTAGGGCAGTACCGCTCGCTGCGCTCGCGGGCAGAATCCATCCGGGGATATGGTTGTCAGTCGAGATGTTGCGGAGGTGAAATTTTGATGAGATTGAGTTGGCGGTTACTGCCCTACAACGTCTGGTGCATATCGATCAAGGATCATGCGCTCGTGTCACATCCGTGTCACAAGGAATATTTCTCACTCGTTCGTCCCCGTAATGAGCAACTGAGCCACTAAATCATATTCCATCGCACTCCCTGGTGTATTCTGGTCACTATGGCGCTTTTCAAATGTGAATATAGGGGAAAGGACGGGGTTTTTCTGTACTTTGAACAAAACATCATTTCTCCCCAATTTAGCGAGTTTCATGAGCCACAGTGCCGCAAAGACGGTCCCGACGGCTTTCTTCGTACAGCAAGATGGGCTCAAAGGTGACTCGCTAATTTCTGGCTCACCGTGAGGTTCAAAACTAATTATTTCACGAAGTGCGCATAATGATCAGTTGTTCAATTTCCCCCCTACGACGTGTATCGTCCCAGTCTTTTCGTGTCATGTCATTCAAGGATGTATAAAAACACTATCAAACGCCTTTGATGCTCCTCATTCACTTGTGTTGTGGAATAATCGGCGAAATTGCAGTCTGTGACAAATGTGACAGATTACAGCGATCGCATGGTTTCCTTACCATGTACACCAGATGTTCGGGTGTGCGATCCCTCTCCTCTTTTTCATCAAATCTCTGCCTCGGATCATTCCGTTGACAGCACACCCGAACATCTGGCACCGAGATTATCCGAGACTGACCTCCAGCCGTATCAAGCATAACTCCATCGCTTCAAGAAGGCCCAAAACTACACCAAAAAATGTCAAACACTGATTGAACACTGATTGAACACTGAAGTGTCCATCTGTCCGTACGTATCACGTATACGGCCGTATTTGACCCGTACCGTACCGTGCCGGCTTGGCAATCTTTCTTGGCTCTCCGTACGTATGGCACAGATGACCCGTACTCACGTATTTTGACCCGTACCGTATACGTACGTTACGGTGCGGATCCCTACTTGCAAGTTTTGTTCGGAATATCTTAGATGGTTGAAATGAACAGTGCGGAAGAATGACCTTCCAGTGTTGAGTTGACGGCGAGGAAACGGTTTCCACTTTGATGGCATGTAACGAGTCACGCCGATCACGAGATTAGGTCACACCGCGTACAACCTGCAGGTTGTATGTGCTTGTTTGTACTCAGGCAACACTCTTTCAAGTCACTGCAACGTTTGTGAGCCAACTTTGGTGTTGCCAGTGAGCAATCCTCTTTGTCTTTAACTTGATGGCAGACAGGCAGTATTCTAGTGCATGTATATTTTCTCAAAATAAATCTAGCATAATCCAAATCACATGAGCCCAGAGAGCGTTGAAGACTATGTGGAATGAGGTAAGCCATTCTACATGGTCCTGAACGCTCTCAGTCACGTCACATCGAGCGCTCGTTGTGACGTGACCATCCTCTCCGACCACAACGGAAAAAGTAAAAAAAGTCCAAAGGCGAGGATTGAACTACCAGTTGCAAGAAGAGGCCGCCGGAGCATGCGGCCATGGTTGTCCGCTGCGCCAGAGTCGCTATAGCATTCGAAGCGATTGATGAAGCCACAGCAGCTAAAGACATCATTTTGAACACACTATTGCGTTAACTAGTATTTGGTTGGCATTTAGATATCATGTCCTACCTATGTGGATAGCAAGTTGCAGCGATACCGAAGGAATCAACCCAGAATACCTCCTCCTGAGATGAAAAAAATCATTCACCACTTGTGAGGTTTGAACTCTCGGGTGAAATCTGAAGCCGTGATTTGAAATCGAACCGCGACCAATCCGCCTACCGTAGACGCTGGTCACGGGTGACTGATGCTTTTCTCCACCATGTATGCCCCCATCCTTGCGCGGGGACTTGTTTCGCGCACTCTCCGTGCACTGCCCACTCCGAACCTGTACGTTATCCACTGCTGAGCGCCATTTCCCGCATTGATGGCATCGACAGCGCATACCGCTCGTTACGCTCGTTAGTCACAGTCCCAACGGTGGTCAACGCCGCGCCTGCTCCACAGAAGCCGGAGATCGTAAGCGCTGTCCCCCACCGAGCATTCATCCCCATGCTAACCTCTCCCAAGTCGACTCCCGTCCATCGCAACAGCCTCCAGCTCGACGCATTCGTCGCCGCCCATTTCCCCGTCCTCCCGCAGAATCTCCTCCCGTTCTTTGGCTCATGCGACTGGGCCCGGTGGGGCAGCCTGCGCTTCTTCTGTGTGCGCGACGGATGGCACAACCTCAGCGAGGCCGAGTTCATCTTCAAGCACTGCTTCAAACTCCAGGGCGGGCTGCGGCCGCTGGCGTACCGCGACCTCGGCGTGGATCCGCAGGTTATCGTCGCCGTCGGCACGCAGTACGTGGTCTGGGACGGGATGAACGAGGTGCTCACGCACTTCCCCGGTCGGTATTCGTCGGACGAGGATTTTCTGCGCCGGGTCATGCGGCACGGCAACTTTCGTAAGGACATGGGGCGCGAGCGGGGCATGCCGTTGTGGAGTGACAAGATTTGGCGCAAGATCAACAAGGAGCAGCGCGCTTTGTTGAGACACTTTGGGCCCCATAACCCTTGTGCGTCGCCATTTAGCTGCCATGCATCGCGCTCACCAGGGCTTATCCCCCATTCCAGCGCTGCCAAATTTTGTCTGAGACGCCAATTTTCTAATCTCGCTCGCAACCGTGTGTCGCTTTCATCGCCTTCCTGTAGCTTCCGTACGCAAGTTCCAGTATTTTCTTGTAAAAGGCGTTCCTTCGTTGTGGACGGCCCAGTGTGAATATGACAGAGTCCGAAATTGTCCGGCAATGCCCCAGGTTTATGACATTTCTGCTGCAATTTCAGCCCCAACTATCCTGTTACGGATACAAGCCCTTTCAGAAACTTTTTCAAGACCTTTCCGGTGACACTCCAGATATGAGACGGCGTCCCTCACGGCTGCTTCAAGTTGGCGTTACAGTGGTTCACTGCCAAGGTTTTCTTTCACATTGGTGATGTTGGCTTGAACGACGTGACTCTGACCGTCGGTCAAGTGAAATGAAGCGGGGGTCTAGCCCAGGGAATTGGACGCCATAAGCTGTCGCGCAATTGAACAGCTCCTCGAATAAGGACACAGAAGAAGCTGGCCTGACGTGTTCCGGTGATTTATCGAAATAGGGTGTATAGCATTTACCCCGTTCAATGGCCACTCATTGCGGCTCGAGGAACACAATGGATTTCAATAACAAATGGTGCAATTCCGCCCATGGAAGATCCTTATTCGCGGTTCGCAATTCAACCTGGCTTCGAATGTTTAAATTCGGTGACTCGCTTGATGAACGTGCGCAACATATTCGCACTTTAAAACCCAAACAGTGTTCCTGCATCTAGTAGGATCTTTTCCCCTCGTCACCCTCGACTCTCCTTGCGCAATGAACTCACTCTCGCTTACTCTCCTTTTGCTTGCTCTATGCCTGTCCGCCGCGTTTGCATCGCCTGTCGTGACCTCTCGTGCCATCTCCGCGTCTCTCTACGACGACTTCGTTCTTTACACCAAGTATTCATCCGCCGCATATCAACCGCTCTGTCCCAAACCACTTGGAAAAACGCTCATTAGATCTGTCAGATTGCGTTTCGTTCTCACTGTTGACTCGTATGGTCTGATTCCTACCGCTGCTAGTTCGAGAGAAGGCGCACGCAAGGCTATGTCGCACGCGACGACGACCGTCAGGAGATCATCGTAGTCTTTCGCGGGACGTTCAGCCTCATGATCAAAGACATCCTCACTGGTCAGTGCTTCCTCATTTACATATTACTTTTTGAAGCTCTAGCGCGGTTTGTTTTAGACGCCCAATTCCTCCTCCTTCCCTTCTTCCCCCCGGATCTGGACGAGTCCGAGTCCGCCGGAATTCGTGTCCACCGCGGCTTCCGGAATGCGTACGACGACGTCGCCGAGGACGTCCTCGCCATCGTGACGGCCCAGCTCGCGCAGTTCCCGGGGTTCCGTGTCGTCGTCACAGGTACTTCTCCCACTTCCAGCATGAGCGCTCACCTGACGAAATATAAGGTCATTCAATGGGCGGTGCCCTTGCTTCATTTGGTGCGCCGTTGATCAAAGGTGCACTTCCCTCAGCCACAGTCGCGCTCTACACATTTGGTCGGTCGTTCTTTCCTCCATGAGTAAATTCCAATGTCACTCAACCTATTAAACCTAGGCCAACCGCGCGTCGGCAACGCTGAGTACGCGAGCTGGGTTGAGAAGACGCTTGGCGAGGAGAATATCTACCGCAGTGCGTTCGTCCGCCTTCATGTCATGATTTTTATTCATTGAACCTCATCTCACAGCCGTGCACACATTGGGTGCGTCGTCTTATTCTTCTTCTCCAACAGTACTCCGACTCTTACACCCCAACATTTTAGACGGCGTCCCGACGATGGTTCCGCGCATTTTCGGCTACAGGCACTTGTACGTTCCCCTTTTCCCCTTTCATGCGCGTCTCTTCACATCAAACGCAGTGCGACCGAATATTGGCAGTTCAAGGACCCCGTACCTTTGATCACCTCCAAGGAGGACTCGGTGAAGAAGTGCGTCGGCGGCGAGGACCCGGAGTGTAGCGCGCGCATCCGTACGTCTCGTCCTCTCTTGCATTCTCCCTCGGCCTCATCCGTTTCACCTTACAGCATCCACCGGTATCAACCCGTTCCACACCGTGTATTTTGGGCGGCGTACGTTCATCTTTTCACCACGGGGATGTGGATTGCGCTAATCCTTTGTTGGTTTTGTTCCTGGCAGTGCTGGTGACGTTGATCCCGGATCTGAAGCTTTGTTTCTGATCTTCCTGCAACCGGGGCGTTTGCTCCTGTGAAACTCTGCATAGTTACATTCCTTGCTGTGAAATACCAATCCGTACCGCTGCATTCCTTCGTATAATTTCTTGTGGCAATATACGCATGTGTCTTAGTCTACTTTTTGGTCCTGAGGTCGCATACAATGAAATGCTTACACTTGCCTGCATGTTGAACCGTTATTTTGAATCAAGCCACTGGGCGAGCATGAGTACCGATGCGCATACAGCCGCATCAGACCTAGGCGGCTCGCTTCCTTATTCAACCTACGAACCGCTTCAGGAAAGCCTTTGTGGAGTAACGCGAACTCGCTCCCCGCGT
The DNA here is from genome assembly GCA_029203975.1 of Mycena vitilis. Taxonomy (NCBI): domain Eukaryota; kingdom Fungi; phylum Basidiomycota; class Agaricomycetes; order Agaricales; family Mycenaceae; genus Mycena; species Mycena vitilis. The sequence continues at coordinate 214,146 of JARGYF010000067.1, forward strand.
TTGCGTAGAAGTTCCGATGCTTATCCTGGGAGAGTCGGTGGTTCAACTCCACCCGAGGGCACTGCGGCTTGGAGAGCATTTTTATTTCTCATGTTGATCCAATGTAGGGCATACGAAGTGTCCCCGCTGAGTTTGCTGGTGATGGACGGCAACCGCAACGAGATCAATGCCAGGGAACGCGAGACGGAGGGGAAACGCACCGCACATGACTGTAAATTGTCTCGTAAACGTACTCTGCTGGAAATATACTCTGCTGGCCATGTAAGTCCAGGTCCTTGTGGAGTATGACCGCCTCCGGATAGCGTCGGTCATCGGCGTGAGCATTCAATTCGGACATGGCCTGTGGTTCGAATCCACTCGGGAACATTGAGCGCTGCCATCTCATTTTGGTCTCTTGCTGTCTCAAACTGTGTTAACGTCTCAACGCGAGCTCTGCGTATACTTCCAATAAATGTCCCAAGTCCCCTCGAATTTTGCAATCAGCATCAGCGTCAAGAAATTCGAACGCAAGCGGGTGCTGACCATACTTACCGTGACCCCGGAAGATACCTACTTGGCCCCCTACGCACCCACCTAGATGCGTAACACCTCGTGGAGTAAGATAACTCACTCCCACAAAATCCTTCCGGGCGAAGAGACGTATCTGAGAGAGCCGCGGTTCGACTCCGCCCGGGAATGTGATGTGGTAGCCACAATCTTTTCTCGCGCTCTTCGGAAATACTCCCACCAGGCTTTCCCCGAGTCTGACCTGGAAGTATTAAGTCTGAAACTTTGACTCAGCATTAAGCCATCCAAGGCGTATAGTACCGGGAATGTTCAATGCAGGGAAACACCTAACGTACTAAAAAAACCCACTGGAACTGTGAGGTCCTCGCGGAGCACCATACCTTGATAACTCACTCCCACAAAACTTTCCGCGGGATAGTGGTTCGATTCCACCGGGGGACATCTTGAGCGAAGCTATCTGTTTTTCCAGACGCAGAAGATTCGGTGGGTGTCGATGTTTGTTTTGGGAAGGTTTTAGTCTAATCTGATCCGGCATGCTTGGAAGCCTGCGATTCTGATCAGCGTGGCGAATTCGAAGACAATAGCGTACATAGATCCGTGCCCGCAAAGGCTCCGGATTTCACGCAGGTTTCCCGCTTATCCACCGTAACGTGAAGGTCCTCGTGGAGTACGATAACTCACTCCCACAACATGCCTTCCTTTCCAACGAGCATTGGGGAGAGCCGGCGGTTCGACGCCGCCCGAGGTCATTTGGCGAGATCAATCAAGACTTCTTTTGTTACACTCTCGGACCGTCAGAAAAGGTGGTCAATTTCCAGACATGGGACAGGTCGGTTGAAAAATAAAACGCAAAATGATGAGGAGGAAAAGGTATACACCAGGTCTCCCGGAATTGCTTGACCATGTCCAGAAACTATGGGCGTCGGCTCGAGGGATGGGGAACAACCGAGATAGTCCCATCGTCTTGACGGGACCTGCATCTTGTCCAGTGCGCGATTAATGGAAGTGCCCGACGGAATGAGCATTGAGCCAAGCGGTTGAGGAACACTGTGTGGCGGGAGACGTAAAAGGAGCATTTTCCCGCGAACAATCCGACATCTGGAATCTGGACGTCTTGCTGGGCAGAGAACCAGAACCAGTAGAAAAACAAGTTGTCGAGAACACCGTGGCTCTAGCCCGACTTGCGACCCCCGCATACTACGAGATAGCAAGAGCCTCAAGCTCATAGAGCCTCGTGTTTAGACCTAGATATGGTAGGCGCCAGGTGAACGCGGAGAGCGGAAGCCGGCGAATGGGAGCTGGAGCGACTATGGTGGAAAAGGGCAGTCGCGAGACGGTTGATTGTCCTTGATGTGTTTGCACTTGACGATCGAAGAGGCGTCGCAGATCGCACAAACGCGGGCGGCAGATGCCGATGGTTCCAGCGGGGCTCGGCCTCGAGTTCGCATTGCTGTAGAGAATGGGTCTTCAACGACTCTTGGTCCGTGGGCGAGCGCATAGTCGTCAGGAAGATCGAGCTTAGCTGTCGTAGAGGGCGAGGGGTGACCGGTGTAGGCTAGCGGCGAGGGAGCAGCACCAAAGGTGACGACACCGTAGGCAGTCGCAAGAGAAAAGCGCCGGGTTACGGCTCGCAGCAGCCAAGCATCCAAGTTACCCGCGAGAATGGGATGCCCCAGAATAAGCCGCCAAAGTGACTCGAGCATGAGTTGCGCACAAGAGCGCGTCCTGAGAAGATCTCAGACTCATCGCCCTGCCGCCGATTTCCACGTCGACAATGTCGACCTCCAGGAAAGTCCCTGTCTGCGAGTAGGCCTATCTAAGGCTCTGGATGAGTAGCAGCGCATGGATATCGCACCTTGCAGACTCGAAATCTCCCATCCAAACCCACTTTTTCACTGTAACCAACATCCGCCCCACTCCAAAGACCGAATCTGGAAGATGGCCATCTTGGTTTCATACCACAAGAATTCTAGAGATGGATATGCGAGAAGACGGGTCGTTGGGCGCCGCTGGAGGAGGGAAAGCAGAAAGAGTCGAGTCGACGATGTGGTCGCGAGTCAAGCGTTGTTTGACGCGCCATCAGATACTGACCAATTGCCAAGCTGGCCTTCCCTTCTCCTCCGCCTTTCATGTCGATTTCATGGATTTTGTTCCTCGGCGCCTAGTCACTCTTGCCTCGTCCATCTTGTGTGGATTGGACAGTCCCTCAAATCTCTATGCTTACATGCTCAACTCTCCTTCCGCCGTGGCGTGAAAAGTTTGAGCCCGAGATATATTAGCAATCACCGTCAATGTCGATGTCCAGAGACTCGACTTTGATTTTTCAAAACCAAAGTCAAGGTGATTCGGCGTACTTGAGGTCCATCCTGAATACACGCTCAACGAAATTAATATTGGTCTCCCATTTAAAATACTAGTAGTGCGGCTGTCATAAGGTCTTTGTTGAAATTCCTCTGGCCCAGTATTGTCATTAAGCACCGAAGAAGGCGCAGACACGCTACATGCCAGGATAGAGAAAAAAGTCTACTCTCGTTCGCAAAACCTTCATCGCAAACCGGCAATCGCCGTCACGTCCCTTTAACATCACTCAAAAGTTTCCTTTCGCCGGACCTCGTCCACTTGGTCTCCCCGATCAACAACTGTTTACTCTCGTCCAGGACCACGACACACCGTAAGTGTAAGTCTTTCCAGCCCAGCTCCTTCTCATCTTACCCGGGGAACGCAAGCACATGGAGACACCAGGTGCGTGGGCTTCCCACTCCCTCCCCCCACCTTCAATCGACTCATCATCTCTCCAGTACCGGTGTCTCTCTATCTTCCTTGAAGTTCGGAGGTGCAAGTTATTTCTCATTTATATCTCGAGATGAGTGACATGTCGGACTACAGCTATGTTACTTTGGAGGCAACACTAGTTCTGCTTCTCCTTGTTCGTCCGCGTCCCGTGCGACCGGGTTCGACCGACGTAGAATATGCGTAACCTGCCCGGAATCCCTATCACAGTTCTTCTCCAGTGTCTGCAAGCGCGGAAGTGCAGCCACTGCTTCGTCCAGTAACTTGTCCCAGACCTCGTCCGAATTAGGGTATGTTTCCAGTGATCCCGGTTGATAGAACCAGTGGATGAGCTGGACGTGTTCGAGGGCAGGTAGTGCCGCCAGCCACGGCAAAATTCCCTTCATACACACGGCTTCCCCAATTATAAGCACCATAACGGACGATACACACCCCAAAGATCGCACAATTTCCGCATCCTCCTCATGCGGTTGGTACGTATCGGGAGAATGGAGGCGAATCACAAGGGTCGTTCCTTTTGTCTTACGGGCGGCGATTTTCCGTAAGAGCAATCTGTGATTTGTGAGCTGTGCTATAGAGTTCGGAAAGTAGAGGTGGAGTCTCTGTTCATCGAGGGAGTGGACCGCGTCTAGGACTCGGATAAGGCCTGCTGCGCTATCCGAAGAGAGATTTTTCAGATTCGGCAGTAGAACTGGTGGAGTTGCGAGAATACGGGGCGATGTAATGTGATCGATGTCCACATCGCAATAGTCGAGCGTCTCCACTTCCCTCGGATGGCGCGTCAGAAATTGGCTGAAGACCTTTGGGTCAATATCCACTGTGTGTAGCTTGATACGACGGAGGTAAGGTAAAGCCAAATGAGGCAGGACGTCGTTGAGCTGTCTGGCAGAAAGACGTGGAATCTTTGGCTTGCTTTTCTGGTGGCCAAGGTGGAGATCCCAAATCATTCCTTCGTTGGTGATCGCAAGCGTAAAAGATGGTCGCGCATCGCAGGGTTGAATGTGCCTCAAGGTGACGGACTGGACGCTGGACCACATGCATGAACCAACGTCAGTGTAAACTGCGGGCATCCGCTGACGAGTGGGTCGCGAATGTGTCGATCCGGTGATACCGACTGCCTCGCGGGTGCGCGATATCCAGTTAACGCGCGGAAAATAGCCGGGATCGAACTGCGATCTGCACAGGTCTAGGGGCCGACAGCTGAAGGCGTGCTTGGGGTCGACACACACAACCAATCCTTGCGCCATGACAGCCATAAGGTCATGGAACGAGTTGCACCGGCTGTCCACCTCAGCCTCTGTCAGTCCGGTAGGGAACATCGGCCCTTCCCCGCTCCAGCGGCGCGAGGAGAATGCCTTCTCTGGGAAGCGAAGATCGAGCTCCTGTAAGCTGGGGCATTGCAGGACAACACTACGTAGACAACAAAGTTGCTCCCCGAACCCATCATCGTTTGGACCAAACCGACAGGAGAGGCGCGTGATGGTAGGAGGGAGAAAGAGTGAAGTGCCCAGCACTGTCTCCAGCGCTGGAATTATATCGGAGGCCAGCACCATATTTCCCGTCACGATGGACTCTCTGGAGACCCCACTTTCAATTAGATACGCGGTGCTGGACAGGCGGTCGAACAGACGGCAAACCGCCGCGGTAGCCATGAATCCCTCGGCGTCAAGGTGGCGGAAGACCTTATCCCATAGTTCCGGTGCTAGTGTGGTGAGATAGGCGGGCGGTGGACGTGTATCTTCATGGGGTGTTTTGGCTCTCTATATTACTGGTTAGTGCACCAAGCGCCAGCTTGAGGAATTCAAATTTCGTACCTGCTGCAGCTCCGAGCTAGGCGGGGACACTTCCGCCGAACAATTGAGGGAGGCAGGAGTCGGACCAGAACCAGAGACTTTGTCACGACGGACGTTGAGGAGCTTCAGAGGCGAGCGGATAATTTGTGAGAGGCGAAGCATGGTGGGGGTAAGGAAGGGAGCTGTACATGTGGCCAACGTCCTTTATAACGCCGCATCACGAGGCTGTGAAATGATCCGAGTGTGCCGAGAATAGAGCCTATTGTTCCTTTGAATGGAATGGAAGGGACAAATGTGGAGCAAATGCGCATACGAGAGGACCTGTTGACAACGGCCGCATGAGCGAGTTACCTTGGCGGGGACATAGCGGATGGCAGGGAAGTAGTTCACGCCGGTGGGTGAGTCGGTGCCAGAAGTGATTGCAGCGGCAACGAGGTGCCCGGCGGTGACTTGGGCTGTGGAAGAAGGTGAAGCGATTGAAGTACTACTAGGTAGCCGTTGTTCCGGATACGCCGTCGAAAGGGCGAATGATATCGGCGGGCCCGATTTCCGGCGGGTTTTGTGCCAGAAATCACCAGGATTGCCACCTATCCATTGTCAACGTGAAAGTCCTCGTGGAATATGACAACTCACTCCCACAACATTCTTCTTGTATAGGAGCCGGCGGTTCGACTCCGCCCGAGGCCATACGATTCGAATACAAAAAAACGTTTTTTTGTTGTAATCGCGGACCCCTGCGACTTACCCAAGTAGATTGAATAGACAGTTGGTTCGCAGACGTTGAACAGAGGTGGTTCGAAAAGACCCCGACCGGCACGAGATACAGATATTAGCGAGCCTTGAAAGTCAAAGCGAGGAGGGTTACACATTAGGTACACACCAGTGCAACAGTCCAGTTGATACTCTCACAGATACCTGGGCGGCTAGCAGATGGTACGTGCAATATCCCTTGACAGGACTCCCGAGATTTCTTCTCCACGTCAAAAACATTACGACTGTCGGTCGTCTTGACTGGATCTATCATCAGTATATCCTTCCCCGGTACACCATCGAGGGGAATCGCGAGCCAAGTGCCCAGATTGCTGAACCTTAGCTTGAGCTGTACTTGGGAGCAACATACTTGATTTTCGAGCCGACAATCCGACGTCTGTAAGATCCCCAACGTTCTGCGCAAAGAAGTCCAAGCGCAGCATTCCACAGGGAGCAACATACTTGATTTTCGAGCCGACAATCCGACGTCTGTAAGATCCCCAACTTCCTGCGCACAGAAGTCCAAGCGCAGCATTCCACAGAGCCTTGCGTGTTGAAACCCGGATGAGAGACCACGTTGAATACGGAGAGCGGAAGCCGTCGTTGCATAGTAGCTGGATCGACGTTTGGCGGCGGGCGAGAGAGCGCAGTTTGCGAGGCGGTTAGGTGCGCTTGATGTGTTTGCACCCGACGATGGACGGGTGGGTCACTTGCGGAAGCAGCGTGCTCGTTCAAGACACGTTTGCCGCAGATTCCAGAAACACGAGCGGCAGGTGACAATAGTGCCAGCGAGGGTCGGCGTCGAGTTCGGATATTGCCGTACATAAAATGGGTTTCAACGAGTCTGTATCGGTCGGCGAGCGGGATAGTCGTCAAGAAGATCCATGGCGATAGGTGTCGCAGAGGGCGAGGGGTGACCGGTGAAGGATAGCGGCGAGGGAGCAGCACTGAGCATGACGACGGGGTAGGCAGTCGCAAGAGAAAAGTGCCGGAATACGTCTCGCAGCAGCCAGGCATCCAAGTTATGCGCAAGAATGGGCTGCCCAGAGTATCTTGGCGACAAAACGAAGAGTCGAGGCGTCCAAGACCTCAGACTACACTGCCAAAGGGCTGTAAACATACGCTGCACACAAGAACGCGTCCGCTGAGCCTGTGCAAGACCTCAGACTCATCGCCCTCCCGCCGAATTCCACGTCGACAATGTCGACCTCCAGGAAAGTCCTATCTGCGAGTAGACCTATCTAAGGCTTGGGATGAGTCCTCACGATATCGCACCTTGCTGAGAAACCTCCCATTCGAACCCGCTCTTTCACTGTACTCTGCAGCCCCACTCCAAAGACCGAATCTGCGGGGCGAGCCTCTTGGTCTCACTCAAACCACAAGACTCCGGGGGACGGATACGAGGGAAAACGAGTCCTGTTGGGCGCTGCTGGAGGAGGGAAGGCAAGAAAAGCCGAGCCGAGGATTTGTCGACGATGTGGTTTGAGTCAAAGCCTGTTTGATGTGCCATCAGATGCTGACAAAGCCGGCCTCCTTCTCCTCCGGCTCCAATCCGGCTCTCATGTCGTCGGTCGATTTCCCGGGTTTTGTTCCTCAGCGCCCACTCATTCTTGCCTCGTCCAACGTGTGTGGATTGTGCTACCTGGAATCTTCTCGTTAAGTTTCAAAACAACGCAACCGCTCAAATTGCAAATTGCTCAAGACGTGTCCGAGATGAGTGGCGATGTGGAATCCAAGTCATTACGCAGAATCAAACCGCAAATGATGACCGCGTCTCCGTTTTGTTGGGTGTCCCAATATTCCAGCCTATACGTCCTCGGGTGCATACGTCCCCGCTCTGGCAGCTTGAACTGGCTTGAAGATCATCGGCTCCAGAGTCCAAAGTGGCTACCGCTGTGGTCTCCTGCATATCCCGGACCCACCGAATTATATCAAACTCATTCGATCGTACGACGCCAGAATCGGAGCACGATCGAAGAGCACCGTCAATAAAACAAAGCATCAAACCAAATTAGCGCTCGGGCCCGAGTCGAACGGGCAATGCCCGCAGAATATTCTGCTCAAGGGAACGCAAAGCAGGCGCGGACCCTCCGCAACCGAGCCCGTCCAGAAACTACTCGTATCCTAGCCTCGTATTTGATTCCATTCGCGCGGCTTGCCATCCTCCATCCTTCCGGCGAAGGAAAATCGAACTCGGGAACGATGGCTCACAAGCCAGTACATGGCATACTGGTATCTTGGGTTCGTCCACCTGTTTGACATTCGCCGTTTGCGAGTCCAAGCCAAGATTCTCCAAGGCATCGAGTAGCCCCGACACGCGGTGGCGAACTTATGTCCGAACACAAGCAAGTCGCGAGCAAAAGAAGAAAAAAAGGAACGCGCGTCGACGCAAGCATGGCTCGGCCCTGAATCGAACAGGCGAAGTCCTGCTTATACTCTGGTCATTCCAGCTGAGACTGAGCAGGTGCGGACCATCCGCAACCGAGCCGGTGTAAACTCATCCTCGCTAACCAGGTGTATCGTTCATTTTCTGGGGTGTCGTCGACGAAAGGCTCCCGAGGCGCGCGGCTCAGGTTGAACGTTCTTCAGAGGTTTGTAACCAAAACGAACGGGCGATTCCTGTTCGAGACGACTTACCATTTAATTTCGGTCCCAGCCAGTGCTGGCCTTTCGCACGGGCCCGAAAAATCCACCCACAATTCCGCATGGCTCTGACTGGAATCAAACGGGTGATTCCTGCTTGATTCTATCTGTTACTTGAGGAATAGCAGGTGCGGGCCTTCCGCGACCGAGCCGGTACAATGTGGATTGGCAACCTGGGTTCGTCAACTTGTTTCACATCATTATGCGAGCTACCCTTGTCTAGTTTCCGCGGCAAACTGAGACTAGTGAATAACTTGGACGCAGCGTCTGCCGCATCGGTGTTTTGTTACCCGAACCTGGACAGCGCAAAAATAATCGAATGAAGGGGTCACCGTAGCCAGGGCTCGGGCCCGAATCGAACGGGCAAATCCTGCTTAAACTGCGGTCATTCCACATCAGACTGAGCAGGTGCGGACCCTCCGCAACCAAGCCTGTGGAGAGGAGGTTAGTAAGCTGGCAATCTAGGTTCGTTGAATCGTCTACATACACTCATGATTCATTCTGCGCTTCTTTTCTATAGTTGTGGGGCTAAGCATTGTAAGCAAAGGGAAAATGCGTAAGCCGTTTTAACTTCGAATTAGAGGGGCCCCACACAGACCGTATCGGCTCGGACTCGAATCGGACGGGTGATTGCTCAGACGAATTCTATCAACATTTCAACATGAACCGTACGTAGTTAATTTCGTACGTCGTTCAACGCTGATATACCACCCGATCTAAAAACGGCTGCGCATTGTGGCTCAGATCCCGATAACATAGCGGACAGCAGCCCAGAGCCCACAGGAGGACGACCCTGAGAGACAGATTTCCGGAGCTCAGGATTCCCACGTCGCGATGCCAGCAATCAAACCAGTGCCTTTTTTTTTGGTCTCACTACCCATCACCGCTGGAGTTGAGGGACATCTCCTGGAAGTTGATGAAAATCAGCATCAGGCTTCCAGTCCGCGGAGTCTGAAAATGCATAGACCTTTTGTCAAGCAAGCGGTCCTGAGCCTGAAGCTCTCACGCGCTTCGGTCCGACGATGCGATTTAATTACGGGTTGAACGACAATCCGCGGTATGTGCTGGCCGTCCGTGCCCTCCCACTATCTGTTACCCACCACCATGAGCGCCAACACCGTGGTTATTTGCCCGTACCACGGCGGCGCGCTGCACCTCGCTAACGACCTCGTCGAATGGGACGGCGTGTCTTCAATCGACAGCCGTTGCTTTCTTCTGCTCCAGTACTGGGCATCGCCGGCCGTCAGCGCATCGGAGACGCTCAGTGTAGGCTCCTGGCATATTTCTCATGTGACCGCAGCCTCCTCCTCATGAACTCATACGTAGATTCAAACTGCTACCACCGCGTCGCTGATGGAGGGAGAAACTCCAACGGTGCGTGGCCGAGAATTCAAATAAGACGAACTCCCCGCCGATCTGCGTTTCACTAGGTTCCTGCGAGCCCTCAGATTGTGAAGGAGGCCAAGTACTCTTGTCTACTCATACTATCATGCCCACTCACGAGCCGCGACAGAACAACGACGCTGATACTTACTACCGCAACAGTGACTGGAGAAAATCCGACTTCGACTGCGCTGACGCCCCTGCAGCTGCCCGTGAACGCCGCTTCGCAACCACCCATCGACTCCCTCGCCATCGCGTTGGCGCTCGATATGGATATTGACCCCGCTGCGCTCGAGCCCGCCGACGTCGTCCGCGTTGTGCGCTTAAGCTGTTCGCGGCTCTATAGCTGACGGATATCGTATGGAACAAGTATGGAAGTTGGAACACAAAACTGGGGTTCTGGGGAAGCTCAGAGTCACTGGAACTCAAGGTTACGGAAGACTTTGACTCGGGCAATAAGAGTATAGAAAAAAATTGCAACTTGAACGCGGCAAACTCGCCCTAACAATGCCCGAGAAAGTACACGGTCCGCCACGGCCCGCCTTCCGACACTTGGAGGAAACCACCACGACCAAACCTCAACCCAAAAGAATGAGCGCATCTTTGCACCGGACGCGTTTCGGTGTTCTGTGGATAGAGGCTGACGCGTCTTGTCAGCGGCAAACCGCGCTGCCCGCGTCGCTCCAGCGGAACACTGCATCAACGGGGAACTGATTTGCCACGTTATACGGGTTATACGCCTTGCTCCCTGCGATAACGACTTGTCTTCTGGACTGGTCGTAATGACCATAGAACTGGACTCCTCGGTTCCGACCCCATCCCGCTGGAGGCTTATCACTGCACGAGCGTTTCTCGTGGTCTCCTTGGGCTTGACGCTGGCGTGGTGGTGGCGCCTATCTGCCGCTATTCGCCCTCGCGCCCCCTCCAGCAGCCCCGAGAACTCAGACAGCACCAGAGCGCAGCTTCTTGGTCTCATTCTCGACGTGAATGCCGCACAAAGCGCCGTATATGGTGCGAAGGATGACCAGGGACACACAATGGACACGGCGAAAATCATTCAAGCGCCCGAGGGTGATTATTTTGCCGTTTACCACAGCCTGCGTGCGGACGGCCGCTTTCACTCCTCCATCGCGACCTCGACCGATCTCGCCAGCTTCCGCTTCGTTGCGGACTTTGGTGCAGGTAGCAGCCAGCCGACTATCTTCTCCGTGGGCGATGGTAGCTACGTGGTTGCCTGGGAGCAAGACCCCGCGAACCACATCGCCGTGCGCTACTTCTCCGATCGGGAGCACCTCCTCGCTGCGACGCCTACTCGCGCCTTCGATACGCCCATGACGCTCTCCGCTTGCGCCGAAGGCACGCCAAGCATCTATTCCGCGACTCTCAGCCCCGATATCGACCACTCGTCCATTGATATCGGTGGGCACTACTATCGTGACTGCGCAGTCGATTTGCAGTCGATCGCCAACAGCGTGGGATCCTCACAAACTTTACGCACTGGGTGACTGCCCCCGTTCCGGAGGTCGACAACGCGATTCTTCATTGGGGTGCCCGAGGCAACATCGGCGGCCGCGATCCTATCGTTTTCGAGCAGTTTACCTTCCAGTTGATGGAGGGCGCATTCGCTTACGGCGATTTTGGGTCGTTTCGCACGTTCGTGTATGATTTTGCTACGGGGAATGCGGAGAGGGTGAATGTTACTACCAAGGCGGGGAGTACGGCGTTTGCGAATCCGTCGATCAGCCGTGTCCTGTCGCCGCAGGGGCGGAATGCACTTGCGGTTGGGTTGTTCCTTCCGAACGAGGGGGCTGCAGTCGGTGAAGGGGGACAGCTCATTTACTATCGGGAGTACTAGAGTACTACAGAAACCGTGGAATATATCCCACTCGTTGTACTGGAATATATCTCGCTCGTTGTACTGTATGGCCCGGGCAAAGAGTGGACATATAGCCGCCCAGGACTATCTTGACTTTTGCATTGCGGAGTCTGACTGTGAGATTACATAGCCTAGTACATGCTATTCATTTGACCCCTTGCGTCCGACCGTCAGGCTAAGTTACCACCATAGCAAAGTTGGAATAAGTATAATCCTCAATTTGAAACATTTAATTATATCTTGTTGTAAAACCTGCGCAACGTGACCGTGGGCCCAAGTCAGGGGATAGATTGTCTCCTCTTCTTGGCTTCCATCATGGCGCCCACATTGAAAGCCTTGCTAGTAGCCTTCACGTCCTAATCCATGGCACCTCACGACTGTTCGACTTCCCTCCCAACAGTTACTTCCCATGGAACTATGGGACCTCATTTTCTGGCTGCTTCAAGTCCACGCCGGATCTGCTCCGCGTCTCCAAAGTCTGCGCAGCCTTCAATACGCTCTGTATCCGGATCTTCATGGTGGACCGCGGCATGGGCGGATCTGCCGACCTCGTAATGTCGCAGCGGACCATGAAAATTTGGGCCGCGGCTGATCTGGCCGCCGTACACCTCTCCTTCCGACAATTGCAGGTCGAGGGACTCAAGATCGGAGGTTTCGAGCCCTCACACCTGCGACGGGACTTGAATCTACTGCACGATATCATTGCCCGCTCTAGCCCCAGACTTTAGCACCTGTCCTTGGTCTTTCCTGAAACAATGCTGGGTGTACACTCTCTGACTCACTCTGGAGATCCGCCGCCTTCATGCTCACGTGCAGAGCTCAATGCCGCATTCTGCAGCACTTTGCATGCCATGGCGATGCGCGTGTCTGGCCCCGTCTATATATTTACAGAGGAGGAAGTCCTCAGCTCCCGCCCTCAGGATATCATCCATTGGGACCTCTCCTTCAATTTAACGACAAAGCGAGATTGCGATTAGGGCCGCGCGTCCGTCGTATCCTGAGATTGAAGGAAAAGGACATACCACTCCGTCCGCCAATCACCACCTTGAAAAGTTTGCGTTACTTACACCCGAATGCAATTATACACAGGGGAACGACGTTACGTCGGAGCGCTGAAGGACTTGTATTCAGTGCATGGTTGGCAGCCCAATTCACCTCCCCCCATGACGCTCGTTGTCTTCAACGCCCACCTGATCACCGCCCTTCACTTGAGCAATCCGCTCGGCAGCGAAAGCGACCCTCAGGCCGAGGACTTGAATGCAGCTATCACGCATGCCCGCCTACCTGCGCTGACCACCCTTCTCATCACTATCAACATTGTTGATCCTGCGTGTTTCCGGACATTTCTGGAGCGACACCCTACAGTTACCGCGTCGGTTTATCTTGGGCGCAACGGCAAAACAAATCTTCGCCCGTTGTTGGATCCCCCGCTCCCACATCCCGGGCTCCAGCGCATCCGCACCAGTGCAGAGGGCTAAACATCCTTGGGACGCGTACTCTCGGCATTGTGGCATTCTCCGAATCTGTTCGAGTTTGCCTTCAGTCTGGGGGACAGAAATAGTCATCGGTCTGCGGCGAACCTGGCCGGGTTCCTCACAGACTTGCGAGTCATTGCCCTTCGAGACTTTCGGTTTAGGTCTACGCACTTGGAACTATCGATAATCGGGCCAGATGCGGAAATGGACTTCTGGCTTTCGTCGCCAGCAGTCCGCGAGGTCTCGAGCCCCTCGGTGTGTCACTTTCTTCAGGTATGTTACGATGCTGCCGGCGGTCCGTCAATCTTTCCATGGGTAGCACTGTTGCCCGGAGTTCCGCGCGTGCATTTCGAGCCATGGTTTGGATACCCTCCTCCACCTGAGGAGGAAACACTAAAGGGGCGTGCCAGCTTCCTCGCTGAGGCGAGTACAGCTTTACATGCACATGTGCAGATGGTTACCGTCGGATAATGATTTTTCTGAAGATCTCTATGAATTCAATTCGTCTTGCAAGACTAGGACAATAGGCCGTCAATAACAGTAACCATATGAAGTTTGATTAATCAATAGCTGTCCCAATAGGAAATCAGGGTTGAGCAGTGTTTGTTCAAACGGGGATTGAACACGGATTGAACAGGGAGGTGCACGCTCAAAAAGATGCACAGCCCGAAATCGAACTCAAGACCGTAATCACCCTACGTTGGTAGGAAAGTTATCAACCACTACACTACGAAGACGATAGCCACAGGGGACAGGAACCACTATCCAATGCGGAACCACCATAGATGTGTATGTCTATGTCTAAGTGTGTAACCGTCTTAAGTGCTCTTCAGATGAACTTCACCAGAGCAAACACTGCTTGTCGTTGAACATAGATTTCACTGAAGTTGATCATTCCTTGTTTCTACTGAAACTACGGATCTGTTTGATCCTGGTTATACAGTGTATGCTGAGTTCGTGTAAGTAAGTGAATCAAGAGTGAATTCTATGATTGCATTTTTGACAAGAAGTTGGATTGAAGATAATCAACAACCGCGGAAGACTTGGGAGGGATAATTCAAGCGCTAGTCTATTCAAGCTCAAGCTCAATCGTATCGGCTGATGAATAGCCATGGAAGTCATGCTCAACTTCAAGCTGGAGATTAATTACAGGCGGCAACATTAAGGGTGGGCTTCCAACGTCTGCAAAGTTCTGATGGCGTGGTGGGTGTGTCTCTGCTGAACTTCCAAAACCTCCGCGCAAAGGTCAGAGGTTCAACTCCGCTGCGTGTCTGTTTTTACCATTCGCAATGAACTGTGTTCTGTTTAAACTGTGCTTGAACTGTGTTCAAACATCCGTTTAAACCGCGTTCGAACACTGTTCATCCCGGTTCAACAGTGTTCCTCCACATCATCCAGTTTTCGATTGAGGAGGAGCTGTAAATCCCCCTTACAGCAGTGCAGGCTGTTCAACCAAACACTGCTCAAACCTGATTTTCTGTTGAGACAGGCATTGATTAATCAAACTTCATATAGATTCTTTCAATAACGAGACATTTCGGACATTCGATTCGTAGTCAACGAGAGGCAGTAAGCAAGGTTGGATGCTGGTACGACCTCTCGATTTCGGGTATATGTGGAATGAAGATGCTCATCTTTTTCCACAGCTTTTTTTGTGCCGCAGTATCTTGCTCGACACGATAAGTTTGCCCTGCTTCACGCGAAGTGTGCGTGGAGATGCTTGTCATTCGAACATGACAAGCGATCCTCGCCAGACGAATTGCGTCCGAGTCCATTTCGTCCGCATTCATTGAGCAAACATCGTCCTTTGTGCGGGCGAGATCGGACTGACGGTAAGCCTGCCACGATCGCACCTGCTTTTGACCTGCTTCCTCCGTATCGCTCGATTTTCAAGATTCGAATCTCGCGGTGCTGCAAACGGTCCGCCATGAGGTGCTGCGGGACTGGCAGAAACTGCGCATGCGTCACCCGTACTATGCTGTGTAGATTCTTGCGAGCGCAGCCGGCAATTCTTAATGGGAAATGGATGGGAACGAACTGGATCAAAAGGTTTTGTTGACTGTGAGAACAGATTCCAAAGTATCCAATTCCTGGTGAGTGTAATGTAAAGGGCACTAACCGGCGCTGTTTGACACGGCTGAGGTTCAGAACAAAGATGGAAACATCTGACGATGGGGATCAAAAAGTGTCAACACGATTACGCCACCAAGACTGCGCTTGGATCCTCGATAGCCGGTCGTGTGTGCGAGGATCACCCCTATTCAAGAATAAAATGGCCGGCCTCTTCAAGGAAAATCCCATTCCAAGTCTTCGATGTCTCCTTATCTAACCGGTATGTGCGCTGGTCCTACAGTTGCAAGTTCTCCGCATTTATCCGCCCCAGTGATCGCCGCCCGTTCTGGCTCAATGGAACCGCAAGATTCTCAGTACGGGTACCTGCCCCACGAATATGTCGCCATTATTTTTGTCGTCCTCTACGGAATCAGCACCGGTATGCTCTTGAAACTCGAACAGTTTCCTTCCCTCAGAATGTGCAGCGCTACATGTGGGGCAGGCGACATACTATAGGATGTGGTGGCTCTTCCCCACCGCCTGCCTCTGTGGGCTTGGCGAGCTCATCGGTTGGAGCGGTCGGCTGTGGTCATCTTTCTCGCCCAGCTTTTATAACCCCTTCATGATGCAGTGAGTCCGCATGAAGGTTCTTGCGAATCTTGCCACTCAAACTCACGGTCTTGATACCAGGATCGTCTCGACTATCATTGCCCCGACTCCACTCATTGCGGTCAATTTTATCTTGCTTTCTTGGATCGTCACCCGCCTGGGTCCGTGCTACGCCCGGCTCACGCCTGTCCGCTGTAAGCTTACCGCTCCTTCCATTGTGTTCAACACACTCTGAGCCCACTCTTCCAGACGCTGTTGTATTTCTCGCCTGCGTAAGCGTCAACCTCCAACTAAAGGGCTGCGTTCTCACAGTGCCTCAGGATATTGTTTCACTCATGATCCAGGTGCGATGTCTTATGATTCTCATTTCACGGAATATTCTGCATATACTCACTAATCTAAAGGCCGCGGGCGGCGGGATCGCTTCTAGCGCCATTGACCTAGCCGGAACGAAACTGGTGTGTTTTGCCGTTCCATCTTATCAAAGGCTCAGCATACCGCACAGGGCGCGAACATTATGCTCGGTGGTATCGTTTTCCAATTTGGTGAGTGTCCATATTCTCCCTCTGTCTCTCTGTTTCAGACCACATTTTTGTTCCTTTGTCCAGCGGCCATTGTCTCCTACTGCGCTGTGGCAGTCGATTATTTTGTCCATTACCGTGCGGACCGTATCCAACTGAACTCCACCGGCCGTGGTGTCGTGGATTCCAACCTCAAAACAATGATCTGTGCCCTCGCATTTTCGACGCTGGCTCTGTTCATCCGGTGCATATCCCTCTTGTTTCCGTCCTTAGCATGGACTGAAGAATCATCATACCAGCTCCATCTACCGCATCGTGGAGCTCGCGGGAGGCTGGCAGGGCCGCGTGCTGCACACGGAAGTCTACTTCAACGTACTCGATGGCGGTATGGTCGTGCTAGCGATCTACACCCTCAATCTTGCCCACCCGGGTCGACTGCTGGGCACAAAGCGCCCGTTGCAGCCGGTTGGTCGCGATGATGTGAAGCTGAAAAGCATGGAGAGCAGCACGGCCACTGTGTAATGGGTCCACGATAATTCCCGAAGCCCCAGGGACTTAAAGAGACATTGGGTTGGCATATATTTATGTAACGACATCGGGAGCAAATCTTCCTTGCGATTTCATTTTGAACGGCCTTAATGGAATCAAGATGACAAATTGAGTTGGAATTGTTCGGGAGATCTTTGGTGGTTGAATTCCGATCTACATGTACATAACGAGAGAATAGAAAACACATATAAGTTACGGCTACCAGTTATGCCCTTACTTCGAGTTGAGGGTCTCAATCAGCACATCACAATGTTCCAGCTACGGGATGCTGCGTCGTCTTCGAGGTATCGCAGTGCATCTCTGGCTACACCGAATATTGACCCTGACGTAGCCTTTGTTAGTTGCACAAATGAAATAGCTGACGATGTCAGACCGGACTTCTCCGTCAGACTTGGATCGTCTTCATTACTTTCAACGGGATTGTCGATCACCTCTGTAATTGTTCGGCTTCATGGATTTAGATTCTCGCCAGGGACTTCACTGACGCACCATAAGTCTCTGCTCCATCCGCCACCTGGTAAAGCGGCATCCCCAAATGCCGGGCGACTTCCTGGCTTTCAGGAGCAAACCCTTTCGCCAAGTGAACTTGCCGAAGACCATCGTAGACATTTTTGTCCCATGAGGTGCAGGCGATGTACGTGCACAGAGTCACGTATGGGAATCCTAGTTCCTGCGCCTCTTTCAAGCTCAAGCGATCGTTTCCGCATTCATCCAGAGACCAATACGCATCGCTAGGACGGGCGCGTCGATACCGTCCGTCTCCAGATTCGAAATCTTTGGGTGGACAGAGGAAGAGATAACCGGCAGGGACATCGATGTCCAGGACATGATCGGGTAACCACATCTTCACTACATAACGAATATGTGCTATCATGGCTGATATTTGAAATTATTTTGGCCGCAGTATGAGGAGTGTCAACATACCATAGTCTTCGTAGTCGCCGAGTATACATCAGACTTTTGACAATTAGCTTGTGACCTTGTACAAGGCCAGAAAAGGCCGAAAAAGGTCGAAAAAGGTCGACAAGCCACAAGTTCACAAAGCTATGTCTAAATCTCAACAAGGTCAAATTTTCGAAAAAAAATATTTTTTTCAGGCATTGATCTGGGCATGAAATGTGATTTGAGAGGGGGTGTTTTTCACTTTTGGCCTTGTGAACTTG
This sequence comes from Mycena vitilis, assembly GCA_029203975.1. Classification (NCBI taxonomy): domain Eukaryota; kingdom Fungi; phylum Basidiomycota; class Agaricomycetes; order Agaricales; family Mycenaceae; genus Mycena; species Mycena vitilis. The sequence goes on from JARGYF010000067.1 coordinate 232,257, forward strand.
TCGCAAGCTCAAAAGGTCGAAAAAGGCACAAGTTATTTGTCAAATGGCTGATTAGTACGGAGACTCTTGAAGATCCAGTTAGCTTGAGAAAGCCATGATTCGGACAGGGGTGCGGTCGCAGGGTTTACGGGGTATACTACCAGCATCATTGCACCCTCATGCGCAATCACGCTGGAATGTAATCTGGGAATTTATAATGCATTGATAGGAGGCAGGAGGCAGAAAACGCGTCACTGACCGAGTCCATCCATTCCCCATCTTTACAGATCCCTTCCATTCGTCAACCGTCCATCCAGGGACATGGCAACCCCACTTCGGGATGTACGCAACTTCTTCTTCGATGATCCGGACCCCAGCGCGCCAGACACATCGCCCGATTGCGCCTGGGTGGATGGAAAAATTGAATTTCAGTTGGTCACTGTGGTGATAGGTGTCCATTGTACGAGCGCAGGTCCTAAGGTGGCAGCGCAAGGAGAATAAGGCTATTAATTGCGAGTCCTGGCGTCGTTCTAGAACAAGGAGCGATTTGGAAGCCGGAGCCCTTTCCCACTCAGGAGCCAGAGATGTAAGGCCACTGCGATGACCTCTGCCAACGTCGACAGATAGAGTGCCAGCTGATGCCCGAAAGTACTCGGCATACGACGGTGGATGTATGAGACAATGATCCATGGTCGATGAACTGCGTGCTTTGAACGGGCTAGTAACGGAGTCGATATATTTGCGGGCGTCCTAATACAAGTAAGCGCAATATCGCTTTGTGACAAAATTTTTCACCTCCATTCCCTCAGCCTGCCCAAAGTCAATTCCATTCCTTGGAGAGTTAAGATGAGGGACATACAATAAGAGCGTAGATGTATACAGTCGACAAATGGGACGTGCTGTGCGCGTCCAAAATTCGTCGTGCAGGTATCAATTCTAGATTACCATTAGGACCGATTCTGGAGAGTGTATGAGACCGTACCGTCGTTGAGAACGGCCGCATGCAGATCGGGCGTACTGACGACGCCGAAGAGTTGAGCCACATTGGGGTGTCTGCAAAGAGACAACGTGAACGGTAGATGGTGCGCGAGGTGTTAGGTATACCGAAAGCTCGAATAACGTGAAACATCCCGCTCCCATATCTACATGTAAGTGATCATAATTAATGAGACCCACTTGAAGTAAAGCAAGCCGAAAGATAGCAAGCGCACCTCCTCGGCATTGCCACCCTGATACACTGCGACCGTTCTGTCGGACACGCTGCCGTGTATCCGGGCAGCATAAAGCCGCCTCGAGTTGCGGTGACGGTCAAGGGTACAAGTTCCACCGTTCAGTCGTATTTCTTCGTGGAGATCCACGTCTCCCAGCGGAATTTTTCGAAAATCTAGCAGGTCGTGGGTCATTGTGGACATCCTAGCGGGGCAAACCTGCTCACCAGAAGGAACACATGCGGCAGCATGGGTGATATTCGTCACGCTGCTGTGAACCTTCCATTTGCTATAGTGAAGTTATGTGCCTTCGGAAAGAAGGCGCCCGTGTATCTGAAGGTCAGTCAGCCGCGTTAAGGAGGATCGCACTCGTCTCACGAACCGGCCAGGTGAGGCAGCCTCGTTCAATGTGACTTCTGTGGCAGCGTCGGGTGGCTGCTCGGTGCTTTCTGCCATGGAGTTTGGCATGGCGGTTGGCAAGGAAGAAGAAGGATTAAGCGCTGAAAAAGATACCTTGACACGCTCCGCATTCGGAAATAAAAGCTGTTGCACAGCTGTAGAAATACGCGTGCGACTGGGAAGGATCATATGAGTTTGAGAGCATATCAAACGTGCATACCACGGGGAATGTGCCAGGTATCATCACTGCGCGAGGAACATGGAGCGCTTGTCAGTTGGACTTCGCCTTCAGCATTGCAGACCGCAGGGCGCAATTAAAACTTAAACCTGCTGGATGTCGATTCTCTGGACAAGGGAGGAGTAAAGGCGGATGTCGGAGACTTATTCTGCAGTTCGCGGAGAAATGTGACATGTGCCAGCAAGGATGCCGCCAAGCACATCGACGCCCTCATTGCGGAGCTGGATGCAGAACACTATGGATTCTCTGAGGAAATGGACGATGACGACGACGACGAATACGTCATGTAACATACTCTCGCTCTTCGTAGTGCACAATAGATTTTATGCCATGTCTGCTTCTCGAAAATCTGCGGGATTACAGACAAACATTGGACTCCTCTTTTTCCACATCTATCATGTCAGAGGCGCTCTCAAGAGCTCTAAGCTGCACCACAAATTACCAGCACTTCATCACTGTAGGCCTGCACCTCGTTTTTTTCCCCCGCATTTGATCAGGAAAATTTCGGTTCAGTTCGGCGTTCGAACGCCTTCGAACGCCGAACTGAACCGTCTTGAACCTGAACCGCGGGTTCAGGTTCGGGGTTCAGCATATTGCTGAACCTGAACCGAAGTTCAGGTTCGGCGTTCGGAAAAAAGTAGCCTGAACCTGAACCGAACCGAACTTGCCCATCACTAGAAATGTCCGATGATCCCAATTCCCAGCCTCCAGAATGCAGAGTCCACGGGCTCAAGATCCGTGAGCATTACAGGGTAGCAGTGAGAGAGCGTCCAGACTTCTTCGCCAAGTCCATCGAGGAACTCCAAGTCGGTGGTTGTCTTGTGGAAGTCGGAAAGACGCCGGAAGCCACTGCCAAACAGCGACACCAAACACTGCCTTATGGCGGTGTACCACCCATCGAGGTCACTCGACCTCAAGCCTGCCTCAAGGCTCGTTCACTGTGCGGCGCGCGCCCCTGCGGATCCAGCGGCCCCCGTATTCACCACCCCTTGGAGAAGGACGCTTGGGTGTCGTGCCACAAGTTGCCACGTCGACTTACGCGATTCCTGGCAAACGGCGGCGACAACTACTTGAAAAAACGGACCACAATCGCGCGGCTCGCAGTGATCAGCGGAGAACAAGGCTTTCCTTCTTCTCCTTTGGTACCCGCTTTCTAGGCGAAAAACAAGAGCTTGTGGCCACAGTGGCGCTGTTCGGACAGGCGCCCACAAAAAAAGCGCCCACTAATCAGTATAAAGCATCTGATCCTACTCGCCTCTTTCCTACTCTCTACCGCAAACTACTCCCTGAAAATGTCTAAAGCCAACGGTCAAACCCCAGTCTCCACGCCAAATGGCCTTCATCCTCCTACCCGGCCCCCCTCGGCCAGGGTGGCAATCCTGGGCGTCTCCGCTGTCGTTTCCGTGTTGGCTGTCTATCTATCCGGCGTTCTCTTCTCGCCGTCGAAACATGCGGGGTACTATGCCCTATGTTCTCCCGAGGGAAAAATCTACACCGTCGACTCGAACAATACCAAGGTCGAATGCATTGTCGTCAACGACTCGGTGATCGTCACAACAGGAAGCATCGGTACTGAATCTCCTCTGTTCTCCAGAACACGTCTTGATTTATTTTCGTCAAGCCGCCGTCGAGCAACTGCCCAACCTTCGTGTCATCTATGTCCCCGACGATGCCATAGTGGTGCCGGGGCTGAGTGGTGAGTGCATTTCTGAGAACAGCACCCCGAGTAACGCCACATCCCCAGACTCGCATGGGCACCTCCTCGAATACGGCGCCAGCCGCCAGCTTCCCCTTGAAGGGACAGCAACCATCAACGGTACACCACGTCCTATCACGCATCCCCGCACAGCTCTGACGCATCGGCGCGCCGCCTAGACACCGTCGCGCGTGTGCGCGAGTACATCCTACGCACGCCCGCGATCCTCCACAATCGCGACGCTTGGATTCGCGGGGGCGGGTGGGATCACACAAGCTGGCCCGGCGCGGCGTGGCCCACTGCGGTGCGTGTCATTTATCCTATCTATACATGTATTCGGATTCCCTTCTTATAAGCGCCCAGGAGGCTCTCGACGCGGATCCAGTAATCAGGGGCCGGCCCGTCGTGCTGCAGTCCAAGGACTGCCATGCGCTCTGGGTGTCGCAGCGCGTCATGCAGCTGAGCGCCCCGTTCCCCGCCACCGTCGAGGGCGGTGTCATCCTCGCCGACGAGAACGGCGCGCCGACAGGTAAGTTTTGTAGAGCGCCGTAACGGGAACTCAAAGCTTCATCGATCGATGCTGATGGATGCAACGTGTGGCAGGCGTGTTGCTTGACAATGCACAGGAGCTGCTGAAGCTCCCCGCGTTGACCGAAGGCGATCTGGTGCAACGGTTCACGGCGGCCGTAAGCGATGCGCTCGCGTACGGGCTCACCTCCGTGCACGACGCGGGGCTGGACCCCGCGTCGCTTGATTTGTTCCTTCGGTGCGTTCATGTATCCATATACGTGATCCAAGTCATCTAACTTACTATGTATATCTGCATTCTCACAGGCAAGAATCTATTCCGGTAAGGCGGTACAAAATTCATACTGCGGCAATTGACTGGTCGAAACAGATCCGGATTTATGGCATGCGGTTCTTCGACGAGAATGCGCCGTACTGGGGTAACACGACGAAACCGCTCGTTGGTGCCGTCAATGGACGGCTTACTGCGCGCAGCGTCAAGATATTCGCAGATGGTGGACAGTTTTTTTCTGACAATGCCGGTTGCTAATCTCAGTAATTCTAGGGGCGTTGCGAACTGGTGGCTCTGCGGTACGCTTTTCAGGGCCCTTTATTCCTTGTTGATCCCGAATGAGGTTACCCTTTGACAGTTGTATGAGCCTTACACGGACAACCCGAGCACAAGTGGCTTCATGCGCTTGGAACCCCAAGTGCTCTTCGAGTTCATCCCGCGGTTCCTCCGTGACGGATGGCAAGTCGTACGTCTCTCTCTCTCCTTCACATCCTGAAACTGACGCAGCGCACCAATCGATAGAACGTCCATGCGATCGGAGATCGCGCTAATGGAATCGTCCTGGACGCTTTCGAGGCGTCGTTAAAGGGCGTGAACGTCACGGCGCTGCGTCCGCGGTTGGAGCATGCACAGCTGATGACCAAGGCGGATATGAAGCGGTTGGGTAGTCTCGGTGGTAAGCATCTTTGTTTACCCCTGCTCTCGAGTTCGGCACCCTCTCATGCACCACGACGCATAGTGATTGCGAGTGTTCAGCCCACACACGCGTATGTATTACCTGTCTACTGTCTTTCTTTTCACTAAGGAAGCCATCTACAGAATCAGCGATATGTGGTACGCGCAAGACCGTCTGGTGTGTTGCACAAAATCGCGAACCTCGAGAGTGAATACTAAGCGCCCCACAGGGCCCGGAACGCGTGAAAGGCCTCTACGCGTTTCGCTCGCTCATCGATAGCGGGGCGCGCATCACGTTGGGCTCCGACTTCCCCGTCGAGACGATGAACCCGCTGGCGGGTTTCTACGCTGCGATCACGCGGGTGTCGATAGCGGGCGACTCGCCGCATGGGCCTGGGGGGTGGTGCGTCCCGCCTCAGTTTGGCTGTCCATTTCGAATTTAGCTGATGTTTCGAATGTTGTACAGGTTCCCGGAAGAGCGTCTGACGCGTGAAGAGGCGTTGCGTGGTGTGTCTTCCCGCTCACCCCTCCCTCTTTCACCTCCCGCATGCTGAATTCTCCTCATCCAGGCATGACCATCGACCCCGCCTACGCCTCTTTCACCGAAACGACCCTCGGCTCGCTCGAGCCCGGGAAGCGCGCGGATTTCACTGTCCTCTCGCGCGACATCATGCAGATTCCTGCAAAGGAGATTCTGGATGTTAGCGTAAGGGCGACTGTGATTGACGGGGAGGTCGTGTATGGAAAGCTCTAGGCTGCAGTGCAACTCTGGCATGCGATGGAATGGAAAGGGAGGGGAAGAGGAGGAGAGAGGAGGAGAGGAGGATAGTGGCAATGACAATTGGCAAAGGCGTAATAGTACGGAGGCGGACGCGGATAATTCACGAACTGGTTTCTGTTCTTTTGGATTTGAATTCCGCGCTGCTGCAGCGTGAGCACCAAGGGGATCCACATGAAAGTGGCGGGTAATGCACATAGGCCACAGCTCGGGAGTGCGATGGCACCTGCTCAGTATTGTAGGCGAGGTCGCGCAGTATTGCAGGGATGCCTGTTCGATTCAGGTCCAAGCCATACTTGGTGAGTCTTATAGTCGACATTTTGTTTTCTTTTTATTGTTGTCCGAGGAAAACGACGTGGTCTCTCGAGCCCGGCTCAAACTTGCAAGCCCGGAACGCCGAACAGTAAGACCAAGCCCATCACTCATGTGCCCTCGGTCCACGCAATTCAGGCCGTAACCCCAGGATATCCGTGTTTCATTGGTGATACAATTTTCAACGTACTATTTACAGCAAATTTCGTATATACTTTTTGTTGAAAATCGAAAGGACATTCCAATTCCAAAACAAGCAGCCGCCAGGGCCACATCCCCGCATTCCCACAAGCGCCCGTTTTGCGGCGCAGCGCAGTTAGCATATAACAAGCGGGGTATCGTTCTCTGAAGCCACAAGTCAACCACAGCAGTCCCGCCGTTAATGCGCACTGGACACCAACCTTCACCGCGGCCCACTGGACGATGAGATGCGTGATGCAGTCGTTGAGGGCGGCTGTGCACTGCTCGCAGGAGAGGTGGTCTGCGAGGGGGCGGAGCGACGCCTCGAGCGTGTGGGTGGACATGTCTGCGTGCCAGGTTCAATTAGCGGAGAAGATAAGACGTGTATGATGGAGGCGGGGAAGTGGAATCGGACGCGCCTGGTCGGATGTCCCATGCGAGGCTCGCGGTTGCGAGCGCCCACGCACGGCTGAGCTGCCGCTGCGCCGCGAAGCCGCACGCGGGTGAGGGCGGGTGTTGGTCGGGGAGCGGGCCCAGCACGCGCTTGAGCGCTTCGGAGCGGCCGAGGTGTAAGAAGATCAGCCTGCCCGAGATGTCAACACTACCCATTTTCAAGTATATCGAACGCCGGTGGCTTGCCTTTTCAGGTACGTGGCGCCCATGCGCTGCGCCATGGCGTCCGGCATGCGCGAGAGGGGGAACGAGAGGAGGTGCGAGGAGGTTGGGACGGCGAGCGCGGCGATGTCGTGATGGGCTGCAAGGGCGTAGAGTTGGAGGGGGAAGTGCGGGGCGTGCGAGAGGAGAAGCGTGAAGAGGGGGGACGAGGGCAGGATCTGTGTCGAAATGAGTGAGAGAAAACGGAGGGGAACAGCAAGTACGCACCGAGGACTTGGGGTTTATCCCGTACACCTGCATCGAATCGACCGCGTGGGCGAGGGTCTCGAACGAAGGGGAGTACTGCGCGCAGGGGATGTCGTAGATGGCGTGCAAGATGATGTTCAGGACGGACGACGGCTCCGGGACTGGCAAGACGGACTGGGCATCGAACGGATTCCCGCATCGGATCGGCAGCATATCGCGAAAGCCGTTGTTCGTTGCGCTGAGGAGGACGTCCGAGTGGACGGAGAAGTAGACCGAGTCCTCGGAGAAAAGGACGATGTCTGGGGGATGCGGCCGGTGTTGGGTGGTAAAGGAGAATGTGGTTGAAATGGAGACCACGGCCGTTTCATCGTCCCCGGCATTGGCCAGGGGGGAACTTTCGTCGTGCGAGGACTATAAAAAGGCCATGACCGGCGTCAGATAAGGATTCAGTTTTAGATAGCGCTGGGGGCGCACCAAGGGAGGGAGGTAGTCGGTATTTATCATGGCGTCGAGATCATGGAATTGAACCGCGTTATGAAGGAAAATGGGAGATCCATCCATTAAGGCAAGTCGTGGGGGGAGATGGGTCAAGGAGCAGTGCGTGGGAGTCGCTAGAGTCCCCACATCATGAACCGACTCTAAGTTTGTGTAGCATTACGTTGATTATGACATATGGCTCGGGTTTGGGCACCCATGATCCAGAATATTCCAGCGCACCCTGCACTATGCAGTACAAGAGGTGCTTGATCTCTGGATCGGCCAATTTGATGTTGGGATCATTGATGGGCCGATAGTTCGGTTTGCTCCAAACTGGACACTGTTTGCTGCTTGCTATCGCTCTTACAACTCCGGTATGCAGCCTGGGGGCTTGCCTTGCACAAACCATTGCTACACTGGTGAAAGAATTCATATCTGAAATACCAACTACTGGAGTTTCGTAATGGCCGCAAATTCATTTTCTGCATTTATGGCGTATATCTTGTGTATATCTTGCGGTTAACCCAGCTGTTTTACCATTTGGATGCGTCCTGGAGTGGCTGAAGGCCTAGCGAGCCACGAGTGGGGCAGCACTGGTTGCGTTGACCCAGAGATCAAGCACCTCTTGATGCAGTAGGTTCCGGTTGAATTCCGACCGTGCCTTCGTAGGCTACCACGATTGTCCGCGCGCGCCATAAAAAGAATATTCGAGGTTGTACATGAGCAGTGCACAGTCAATCGGGGATCTCGGATGCCTCGAGCCTGAGGCTGGCTTGTAACGGAGTGATGCCGTCACGCGGTGCGCATCATGATCTGCATCACGATGGCAAGGGCTCGGATGATGGACCCGCCCACGGCCCGGCCGCCGTTATCTCCAACAACCATGCCACTTTCGCTACTGAGCAAGTACTGAGTACTGAGCGCCTGCCCTCCCCGACACGGCTTGCCCAATCCGAACCCATGTCCTTGGTCAAGCCAGTCAGCTCGAGTTCCCAACGGGTTCCTCAGCCTGAGCTTGCTCGCCTTCCCAATACCTTCCTCTGTGCCCTGAAGGCTGGTATTCTTCCCGTGCCCCGAGCCATTGAGGTCTGCTTGCTTATTCGCCCTCGTTGTTTTCGCAATTGTCTGGACCTCCGACAACGCCGCGAACGGCTTCGGCGCTATCTGTTACGAGTACTTATGTAATCGTTCATTTAAACATCTCGATTGACGTTTTTGCGTGCGACTGATTTCCTTTGTCCCCTCAAAACGGACCTTGGCTCATTAGTGGCTGTGTTGAATCCATCCTCTTGTTCTGGCTTCACTTTCCTGTGAATCGATAGTGGCTGTGCCTTGCTTTTATAAGCTACTCTCCCCTTCCCCACGTTCGATCCCGGCCGCCAACTTCGTGTTTTCTTTGCGAAAAACAAATCACTCGACAAACAAGACCGAGTGTTTCGTTGCGGTCCGGAATTTGGTCTGAAAATTATAACTAGTCTTCACTACAGCCGGACGTGCAGCAATCGGACTTTGTGGATAAATCTGTTTTACTGGTCCATTTAAGTAGACGCCTCCGGATTTCCCTTCCACATTGACACGGTCGAGGATGCTTTTTTTCGCCAGCAGCTTTCTAATATGTTCGTCACTATGTCGCTCTCCTCGATCTCTGTGCCCTACGCGGATCTCACTTTCCACGGACTAACCATCGCCAATCACGAATACCTAAATCTCGACAGCGCTGAAGACATGGCCCAGGCGCGTGTGTGGACTGACCTGGCCAGCACGTACGGTGTTACACCAATCAAATATCATTCAACATCCGGTGGTAAATGCACCAGCGACATTTCTTCCCCCGGAGCAACGAGAACGTCCGTGGACCGTTCTACCTTTACGACCGTGTTCAATATTCGTGAATGGGGCCGCTCCGACGGCTCGAAAGGGAGCCGTAAGGGGGTCGTCTGGAGTATGGCCCAAAGGGATGTGGGAACGGGATTCTTGGGCACGATTTTTTTATAACCTCCTTCGACACCTCCTACTTGCGGCCGATCTTCGGTGAGCTGCATTCTCTGTGTGAATACTTGGTTACTGACATAGTCGTCCAGAGCGGGAGTATATTGACAGACTCGACCGACTTATTGATAGCATCTAGTTTTATTCCACATATGTGCTTGGGCTAAGACCTGGTTAAATATGTGTTCCAATCTTGTTGTCAGTGGCTCGCCGGTAAAACGGCCTCCTTGGTGTGGGAATCAAGCTACGGACTCGTGCGAATGCAATGATGCAGACCCGTACAGCCACCTGATGCCGGGTGCTATTAATACATAAAAAAAAGGTACATAAGTACGAGTTCCTGCCGGGCGAAGCCACGGCCCTACACCCAAGTTTTGTCATGGCCACCAGACTCCTCTGCATGGCGAACGACACCTGCAAGGGAGTCGCGCGCGCGTTTCATCGCGCGTGCGTTTCATCACGTGGAACCCACTATGAGCCCAATCACGCTTGAGGACCGCACGGCGGAGACTAACGCCGCCCGGGGCCTCGCCCACTCCCACTCCTGCCACCGGCGAATCCGACCACACCCGACTCGCCTCCTCGTCTGCAGCGCCTTTGTCACGCGCCAATGCATACTGTACTATTACGACCGAAGGTTCAGGTGACGGGTGACGAAGGGTCGTGAACTGAACCATTTTGGTGTCGGTGACGGTGACTTTTCAATTTCGTGTCCTAAACAGGCTCAAAAACGCCAAAATTTTGCGCCCGGCATCTGCCGGGCGTCCATTTATGGTAATTTGATGTGATTGCCGAGGAATGAACATCAAGTTCAGTGAACAATTTTGGTGACGGTGACATGGCGTGAACCTTTGGTCGTAATAGTACAGTACTCAACGACCTCGTATCTCTGCTTGAGCTCGCCCAACGCGTGGAAAGAAATCTTCGACCAATCCTGAATGCTCCCAGAAATTTCAACGCCGCGCAGCCTACCTGACCTGTGTTCAATGCCCCGCTCCACTGTCGCAAACTGTTCGCATATTCGGGGTCCACCCTCCCTTCTTAAAGGCGCGATAGCGGTTGGACCGCCACCTGCACGACCTTGAGATAATTTGACCGCGCGTTCTTATTCAGGGACACCCGTTCGATTCGGGGTCGACGCTTGGGTTGGACGATGATATCGCTCCTGTTTTTCTCTCTCTCGAGTCTCGACCGCTGGAAGTATTTTGTACGAAATGATCGTCCACGGGAATCCGCTGCCACAAAACTATTGCATCGTACCTCACGGCACTCGAAAAGTCACCCACATATTCCCGGCCCTCGTCTGCTACGAAGACTTGATAGTGGTTGGACCACACCTGCAACGGATATTAAAGACCGGAACAATATTGTAGTGAGACCCGTTCGACTCGGGATCGAGCCATGGGCGCAAGATGATGATTTGTTTTGCGTTTTCGATTATGCATCAGTGGTCCAGGTTTGAGCTGCTTCACATTTAATGTCAGGTGTACATCGGTCTTCTTCCGTGTCGAACGGACCACCGTCGAAGAACAAGCCGGTACGCGGGGAAGACAAAGTTTAAGCCTTCAGCGAACGTTGTCCGTGTTTTTGAGGACGAGCTCGTTATGCTCGCTTTCATTGAGCAAGGAAAAATAGCAATCGGATCCGTCCCCATGGCCCCGGCCCGAGTCGAACGGGTGCCCCAGCATTGACACGAATTTGAAGTACTGTTGGGAGCAGGTGCGGGCCCTTCCGCTCCGGAGCCACATTGGTTGGGTACTAGATAACGTATGTTCAGGCTTGGATCTATCTTGCGAAGTTGTCCGCAGTCCGCAGATGAAGATATATTCTGCTTAGCGCCGAGAGGAAATAAGCGTTGGTTCAGATCCTCATCTTATCATCTGCTTTTGGGGCTTCGAATAAGATGGCCCTCAAACCTCCAGCTGGAATCTGGGCTGATCGTAGCGGAGGTCAGGAGTGATGAATAACTCCGGGGAACCAGGTTCAACAGCTTTTGGCGCCTGAATACACCATCAGCACGTTCTGCGACGGATTAATCTGCAGAAGAGTAGTGATAGATATCTTCCCGCTGGATCCCCGCTAGATCTTCTCATACAGATTCTGGTCAGTGTCTGCCATTTGCCGTTCAACTTCCCCCAGAGAACAATTCAATCCTCCGCACCTCTGCATCCCTTGAATCCAATTGTCCCTCTAGTCCTCCCCGAGACACTGTGAGTGAGTTAACTCCACATCGATGTTCCTACGCGCGGGTGAAACCCGGTGATTGTGATGAAGAAATGGGGAACAAAGGTTGAAATCCGGGGTGCAACGACGGCGATCACCGCACCGCATCAAGCCGGCGCTTACGGCGCCTAACGCGCAAGCGACGGCGCGCTTATTTTCTTGTGACTCTGCTTGGCTTCCGCCGCCATGTCGCTCTCGTACTACCTCGCAAAAATTCGAGGCGGACACGTAGAGTCCGCTGCCCAACCCCCGGCTCACGGCCCTGGTCATCTGGCGTCGTCCCTGGGTCTTTCCTCGCTAGCGCAGACCCTCGGTGTTTTGTCGCACTCGTATGTCGGCTCGAGTCTCAAGCTGCTTGTTCTGGGGTCTATTGTGGAGACGGGAAGACGTCTTTTCAGGTGGTTGATTGAGCGGTTCGGCATCCGTGCGTTTTCCCGTTTTTTCGACTCTAGGGCGAATGGAATTGACTGCGAACTCCGTAGAGTACTGTACGACCATGCGCTTCAGCCAGGGGGACCCCGCATACGAATGGATCGTTTTATTTCTCGTGCGCATGTTTTTCTTCTCGTTTGCACCACTTAACGCGTATTCAGACGCAAGAAAACGTCTGGCGCCGCTCGCGCGAGTTCACCGTCAGCGCGAACAACTCGCGCCGCAAGTGGGCCGTGCGCGCGGCCTCGGACGCGACTGTCAAGGCCAACGCAGAGTACGTCCCGCTGTACCGCCAGCCGCAGCTCTTCCGCTGGCGCGGCTACTGGGTCGAGATCAAGCGCACTGGCTCCGATGCGGGGCCGCATGCCATGCAAGGACCGTATGCGTACTCGGGGCACGGGGGGTCGAGTATTGATATAACGTGCGTATTCCGTTGCGTAACTCGTAACTCAAAACTTCTCCAGTCCATTGGTTTATCTTTGGCGTATGTAGGATCTACACGCTCGACATGAACGTCCTGTCCGACCTCGTCGAGGACGCGCGGCTGCGCTACTTGGAAGTCAACCGCCCGAATGTGGTCATATACCTCACCGATTCGGTACGTGTACCTTTTCTGCAGCCCACCTTACCACCTCACTTACGCGACTCCTATGTACTAGCAGCCCCAGTTCAGCCCGCATCACACCGCGTGGGCCACTGTCAAGCACAAGATTCGGCGGCCACTGGAGTTCGTTTCCTTTCGCGTCTTTGTATCCCTTTTTCATGTACTATCCTCCCCAACCAACAGCTCAATCATCCTCCCCCCGCACCTCCTCGACTCTCTCGTCGCCGACGCCACCGAGTTCCTCAACACGGAGAACTGGTACAACGAGGCCGGCATCCCGCATAGACGGGGGTATCTGTTGTATGGCCCGCCGGGGACGGGGAAGAGTGAGTCCGTTTTTTTTGGCGGGTTTTTGCTCGTGCTTTTGTTTTGTCTTTTGGTCATTCCTTTGGACGACGGGCGCTTCTTCGCTTGGGGCAGCATGTTTCCCGACGCGTTTTGGTTTCATGTACCTCGCCGCAGGGGTATACAGTTGGGGAGCTTCCCTTCTTTGATTTTCTTTCAGACACGCGAACCTTCTTTCCTCCGGGCAACGCGCCAGCATCCTTTCCTGCGCGTCCCGTATCTCGAGAATATACTAACCAACACCGCAGCATCGACAATCTATGCCCTCGCGGGTGCGCTGAACCTCGAGATCTACTCCCTTTCTTTGGCGTCTAATTTGTGAGTCCCTTCCTGCTTCATTCCATCCCCGCCCGTTTTCTTCCCCCCTGTAACGTTTTTCATTCTCGAGTTACTACTGTCTGCCTTCTTGCTTCCTCCCCTCTTTCATCCCGACTCAACCCCATGTAACCATAACAAACCCACCCCCAACCCCCCATTGACGACCAACCGAAATTAACGCGGCGTTACTTACCCAGCGTGGACGACTCCTACCTCCAACGCGCCGCCTCCGCTATCCCAAAACACGGGCTCTTCCTCATCGAGGTTCTTTATTCCACCTCATTCTTTTTGCCTGGAATTCACCTAAGGCGTTGTAGGACATCGACTGCGCGTTCCCGTCGCGCGAGGACGAGGAAGAAGAGGAGGAGGCGAACGCGGGTGCGGCGGGCGGGGCGGCGATGGCGGCGATGATGATGCAGGTGGGTGTGCTGCTTCCGTTTTTGGGGGGGCTTTTGTGTTCTCTTTGAGCCGGTCCCATCGTGCTACCTTCGCCTCGGACTCGAAACGAAAATCGGAAATCGGACTGACGCACACATCCACAGGTCGCCCGCCGTCGCGGCGCAGGGTCCAAAGTACGGCACTCGATGGTGACGCTCTCGGGCCTGCTGAACGTGATCGATGGGATCGGGAGCGAGGAGGGGAAGTTGTTCTTTGCGACTGTGAGTTTCTTTCCCTTTTTTTCTTCTTTGCGTTGCTCCGTTGAACCATGGATTGACTTTCGATTTCTAGACAAACCACATCGACCGCCTCGACGCCGCCTTGCTTCGCCCCGGCCGCATCGACCGCAAGGTGCAATACGACCTCGCGACGGCTTCGCAGGCGCGCGCGCTTTTCGTGCGCTTCTTCCCTGCGTGGCGCTTCCCGGACCCGCAGCCGCGGGACGAGGGCGGGGCCCACGGACTCGAGGTGCCGCTGCATATGCAGCAGGAACCGGCTGGCGCGAAAATGCAGAATGGCGAGGACGAAAAGCAGGTAAACGGGGCGACGAACGAGGAAGAAAAAGAAGAAGACATAACTATCGCACACCTCGCGGACTTGTTCGCGGCGCACATTCCCCAGGGCGAGTTCAGCACCGCGGAGCTGCAGGGGTACCTCCAGGGCCACAAGGCGCGGCCGCGCATGGCGGCTGGGGGGGTTCAGGGTTGGGTGAAGTCGGTGAGGGAGGAAAGGCAGGCGGCGGAAAGGAGGAAGGAGGAGAGACGGGCGAAGGCGAGGGCAAGGAGGGAGGGCGCTGGTGCTGTGGCTGGGGCGGGGGCGGCTGTCCCGGGTACGGGCGTGGGGATGGGAATGCAGATGCAGGGGGCGAGTCTTCCTGTGACGGGCGTGCCAGGCATGGGCGTCGGAGCGGTGCCAGGCCTCAACCTTGGAGGCATGGTGCCTGGCGTCGTGGGACCCGTGCCGGGTGGTGGACACACAGACCTCGCCGCTGTCGCCTCCCACAGCCTCCCGAATGGCAACGGCGTCGCAAATAAGAGCGAGAGCGTCACGCTCGTCCCTGAGTCTGAGAACGTCAAGCTCGTGAATGGTTTGCACGCGGAGGCGGACAAAGAGGACGTCGCTGGTGACGACTCAGAGGTGGAGGGTGAGGAGGGCGATGCAAAGGTCGCGCTGCGCGCCAGCAAAAGGGCTACCCTCGTCGATGGATTTTCTGGTGCGTTCGCTATTCGATACTCGACACTGGTGAAATGCACTGACGACACACAGCAGTAGAGGACCTGGACTCCGATCCTGGTGCGCTCCTCGTCCGCGACTGGCGCCACAAGCTGCAGAAGACGTTCCTTAACAGCAAGTTTTTGCCCCATGATGAGGTAGGTACATTGTTCCATGTTCCCCGCCGCCCCGCTGAGGCCGTGTAGGAAATGCCTCAGGTCGACGTCTTATTCAGAAACGTCGAAGGGCACCAAAACATGAGTATCGAATACCTCAGAGTGCGTCTTGTATTTGTCTGTCTTCCTAAATCACCCCCAACTATCTGTGCCCGTGTTGCAGTACTCTAAGATCGGCAAAGTAATGCGCCATATTGGCCTGTTGGAGTCAGCCAATGTCCCGCGTGACGACGAATTCAAGTTCCGCCACCGCGCCAATGTGCTGGTAGACAAGTGGCAGGGCATCCTCGACGGGAGCGCAGTCGTCGCTGAGAAGGATGACACAATTAATAACGACGAGGCGTAGGTGAGCACTATCTAACAGTCCACGCGCAGCACTGACCGCCCACTTGCTAGGCCTTCGAGCTAATCTAAATGTATGTCGTAGCCAAATGAAATCAAGTGTCGACGGGATAGAGGACATCGAGACCGGTGTGTACGACTAAAAGACTTGGGAGTCGTTATAAGTCGTTCAACTCACTGTACTTCAATGTTCAACGCAGAAAATTTCCGAGTATATTTTGATCTTCCTGTCGTATCTAGTAGGTGAACGTTCACGACAGGATTCATCGCAAGTAGGGCCGAACTCGCAACAGATTCGAGAGCAATCACTTGATGAGATGGATTCATGGGGTTCTAGCTTCACTGTTGAATGTTCCACAGGGGCTCCGAGTACTTTACATGTAATCCCAGGAAACTCAATCGGTCGATGTTTCTCGACCTTCAAGGCATTCCCATTCATTATATAGGCATCCTTGGGAAGAATGACAGGAAAGAGGAAGGTTGAATACAGTGTTCAAAAACGGCCATCACCGCAGCGCATCAAGCCGGTGCTCGGCGCATTGATAATTGGACATGCATATCTCATTTGCTACTTACTTACCTTTGACTTACCTCGCTGAAGTCCGTGGTGCCCACGCAGATTAACGAGACAGGAAAGGCTGATGGTCTCAGGGAGGCTGCGCAACTGCTGATGTAGCTCATAAGGTAGTCGCTCGGTTATCTCACTTCCAAACATCAAACATTGCAACCCCGAATCTGACCGACGTTGCGCTCGGGCGATCCCAGGTCAATGTTCGGTGCCTCCGTTCATCGGTATATCTAATTGGCCTTCATTTAGTACGGTCTTCTTTATTTGTCTGGTTGCTACTGGTGTTGCGTTGCGTCGGCAGTTGGTCGGCAGTGAAGTTCCAGTGCAGCGAAGTTCCAACACCGACAGAAGAGAGAACTCGTTCCGACATCGATAAAATAGACGATACTGTTGGCCGGGAGTTAAACCAGCTGCAACCTCTTTCGTCGTTGAACTTTCGATTCGGAGGGGCCGGGGATTCGGCCACCGTGAGCATGTACGGCAAAGATCGTCTTCGCCAGACTAATTTAATAATTAAGCAGAATTAAGCCCCGTGGAGCTGTGATTCCCGTGTCTGTCCGGATAAACATTGAATCTGTAGCGGTCTGCCGGTCTTCTCTAGCGGTTATTCCGTCAGTGAGAATGAGAAAACCCAAAGAAAACCATTCTCTCACATGTATTCATCGCCTTGTGGCGATCCAAGGAACCAGTCGGATAGGGTGCCCACTTCCGGTTAGCACTGTTGAACGAGCAGGACTGCGGAATTTTCAATTGTGGAGCGCTCGCGGATCTGCGGTGGGTTGGATCGGATGAACGGTTAAAATTAATATCTGCTTGCATGAGTCAGGACTGGTTGCAAGCACCGTGCAACCAATTAGTTGGGTCAGTGGCCGAAATTGGGCGACCCTTTCCTAACCATCGAAGAACTTTGGCACGACACAAATTCAACAAAAAATTATAAGACGCCATCGGACGCCTCGATCATCCATGTTTAATCTGCAGTTCAACTTGCAGACGGAGCCAAGGCTGGGACAAGGCTACCAGTTGATTCACCGTGCCCAGATGTGAGGTTACCCTAGGTTACCCCGAGGCAGCCGTATGTCCATTTGGCAGCAAATCCATGAGGAACGCGGGGACAGATCGACGCACCGATGCGGCGGCGCAATGAGATTGGCGCTCAAGATTACCCGGCTTTGACTTTACTCTCTCACTCAATCCGGCATGCCGCACATAAGGGCGGAAACCTGTGCGTAGTCATCCTTCTCTCCCTGAGCTCCCCTCTTGCCACCGAGCCTTTGAATCCTCGTTCTGCCACCCCACAATGGCTTCAACCTCACAGTCGGCTGGAATCCCTCGTGCGCAAGCCATTGCGCCCACTGCTGTGGTACTCCCGAGCATCCACGAAATGTTCCCGGAGCACCTCATGGGTTGCCCGGCGTACCCTCGAACTGCGCCATTTCATGCGGCGGCTTCTGGCTTCGCGCAGAGCGAGCACATCCCCACGCCTCCGACTCCGTTAACGGTACCCCCAAGCTTCTCCTTTGATGTCCTCAAAAGCAACCCGCGCGGGACATCCCTCACACACATAGCCTCCTCCCGGCCCACTTCGAGGCCCACTGTCAATGTCAACGTCAATCTCACAGCCCGCAGTATGCACTCGGCTTCCGGTTCCTCGGACGGAGACGAAATGGATCTGGATGTTGAAGATGAAGAAGGCGATGCGGACGAAGGGGAGGGGGAGTGGGATGGCAAGAAGCACGTCTGCCCCAACTGCGCGAAACGCTTCAATCGGCCTAGCAGCTTGCGAATCCATGTCAATACGCACACAGGCGCGACGCGTGAGTCATTGACCCCTCCTCCGCAATTCTCCTATTCATATTTACAAATTAAACGAACTGTCTCCAGCGTACCGCTGCCCCTATCCGGACTGCGGCCGCGCCTTCAACGTCAACTCCAATATGCGGAGGCATTGGCGCAACCACAACCCGCACTCACGCTCAGATTCCGATCCAAATTCTGCCGACTCCCCAATTTCGCCCAGAGCGTTTTTGCCTGGATTCCGCGCGCACCCGTACAGTGCCTCCTCCCCGCCCAGTGCTACCTGGAGCGTTTCGTCGGCGCGTTCCCCGATTACGCCGCTGTCTCCTCTCGCATTATCGCCATTGGCACTCCCCACGGACCCATGGCTTTCCAAAGGAGGAGGCGGGGATGCTAATCCACATTCAGTGCGGGAGAGTGATATGCGCAGTCACCGGTGATAGTTTGTCCCTGTCCGTCTTCTTTTGGGGCCCCGTTGCTCTTGAGATATCTGGTATATCCATGCAATACACATAGCGACGGATCCGTCTTTAATTCGTTTGGTATACATACATACCTTACAGTAAGTTCGATCTCTACCTGTTGTAGCGTCTACATATGAAGTTCGTTCAGCACGAAACTGAAAGCTTGGCTGGACTCACCCCAGCCGCGTAAAACGGAGGGAAAGCGCTTTTTTCCTCTTGACCATGGAATAATTGAACGGGTGTTCGTCCCTGCGTGCAAGTTCCTCACAGATTCGCCACCGCTAGTGAGCCTTTCAAAATGAGAGTGAATATGTGGATGACTCGGAAGGCTCTTGTTTACTAATTATCAGTTAGCGTTTTTTTGGGGACCTCTTTGGGAAGGAAAGTGCCGATCTGAAAAGGAAAGGGTGCAAAGAAAAAAAATACTCGCGATTGCCATGGAAAAGCGCGAGCCAAAGAGGAACGGGTGTTCCTGCAAGTCTAAAACTCGACATCCGGTACAGGTGCGGTCCAGTAGCTATCGAGCCCTTCCAAAGACGAGGGGACGAGAATATATGAACGATATTGCCTTTGCGACAGGTCAGAACCGCACCGGACTCTTTGTATGCTGCCACCCGTAACGCAGACGTGAGATCGAGAAAGGAGACAGAGTTTCGTTTGTCCCGCCTACGATATATTAACTCAAATCTTAACAAGCGCACTGGAACCCACAAGTGACTTATCAATTGTGGCTCACAGCATAAACCCCCACCGGCTGGTCACTTGGAACATTTATGCTTGGTCTTGTGCTCCTTCCACCCATCTTTCAGACACCGCGCATCGCAAAAGAACGCCTCGCCTTTGCAACTCCCTGCGTCCTCACATATCAGAAATGACCTTGTGCAAGCACCAACACTAAAAAGAAACACACCTCCACACTTCTTCCACGGGCCAGCTGAGCCACAAGCAAAACACCTCTGCCACGGCCCGACGCGTGCCGTCCTTGCCTCCTCTTCCACATCCACGTCGGCGAAATGTCCGCCAGGCACGTCAAGCCTTAGCTCCCACAAGTCGCCGAAGATGCGCGCCTCGTGCTGGAGCTGAGTGCCGGTGCCGCTGCGGGACGGCACGTACTCCGAGTTGACATACCCGCCGAAGAGGAAGGTGCGCCCTGTGTCGGGGTCGGCGACGAGGTGCGCCTGCGCGCGGTAGGTTGGAAAGCCGCGCGTGAGTACGTGTTTCCACGACGGCGCATTGATATTGGTGGGAGAAGTAGGTTCAGAGGAGTTTGCGTCCGCGCCGTAGATGAATGTGTCGCCGTAGTAGGAGAAGACATATGCGACGTTCTTCTCAAAGTGACTCGGGCACGTTGGCGTGTACCCGCCAAAGGTTATAACCTTGTTGAGCACGGCGTTCTAGAGCACACCCAAACGTCAGCACAAAGCACACGCAGATTGAACAGGATTTTCTTCACGTAGGTGCACGCCATCTCCGAACGCGGCGCGGGCACGTTACCCACGAGGCGCCGCCGCGACCAGCTCCAGGCAGCGATATCCCACGCCCACAAATCGTCGAGCACCTGCGAGTTCATCGCGCCATGCGGCTGGCCTGAGAGCTGCGCGGCTTGGCGGTCGGCGACGCCGTTCATCACGAAGAGCGTATTCTGGTCCTTGCCGACCCAGCTGCTGGCGAGCCGCCGTGGGCCGGGCCCAGCGAACGAGGCGGTTGGCTGCGTGGTGCCGTGTAGGCGCGTCCACGTGCGAGCCGCGATGTCGAGTTCCATAAGTAGGGTGCAGCCGATCTCGGCAAGCGCGTGCGCGCCGCCGAAGATGTATATTTTGCCACGGACGCAGTACATTGCGTAGTCGACGATCTTGTCTTGCGGGTACGGCCACGCATGGCTGCCTGGGAAGGAGGTTTTGAGGGATCCCCAGCTCTGGGTGCGGAGGTTGAAGACGTCGAGCTCCCTGCGGCCCGTGAAGAGATACGCAGAGTCATTGTGCACGATCATGGAGTAGCCGACGAGGTCCCCGGTGACGGATCTTCGTACGGGATAGGCGGGGAGGGCGCGCCATTCGTCGAGCGCCGTCAGGTCTATGGACCAGAAGTCACGATAATATGGGCCGCTGAGATATTTTTCGCCGCCGAGAACGTACAGGTGTCCTGCACGACACGGTCAGAGAAACAACATGGGCAGCAGTCGGATTGAAAACCTTCAAACACGAACGAGGCGAAACCCATTCGCGAGGTGATCCCGCCGGACTTCTTCAGCGGCACCTTTTGCCACGAGCCTAGCACTTGCAGGCTGGAATCGGTGACAGCAAGCGAGCTGGCCAATGCCGGGTCAGGGTGGCGCAGCTTATACACGGGGTCAAGTGGGATGGTCTGGAATATCTTGCGCGTCTCTGCGCTCTCCATCGCATTGTCATCTGCCAGGAGCGTGGTGCTGTGCCACCTCCGTTCGTTCGCCGCGCCGGTGTTGCCCAAGTTGCGGTAGATTTTCTCCGATGTGACCCTCGCGCGGAGGCGCTGCACATAATAGTCCTCGATCTGCGGGCAGAAATCAAACCACTCTGGAAGAATTGCGTCAACGCCGGGTTCCAAAACAAGTGACGTGTATATACCAAAGACGGGATTTGCGCGCGAAAATTGGACTTGACAGTTGCGGACAATAACCTCCACCTCCGCAGCCAGCCAAAGTGCCTTGGCTTGTCAATTCATCGCGCAGAGACGAAAGAAGCGTAGCGCTGACCTGTTTATATTGCTTCAGCTTCATGAGGCATTCCGCGGCTCCATTGAGGCACCGCATCACGTCCGACATTGCCCAACGAAACTCCAGCTGCTCATATGCAGGCAAATGGTACGGGCTGTTAGGGTGAAAAGGGACGTCCCGCCCAAGTATTACAGCGGCAGCCTTGATGTAGTTAACACACGCGTCTTTGTATTTTTTCTCTTTGACGAGCTTGTCCGCGATTTGGAGAGCCAGCGAGGAGTGTAGCATGCGATCTTTTTCCGGCCCAAGGGAGACGTTCGCAAACGCCGTCTGTGCAGCAGCGAGCAAGTCCAAATTGTAAGACATGACGGTCGAGAAAGGAGAGTGGCTTTTTTGTTTGTGCATGCTTGATCTTGCCCCAAGGGTTTATGGGCCGCTTCTTCGCGACAAGTTCAAGCTGAGTTCAAGCTGTATAACGATTGCGGACTCCAATTGGTCCGCGGGGAAACTTTCCTCGGGCGACTTCTTCCAGGCGTTCGCCAGGCCACTGTTCTCCAGCCTAGTCACTCACCCAGTTGAATTTTATTTTACCTATCTGAACTCTGTGATCGAGTGATCGGGTAATGACCGAACCGAAATCCCTGCCCTGCGAAACCAGGTTGAACTAAGGAGAAGGGAAAGAAACACGGAAAAAGAGGGGAAGGCCTGAAATGCACTAGGTCCATTCCCCCTTTCGACTTAGTGCATTTTTGCACTTTTTTTTTTTTTCAAACAACTTTTTCTGCAACAGGCCAGGGGTTGCCTCAAAACAATGCTCAGGGTTGGAATGGACTAAAAAGGGGTAAAAGAATGACCACCGCAGGTCTCGAACCTGCAATCTCCGTCGATGCGGCGCCATAGGCCCCCTGGAGCCGCTGACGTGAGCTTGCGAACGGCTCAGCGGCGGAATGGGGGCCATGGCGCATCCTGGAGTATTGTAATGGAGGAGAAGGCGCCCTGCGAGGTGCGGGGGCGGGCCTGCCGAGCTATAGCGAGGCACCGATCAGGGCGCGCAACGAGCGCGAAGCGCGAGTCGGCAAAAAAGAATATAACATCAGCGCCGCAGGCGCGAGTCGGCAAAAAAGAATATGATATCAGTGCCGCAGGCGCGAGTCGGCAAAAAGTGCAAAAAAGTTCAAAGCGCGAGTCGGCAAAAAAGAATATGAAGCGCAAAGCGGGAGTCGTCACCCTAAGCAAAGAGTGAGCCAGCAAAAAAGAACATCGCGACGAGTCGGCAAAAAAAAGGGTCGATAAGAGCGAGGCAGCAGTAAAAAGTTGCAGGTCGCAGGTGTCGGTAACACCGTCAGAACCACGACAAGTGTGAGGCAGCAAAAAAGTTGCAGGTACGAGTGTACACGCAAGGGTCGGCAACAAAGTCAGAACCAGCAAAAAACTTTTTATTTGAGAACAAGCAAAGGGGTAGACCAGGCCGGCGAAGTTAAATTCCGGGCCAGCGAGTATGTGGAACACGCGACAACGAGAATGCGGGCCCGCTGTTGAAACCCGTCCAAGACCGTGCTGACACTTGCATGAGGACCTAAACGCGACGTGCGTATTGTCGAACCATCATAGATCCTAAGCGCATTGGCCCAGCAGCGCGTTGAAGCGCAGGAACAAGCAGAGAACCAGCAAAAAACTTGCCATCAAAACCGACAAAAAACTTGTGGAACCGGCAAAAAACCTTGGACCCGGAAAAAAACTTTTGATCCCATGACATGATCGAGTTTACTTTGCTCTCGTCTCACTGTCGTATACACACTCGGTGCATCAGGTCGTCGGCAAACACGCAAAAAACTGGTCGGCAAAAACTTTTGATCTGATCAATAATACATCACGCTCCCGTGGGAAAAAGCTGACCGACTCAGAGGTCGAACCTGAAATCTCCTGATTACGTAGCGTGTCATCGTAGTCAGACGCGATGCCATTTCGCCAGCCGGCCATGGTGTGAGGGTCCCCGTGGCGTGTACACTTCGCCGCAACATTCAACCCAAGAATATTTCTTTGGAATCCTCCTTGTCTCACTCGCAGTCCAGGCATGAGATCTATCTACCTCCTCGATCGATGGTTTTAGGGTGGAAGACCAGAAATGAGAGCGGAGAAATAAATAGTTCTGGTTTGGCTGATAGCTGGACGAGTCAGTGGACAGATCGCAATTAGTGGGTGTGAGACGCACCGTACGTTGAGCTTCCGTATCCCACCACCAAGAGTTTGCATTCTTGGCGTCCTTGTCTCGTTTTAGCTGGAAATCTCAGCTATCGATTCTTGGTGCAAATTGAGGGAATTTGGAGCACGACTTCAAGTTGACAAAGACTCGACTTCGCGAGGTCAAAAGCCGAGCTGGGTATATTCTCCGGCAGGCGGTTGTTCCAGTTCAGACCTTCCATATCTCCAAGTGTGCGAACATGGCTCGGAAAGCAGGTCCAGGAATTGCCAGTTGGAGAGTCGCGGTCGTGACTCGTGAGCGGACTTCGGAAGAACCAAGTGCCAGGCGTGACTGTCACGACACGTGGATGACACGTGCACCGTTATCCTGTGCCTCGACCCTGGAGTTGACCACCATGTCGTTCTCCGATTCGGGCGCTTTGGGGCTCAATTTGTGGTCTTCTCTTCTCCCTCAGATTTCAGGCCACTCTCTCCTCCCAATCTGATAGAATGTCCCGCTTGAAGATTACCTGGGTAACAAGCACAGGTTTGCCAGTACTCGGCGTTCTGGCCTAGTTGCTACTTCTTCTGGGGTCTAGGGTATGTAAGTTTTATCGACTGCCATAAAACTCGTGGAGTCTGACTGCAGGAGACTAGTAGGGTCTAGGGATATCCCGAAGGGAATAAAATCAATACGACTCGAGCCGGAGTCGGGCGTCGGTGTGCGCGAATTGTGACAAACCTTCCTCCGTCCTAACAACTCGGATAGGGCTTCAGGTTGCGATCTTCCACTCCAACGACGGATCGCGGCCAAGATTTCCGCAAGTTCGAGAAAATGGCTGACGACTCTCACACTGATGCCATGCCGATTTAAACCCCCGTTATCTTTGGCCAAGCGCTTGCGGCGCTTGAGCGTGGAACCAGTCATTTCCGAGTCAACGTTGCTTGAAGCTCCTCAGCGAGGCATCGTCTACAATAGACACGCTATGTTTGGTTCAAAGTGGTCGCGAAACCCGTAACATCAGAATGGCCTTACATAAATGGCTAATTAAACGACAAAGAGAAGACCCTTGAAACAACCCTGGCGTCAACGACGAACCAATCATTCCAGTGTTTACGCCAGATTGTCTTTCATGGCCGAAGCGCCGCCTCGTGCTCGGCGGAGACCTTTCTTCCTTTCTTCCCCCATGTCTGCCACGCACGACCTCGATGCTGAGACCGCCGCGCTCATCTCCCGCCTCGCGCTCGAGGATCTCGACGACATCCGTGACTCCAGCAAGGGCGAAGGTTGCGAGAACGACCCACTTTCGGATGGAGAGTACGCCTTGAGAGCGTACGCGGAAGAGACGCAGAAAACCCTGCGATTTTACCAAGATCTAGAGCTTGCCCGGAGCATCGACAGTGCATTGGAACTAGATCAGCCCATCCTGGCTGTTCTCTCCGTCGTTGAGGAGGGAGTGCGCGATGATCACCTGTATGCGGAAGCCCTCAATAACGGCACGGAACTGCCGGCGCAATCCGAGGTTCAGAGGTTGTTGGAAGATCGGGAGTTCTCGCTACTCAGGTCCGTCTTGTGCGATGTAAGATCGGACTGGTCTGACTTTATCTGTAGTCAAGATGTCGGTGATGTCGCCGACGATGTAGACGATGTCGAAGATGTGCAGGCCACTGCACCGGTGCAGGTTCGTAAGACGAGGCCAGCCAGGTGCGTAACGCCCGCTACCCAGTAGGGCTAACCGTTATTTACGATGCAATAGAGCACACTGTGTTATTTGCAGAGATGACCTACGACCTGCAAGCTCCTTCAGAGCACCGTGCGATCATTTCTATTGCCGTGGTTGCCTATCGAACCTCGCCACTTCTTGCATCGGCGATGAATCCCTTTTCCCTCTTCAATGCTGCCGCCAGAACCTCCCGATGGACGGCGCGGACGGCGTATACGCCCAGCTCGATATCCGTTTGCGGTTCTCGCTACACAAGAAGTCCCTCGAGTTCGGCACGATCTTCAAAGAACGCCTGTACTGCCCCCGTCCCACCTGCTCCGTATTCCTCGGCTCCACCGCCGGCTTCTCGGACAGCGTGACGTGCCCGCGCTGCACAACCGAAGTGTGCGTCTCGTGCAAGCAAATTGCACACCCCGGCGAGATGTGCGGGGAGAACGCGGCTGTAGAGCAGGTGAAGGCGCTCGCGCGGCAGCAGCGCTGGCAAACGTGTCCCGGCTGCGCGCAGATTATCGACCTGCAGCAAGGCTGCTTCCACATGACGTGCCGCTGCCGCACGGAATTCTGTTACCTCTGCGCCGCGCGATGGAAGAACTGCGAGTGTCCGCAGTGGGAAGAGGCGCGTCTCTTGAATACCGCTGAGCAACGCGTTGAGAACGAGATGGGTGCTCGTGCGCGTGCTGCGGCGCCTGCCATTTTTCAGCAGCGAGTGGAACAGCGCGTCGAGCGGCTGCGGTACGAGCATGATTGTGCGACGGGGCATCGTTGGACCCGACGCAATGGGCGGGCCCGGTGTAACGAGTGCCATTTTATGTTGCCTGAATATATCCTGGTAGATACCGGTTTCAAATTCACCCTTCCTGTTATTAACACAGATTTCGCAGCTTTGCCGAACGTGCAACATGGCCGCTTGTGTGCGTTGCGCGCGTAATCGGCTGTGATAAAGAAGTCCAGAGGTAAAACGGAGGTAGTTTCCATTTTAATTCTTGATTCTCTGGGTCCACAGAACTACGCTGTAAATGTCATATTGTTTCGTTCACTCACCTCAGCTTTGAAACTGGCACATTCGAGCTGCGATCATTGTTAAAAAGGTTCGGCAGCGGTTCGACCGCGTCTGAAATCTTTTCAATACTGGCATTCTCCGGCGCGGACGCAGAGAACTCGGAATCGAGACATATGGCGTAGGGATACATTTTTTGTTCACTTCTTTTCAGAGGGCAATGACAAAGACTGGCGCAGGGTCCGGGTCCCATGAATGTTCCTCGATTCTTTCAGCAGAGGGTTCGTAGTCGGATGCTGCCTGGCAGTGCCAGTAGCCATCTATCAAAATCCACAGTTTCGTCATAAGTCTCCGTGGAAGGCACAATAGCGTTTGGACCGCCCCTCTGTATGGTCGAATACGGGGAGGCAAGGTTGAAAAGAGTTCCTCGTTCGACTCGGGGTCGAGCCTTTTCGATTGAAGGAGTCCCATTTTATCTTCCAGTGTCAATCGGTTCATTGGATTGGAGGCTACGTGATTAATATTTGACACCGGCTGGTTGTCCTCAAAGGCTTCCATTTTACTCATACCATCTTGAGGCCGGCAGTTGCAGTTGACCCATGTTCACAAGCCCGTTTTTTTCTCTCGGCGTTCTGCGATACTGTGCCAGGGTACAAACATTGTAACTAACTTTGTATTGGCTAGAACTATTCATCTGCGGCTGCCCGTTTTTTATGCCTCACCGACGCGTGGCGAGCGGATCGTATCTAGTGGGTCGGTCATCTTAGGGGTTGAACCGTTGAAGTACGCATTCAGCAAGCCCTCGCATGTTGTGGTCCTGAGATCAGTCCTGCCAGTGTATCGAGGGTCCCTCAAGTATGAGCAACGTCAAGTTATGTCAACAACTTCGAATTCATTCGCTGCGCTGCAAATGCAACGCAACTCCGCATGTTGGACCAGCGCCCATCAAGGCTGTATGGAGGGCCTCGGCAACGGTTTAGCTCTCCCTTTCCGTCCTCCGCATGGACTTTCAATAGTGGTTCGTGTTAGCTCGCCGCACTCACGAGGATGTGTCGAGTTTTTGCGTCAGAAGATCTCCCCTCCACCTGCATTGTGCTATGACCGGCACAGACACCCTTGCCATCGACTTCTCGACGTTCAGTCAAATAAAATTGAATCCAACTCCAGTTCCGAATTCGGTCGTTCCGAACAGGTCAGTCTTCAGTCGGATTTCGTCTTGTTGTTTGATATCTCGTTGGCTCAGCTATATCCTCCAGAAATTTTCTCGCCCCAGCAAGCACCAAATTCCCGCCAGATCCCTGCTATCTGATCCCACCCCGGTTAACGGCACGTCGGGACGCCGATCAACTTCTTCTTCCGCTACCTCAGTCAGCAACAGACGCACTCACTCAGCAACCCCCAATGCCCGCCGTTACCTCTGGAAAAGTGCTTGTTTCAGGTGCAAACGGCTACATCGCCGTCTGGGTTGTGCGCACCCTCTTAGAAAAAGGACTTTCCGTCCGCGGCACCGTTCGTTCTGCCGACAAGGGCACCCATCTCACGGAGCTGTTCGCCTCCTACGGCGACAAGTTCGAGCTCGTAGTCGTCCCCGATATCACCAAGGTGCGTCCCACCGTGCCGATTTGCGGTTTTCTCCGGGTAGAGACTAAATCGATGGAATTCGCCGTGTTTTTGTAGGAGGGCGCGTTTGACGAGGCTGTGAAGGGTGTAGACGCGATCGAGCACACGGCGTCGCCGTTTCATTTCCAGGCCGATGACCCCGCTGGTGTGTCCTCCGACGTTTCTCGATCCCCGCTCTGATTTGAAATCGCATGCAGAGCTGTTGGAGCCCGCGATCAAGGGTACCGTCGGCATACTTGAGAGCGCGCGAAAATTCGGGTGCGTACCCGCCTTTTCTGTGTCACTCACCCCTTGTGGATTATTGCTTTGTGATATGTAGCACCGCTGTCAAGCGCGTAGTAGTAACCTCCTCCTGTGCCGCCGTCATGAATATCTCGGAAAATGAGCAGCCTCAGGTCCTCAGCGAGCTGGACTGGAACGACCAGGCTGTAAAACTTGTCGAGGATGGGGGCCGCAAGGCGACCGCCGCAGCCAAGTATCGCGCCTCCAAGACGCTTGCGGAGCGCGGTGCGTTCCGGGCTGCTATCGATTTACTTCTCGTTCGACTGAAAGGGTATTTTTGATGCAGCGGCTTGGGATTTCGTGAAGAAATACAAGGGGGAGATCGCCTGGGATCTATCGGTGATGAACCCGCCGCTCGTGCTCGGAGTGCGTTTCTCTCGCATTCTGACTGGTGGAAACTTATAATATAACCACCAGCCCATCCTCCACGCTGTCTCCTCCCCAGCGGAGCTCAACACCTCCTGCCTCGCCATGTACAACGCCTTCACAAAGCCTGATGGCGCGGTCGACGGCGGGAACTGGGTAGACGTGCGCGACCTCGCCTTGGCGCATGTCCTCGCGCTAGAGACGGAGAAGGCGGGAGGTGAACGGATTATTATCGCTGCGGGAGCGTTCAAGTGGCAGGACTGGCGTAAGTGATTTTATTTTCTTTGCGTTTACTCGCCTTGCTTCGTCCATCACGCCCCGTCCTCCATCCCGTTATACGCATTACCTGTCCTCCCTCGTCAAGTATTCCCCCTTCACACTCGTCCCATTCCCCATCGCGCATCCCTTCTCCCGTCCTTCCGAACCTATCTGATGAACGCCCACCCCAGTCACTGAGGCTCCCCAACCCTCGAAATATAACAAACCCATCCCCACCGGTATGTGTATCTTATTCCCTGATGGCAGTCCCATTCTCCTGACGTTGACAAACCCCGGGCAAAAGACGCGGACAAAAAAGTCGAGCACCTTCTACAATATGACAACACGAAGAGCAAGGATCTTTTGAAGCTGAAGTATAGGCCGATTGAGGAAACGGCACGGGACGTGGTGCGAGATTGGGAGGCGAGGGGGTGGTGAAGTTAGAGACGGGAGTCCTCGATGAAGAATGCGTATCCTTTGTGCGTCCGCTTACTTTTGTATCACCGAATCTTTTTTTTCAGGCAAAATTGCACGCGTTTCTGTTGAGCAGTTTCGACTCCCAAATGCCGTTATCATACAAACGGACTGGCTCTTTGGAGTTCCTTCCAATGCCTGGACATTGGGTTATTTTCCTCAACTCATCCCATCTATTTCCGCAGAAATCCGTAATGAATCCGGATTATCCTACGCACGTCGTCCGCTCATCCTTCATCGTTAATGCACTAAGCGCTTCTGCTAAATCTTGTGTTCTAAGACATCTCGATGTTTAAGGGACTCCCAAAAAAAACCGCACGGTACTAGTATCACGACTCGAGCCCGAACCAATCGAACGGGGGCTCCCTGTATCAAAGGGAATACCATTTTGCCTGTTTTTTTACGAGTGCAGACCTCTCCGCTCTGTCGAGCCTTGTTTTTTGAACCTTACACGTTAACATGGTAGCGGAAGGATCCTAGCATGGTTTCAAACAAACTTGTCCGTGCTCCTTGCGAACTTCTACCACTGAACTGATTACCGCTACAATGACCAGTGACAACGAGGCCATCACTCAGAAACTTGACCCGCCTTCTTTATCCAGGCAATCAACTCAATCACTGGTCAACGGCTTTACAGCGAAAAACGCGTGTCGTGCAGCTGATGCACCAAATCGTGTTTCCGCTCTGCATATTTGCGCTAGGTTCTGGCCTTGTAGAGACCGGAAATCCTGTGAGTTACCGTATCAAGTTGCGCGGGCATCTTATACCTTGGCCGGGAGGGAAGATATAAAGAGCTTCGCATTTGTTCCTGTGTATGAAATCATTGAGCTCCTCCTCTGTACTAGGTTCTCCCGACGTGTCAAATAACAAACGACCCTCCGCAACAAGGGATTCCAGAACCCAAGCTGTATCTGACGGTGCTCTATCTTCACATCTGCACAGCACACCAGCTTCCATCAATGGCAAGAACACGCCATCGTCTTCCGGCTTAATTTGCGCTTTCACCTTGGCCTGCTAAATCTCCATCGTCAGTCTTGATAACGAGTCTACGGTACCATCTTTTGATGGCTACATCGAACGCCGACATACCAGCTGACTATCTTTTCCTCCGCCCACCTGCAGATTTCGAAGTTGAGCCAGGACGATTCAGACATCCGGACATCGACACGAATGTGTATTGGTCCTGTGATCCATCCGGAGTTGAGCGCCTCAGCTTGGAGACGGCGTCGGTGCTCGGATTTCCGTATATGGACTTCGACACCTGCATCTGGGGACGTTCGTGGGGCAAAACAGTATACGAAGGACTTCGGAAAGTGCACCGCGCAAAAGGATGCAATCCCGAGAATGGGGAGGAGGCTCGGCAGCTGGGCATGCCGCGATACCAGGTGTCCGATGGAATAGGGGATCTCGGTCCGTCACCGCTGCTGCTGTGAGGACTACATTGGCTAAGGTCAGATATTTACAGAGGAGGACGGAACGGTTGAACACCACTATAAGGAATCAGCAAACACAACTGAAGAGACCGGTAAGTTTCTTGCAAATGTACCTTAACAAACTGAGAGTTTTCATCATAGTGTCGGGATCGATTTTCGATGTTGTCAAAAACTGGATTCGGACCCCTGGTTTGGAAGGCGTCGCGCCGTGGAATCCTTTTATGATCTAGTGGGTCTTCAGGACGCAAAGCAGAGGAGAAGAGCATAATAAGACGAGTTCGATAGGCTTATAGCGTTCGAGTCTGTGATCGAGTGAAAGAGAATCATGATAAATTTCCGAGAATGATACAAATATGCGAGAACTCCGATATTTCCAACTCGATCAACCGCCAACCCTTTTAAGTAGCTTTGAAAGTCGAACCGATGGGACCGACCTTGATGTTCGAGTAGACGACCTGCGCATTGGCGCTGGCAGATTCCACATCCTTGGGCGCTCCAGAGCTTGCCGAGCAAGATCCGCGACTGCCAGACATTGAGCACGCACATAACGGCAGCGGTGAAGGGACTCACGTAACACCAGGGGCGCTGGGGGACTTGTTGGGAGGGTAAGGCGCGTCGAGCCTTGACAAAAGCATCAGTCTAACGCGGGAGTGTGAGGGCGATAGGGACGAACCAGAGCATGTTTGCGGCGTGGTCATCCTTCAAGGGAGAATCAATGCGGTGTACCAGGGGCAGGAGTTAGCCAGGACGTACCCAGATGGACATGACGAGAACCATTCCGGCACTGGCAGCTTTAGACATGGTAGCCAATCCACCTTTGGAGGCGAAGGTGTTCGTGTCACCGAAGGCGGTCTTTTCTGTAAAGTCTGCCTGAGTAAAGCGCTCAAGGAAGAGATGATTAGCTTACGAGCGGCACAGAACGAGTCAGAGATGGCATTGCCGGTCACGCCTGAAGCTCAAGTGTCAGCAACCACAGCTTTCAAGGCAACGGAAAAACATACCGGACACGGTGCTGTTCGAGTTGGGGATGACCTTGCCGTTCTGGACGTAGAACCGTTGGATCGAGGTGATGGGAGACCCGATGAATTGCGTGACGACGGTTATCTTCTGGTTGGTGTCAACGGTGAGACCGGGACCGAAGAATCCGGTGTTGCCCATGCGGTACGAGTTGAAGTCGCAACCGGCCTGGTCACAAGTACCTTGCGTGCTGTTGAATTATGGTAAGCTCGTGGCCAGAGCCAGGCGTGAAATTCGTACGAGTTCGGCGCCGAGCAGCTGCTTCCAGTGCAAGTGCTTTGCCCAAGAGTGGCTAGGACAAGGATTAGTCCAGTGTGTATTAGAAAATAGCAACGAGACTTACTGCAAGGATGGGGGGTGTAAGCCGTGGAGATCTTCGGAGAGGTCAGGTCCAAGTCGCCGGAAATCGAGAGTAACAGACCTTGTTCGCTTCCTGTTGAAGCGTTCAGCGGTGAAAGTAAAGAAGAGATCCATGCCAAACATACCCAGACATCCATCTCGGGGCAGCACGACCCTGAAAACGGTAACCTCCAATTAGCAACGATAAACAGACAATGTGTCATTTCACCGACCCATCGTTCCCTAGAATGAAAGACGTCAGTGAATGAACCACGAGTCCAGATTGTCAACTCACAGTGCCAGCATTCGCTACATAATTCCCCTTAGTTGAGTGAAATATTGGATAAGGACGCGAGGCGTACTGTCATTCGGGCTGGGGACCCATCCAGCGGAGTTTGCAACACCGTTGATGAACTTGATGTCTCTGGGGCATTGCGCGTCGCAGTAACCCGTTCCGTACTTAGCTCCAGCCTTGTTTGCGCCAGCAGATTTGGAGACACCACCGTCAGCGTCCATCTGGGAGAAGTACAGAGCGCCGTTGAGACCGCAAGGTAACTTGAGAGACGGTCAGACAGTGAGATCGCGGGAGGTGAAGACGAACGAACTTGCGAGACATCCACGTCGAAGCTGCGGTTGTTTAGCGTTCAGTATTTCTATTCCTTCTCAAAGTTGCAAGACTCACGTCTGGACAGTAAAACCAAGTTAGCAATAGTAAACGGAACACGAGGCATGGAGCGAAAGACTCACGAATTCCTGATTGTTGAAGTTGAACGTCTGGTACGCCGTGGTACTGCCTGGGGCCATCAAATAGACACGACTGCCGATGTTCGGCTGCTGGCTGACTATTCATAACGTTAGCGGGGAGCAAAATCAACTGTGCGGGAACTAACCGGTCACGAATTTCATTGTCAGTGCATTTCCGCTTGTGGTGATCCCGTAGGTTGCTTAACTGGACTCAGTAATAGTAGACGACAAGAAGCAGCGCACAAACCAGCGTAATCGGCGCCTTGTGAAGCAAATCAGCCCAAGTCGATGAGTTTGCACACGAGACTGACCGTCAAGAGCGCAGTTCGCAGCGCACGTCTTGCCGTCGGGACACGCTTGAGCATTCCATGTATTGCCTATCCAACGTTAACAAAGAATAGCGAGGCCTTGAAACAGGACACATACCAGTGTAGCAGTTCGTCGATCCGCTGGCGCCCTGGTGAAGCCAGCGCCAATTGGCGTCGATTACGATGCTAGACTGCTGAGTGGTGCAAGTAGTCCCTGGACAAAGAATGAGACGCTGGATGTGAAGCATCGGCGTGCAGCATACCGCCAGTTCCGGTGCATTTCTGCCAGGTAAGAGAAGGATGGTTCTCTGCGACGTTGGTGCCCGCCAATTGACTGAGGGCGACGGGGAGAAGAGCGGCGAGGACGAGGAAGCCAGATCGCGACATGACTGGAGAACCCTTGGTTGCAATCAGCACAGGTTCTCAACGGGGCGACAGGGTGCAACGTACGAGAGAGACTTGGGGACTGTTTGAATCCGCGCATCGTCGTTGCCCTTTATACCAGTCGCACTATAGGCCTCGTGAGGAAACGGGTACAATAAGGAAACACAAAGTGGAAGCAGTCTATTGCAAGGATATTTGTCGGCGCCTTTTTGCCTAGGCGAACGCTCTTTCCTCGGGAGCGCGAGAACCAAAACAGGCAGGAAACAGACTCAGGGATCAGTCTTCGGAGAGCAAGTTTGCCAAGCGTTTGCCAAGACCCATTCATTGGTTCAGAGGGCAGCCGGATAATCCCCGAGCCACAAGGGCCTCGGGCTTGAGGGTACGCTGGGAGATTTTCGCCGTGTCAGATGAGACGAATAAATGGTGCTGGATCCCGAGGGCAACTGAGCAGGTAATGTGACTGTCTTTATTCCCTTTTTGGGACACTTGGACGTACACCGGATGTCGTGAAGAAGCATCGAGAGCCGGGCTCGATCCGTTCTCGGGGCGGCCTGACTTGCTGGGGACAGATCTTCTCGTGAATCCGGCGCGGAGTTACTTGGCTGGCGACGAAGGCTGGTGCGGGGTGGAGTCGACGACGTCGTGGCAAAAGCAAAGAGGCGCATGATGCTATCAAAGAAGGAAAATGTGACAGTGCATTCGCGGGTCGTCCGAGCGAGGCAGGAAAGAATAAAGGAATACGTCCGGCGGAATCTGCGGAATCGATTCGGAATACATAGCGTAATCGATGCGGCACAAGTACAGAGAGTAAAATTTGGAACCTCGAAGAGTGAACTGACGAGACCAGTGAGTGCCAAGAATTCCTGGCATTCAAAACGTACTCGGGAGAACGTACATCGGCAATGATACCAGTGTTGGCCACAGTGAATGGCGGGTAATTAATCGGTGTCTGCATTGCGCTAAAATTTGGCTCACCTTGGCGTCCATAGCTCTCTTCTCGCGCGTTCCCGCGCACGTCTACAAAACAAAGCGTTTGCAAGCGCTCGTCCACCTCCAGCAGAGCGCTACCCATCACCCAGCCGCTGCTCCTCAGGCTCAGCGGGCAGAAGGGGGGGAATCGAAGTCCGTCGGGGAAGCGTTTGCGACGGCTTCCATGAATTCAGCTGCAGGGAGTAGACGGCGGCTGAATGAAGGGATGTCGTCATTCTCGAGATTGCGCTTCTCGGAGAGGACAGACGGAGAGATCATAGATGCAGGGACTTGAACGTTCAAGCTTCCAAGACGTTCCACGAGATTTCCGCATGCTTTCCGGATTCCGGAAGCAAAAAGAAATTGAGTCGTGCCATGGCCCATGGGCCGCACTCGTCGCCAGGGGAGGAACGCACAGAGACACCGCATCGAGTCCAAGAGGATGAACCCAATACATGTGGCGTTCAGAGGCAGCGCTGCGGGCGATATTGATGGTGGTGGAAGTCAGAAGCACTGAGAGATTGTTTGGCACGATTTGTCTGCCACGTAGTGTTTGCTGGTGTTGCCAGGCGCTTATCAAGCGCTTATCCTCCATGATTCTCCCTTCTATGGCGAGCACAACTCGGAACCAACGACCGGCTCTGGTGTCCGTAAACTCATTCATATAAGATAGTATGTTGTGCCTCGACTTCCTGGGTTTGTGCGTGCCCTCGAAAGGCGGGGCAAAGACTTGGCAAAGACCAAACAAAATTTAAAAAACCCGGCTCGAGCGGGTGGACTTGCCTGTACCAGCGACCAGACTTACGGCCTGTCCAGTACTTACCGACGGCATTTAGTTTTATTCCTCAGGAAGTTTCGGACACCGCTTGCGATTGATGATGCCAAGTGAGCGCCTGCCTTTCAGGCTATAGTGGGGTTTTGATACATCAGGTTATTCTCAGGAGAGATGGGCATCCATACATTAGAGTCTCTCCTCAGAGATCCACCATGATGTATCACTTGAGAGATGCACCCGTTTTGGGCTATTCCTCTTACGTGTCTGCCCGCTCGCTGGGCGCCGCTTCTGCAGGCGCAGTGGCTGTGTAGGCCCGCCCGGCCCAAGATGGATATTTCTCCCGTTGCCTTTCCCTTGAATGTTAACTGTAGAACATCAATACAATAATCCATAATGCTTAAGTTCGTAACCATTAGCTGTTAAACACACTCCCCGTCCCACAATCGGTGTTTGAGTTGAGAGCTTTTGCGACATGTTTGCATTTGTTATGCACCCGCTTCTTTGCCTCCGCCCACCATCCTGCTCCTTCGTTCCCGCCGTCCCCGGCGCCCTGGCCCTCGTTCGATGGTACAAGAATATACATATACCTAATCTCCCACCGCTCCTCGCTTTCCAACTCCTCTGGGGCACTTCCTCGCTCTCTGTATCCGTTTCCAATTTCACCTTTGCACGGGCTCCCCGCCGCCACTCTCTGTCAGGAATAGCCTGTGCGTCGCACATCAGTATCCCATGAAGCTCTTCAACATGATCCGCTGATTTTCAGTACTTTCAGGCGACTCCTGGCGTCGGCGCCGGCCCCGCTTCCCGCCCCGATGCCGCCGCTTCCCGCCGCCTTTTGGCACTCCGTACCTCCTTGCGCATGACACCGACCGCATGAGAAGGTGTTTGTGCACCAGCGTCGTTGTTGACGCTGCTATACCCGCCCTCCTGGCGTCGGCGCTGCCCCGCCTTCCCGCCCCCCGATGCCGCCGCTTGCCGCCGCCTGTTGGCACCCCGTGCCTCAATGAGCATGACGCCTACCGTATAAGCGGGTGTTTGCGCACCAGCCTCGTCGTTGATGGTGCTATAAGCCCCCCCCTGGCGTCGGCGCGGCCCCGCTTTCCGCCGCCTGATGCCGCCGCTTCCCGCCGCTCTCTACCGGCCTGTACCTCATTGCGCGCAACACCTACCGCATAGGAAGGTGTTTGCGCACCCTCCTCGTCGTTGGTGGGGCTCTGCGCGCCCTCCTGGCGTCGGCGCT
Source organism: Mycena vitilis (assembly GCA_029203975.1). Taxonomy (NCBI): domain Eukaryota; kingdom Fungi; phylum Basidiomycota; class Agaricomycetes; order Agaricales; family Mycenaceae; genus Mycena; species Mycena vitilis. Next base: position 268,570 of record JARGYF010000067.1, read on the forward strand.
GCCCCCCCTTCCCGCCACCCGATGCCGCCGCTTCCCGCCGCGCGTTTGCGCCCCGTACCTCATTGCGCACGATACTCACCGCATAGGATGTTATTTGCGCACCCACCTCGTAGTTTTGGTCTATTGGGCTCTTGCCCATGCCGCCCTGCATCGACGGCGGCCGCGGCGGCTTTCCCGCCCCTTCGGCGGCCGCTTCATCACCTTCCGCTCGCCATCCAGCGTCTACCGCATCGGCTGACCGACATCTCGCGTATCGGTGCGCCGATCCTGCTACGGCTCACGACGCACGGTCTGAACCATGTAAATCCAGCTGCAGCTCTGTGCAATTCCCCCATACAATACCTCGTCGTTTCCCGCCGTTTCCCGTTGCCTCCGCCGTTTCTGCCGCCTTCTGCTCCCCGCACTTTTCGTGCCTTCGTATCGCGGATTGCTTGTCCTCCCGCGACATGTTCCTACCTATGTATCTACCGTATTGACTCTTCCGTTGGCGTCATATATTTCTCCTCTTGAATCACTCCTAAATTCTCCACACTTATATGTACCCTCGTGATAGATTGCTCCAAATATGCATGCCCTAACCGGCCATTGGAATCCACCGTATTCGAGAATCTGGAGGACACTCGGCGGAAACGACAGATACGTGTCTGAAAGTGATTTCTTCAACATTTTCAAGTAGCGCATCTGGCCCATTGCATACATTGAGCTAGTATGTCATACGTGTAGCTCAACGGTCATGTTTTGACAAAAAAAAATCCAAATGTTCAATTTTCAGTCGAGACGAAGAAAGTTTTCCATGGTGTCTAGGGATTGCCTCTTTGGGCTCCATTGCATCGCTGCTGATTTGGCCGAACATTTTATTGTGTTGGCAGAACTGGTTCGTTTACTCTAAATCTTAAACATGTTGTGCGGACCATATGTATGCATCGCACCGCGCTTTCCCTATATTTTTACCGTGCTTCGAAATGTTGATAGGGGGCATATTATGTTTTGGATACACCTGTTACCAAAAATATTGGTCGTGGCTCAAAAACTGTATCTGAATAGCGAGAAATCACCGGAAATGGTTCCGATCTTACACTGAACGCGCAAAACCATAAGCGGAAGGCCGAATCTGATGATACAGTGGTTTTTTGGAGTTCTCATATTTTTCTCGAGTCCAGATTTTGATGTGGGGTCCATCAATACAAAAAAGGATTTCAAGGACTTCTGTCTCTTCAGAATTTCCGTATATGAGGGAGAGCTGCAAAGCGAAGCCGACTTTGGTGCGATTCTGCAGATCAAAACAATATATTGCGCAATGAGGTCCCCCATATCAACCCAGGAGTTTTGACACAGCCTACCTAGATACAACCTACGCATTCTCGCGCTTTTACCCGAATTACTTCACTGCCCTTTGTTCCTGAAAATGGCAGCTCAAATCCGAGCTCTAAATCAATCAGATTTCATCTGGGAGGCTCAGTCTTTGGGGTACTACTTTGCGGGGCTGATTTGAGTATCTTCGGTGGTTCAAAATGGTCCCTAGAGCAAGGGTGTAGTTGAAAAGAAAGAAACGGCGGGTTTCTCATGCTGCCGTGACGATGCCGGTTGCTCGAGCCGCCCAAGCCGCGCTAACCGAGTGATGCCACGTGATGCCCAGCCGCCACGTCGCTCTTTCTTCTACACCACCACACCGTTTCTCTCTTTCTGACTCTGTCTCCTCGAACGCCCTCACTCGCTCGCTCGCACCCCAATTTGTCGCAATATAGTACCTCAGTCCAGTCCCCTGCTCTCGATGAAACCCAGATCACCCGCGGGCCGCGACAGTGTAGCTTCTCCCTCCGATGGCGCTATCCTCCGCCTCTGGCGTCACGATCGAACCCTGGGCGTAGTGGGAACAGGAGATGGAGTTGTAGGCAGACCTTGATTAGTTTCAAGGTGCGCCCGTATACCTTTTTTCCTCCATTTTTTTTGCGTCCTTCCTGCTCCCGCCACCATCCTGCTCCCGCAGGACGCGTGCGCGGCGCGAGAAAGGCTGTTCTCCGTGGCGACGCTCCGCCCCCGATAGGACGCAAGCCTGACCTGTCGATTGGCAGGACGGTACTAGGCGAGGTGCGGTAGCATCGACGTGTTTTTTCCGCATCGCAGAACGCTGTGTGCCCGCCGCCACCGCACCCCGGAGTTGTCGCCGGCACAGCGCCGGCTGGTCGCCCCTGCACGCGCTGATGCGCAGGGCTGCATGCGGGTGTTTTGGCTCCCATTTTGTTATTTGCCAGGGGTAGTGCATAGTGAGGCGCCTGTAATAGCACTGACGCTAGCGTGTGGACGGGCCGCTATATATTTTACTTTCATCAAAACTCTTCCATACGTATACATGCTGTAGAGAAGGTTAATATCTGCCATTTCCCCAATTTCCAGCGTGATCGGCGCCCAAATGCGCCCAGTGTCGCGCGGCGCATTGCTGCCCGCAAACCAAGAGTTTGCCCAATTTAGACGATTATGGCAGCGCGCCGTCGATGTTCTTGACAAACACGGGCACACACTCTTGACGCCGTCGTCGACGATGAGCTCGACAGTGCCTGGAACATTGATTGATTACAGCACCACCGGGTAAAAAGGTCCGTTGCTCTCAAGTGATACATCATCTGGCGTCTCTCGCGAGAGCTTCTAATGTATGAAAGCCAATCTCCCCTGAGAAGAGGTGATGTATCATCCCCCCAGTATATGGTGTGCCTTTTCCCCGTTTCAAGTTGGTTTCAAGCTCCCGCTCTCAACCCGCTCTTCTCATTGTTTTTGTTCTCCAGACATTTATTGAATATCCAAGTATCTCACAGCATCCTATTTCCTTGGCGACATCACAATTTCCGCACAATCGGATTATTATTTGGTTTCACCAGGATTACACAGCCAATATGTCCATCACTCGGCAGCGCGTTCCTGAAACCCAGGGCGCGCTCTGGGCATTCCGCCAGTATAAGAACGACCAGAAAAAGCGTGGCCCCTCATTCTATTCCCCTTCTTTTCTTCTAACATGTTTTTTTCTACGGCACTCCCTGCCGCTTTTATTTTTCTCGCGACGAACCCCTCGCTTGTGTCTGCAAACGGCCGCGACCAGCAGCCAGACGATCTTGACGCCGATATCACCAACATTGGCAATGTTCGGGTGAGTGCGCCCTTTCATCCTCCTTGCCCTTTGCTGAATTGTTTTTCGTAGTATACTGCAGACCTCACCGTTGGAGGCCAAAGTACGTTTACAATCCACCGAGGAAGCGCCAAAGACTAATATTAATCCTATATCAAGCCATGAAGGTCATCCTCGATACGGGAAGCACCGATCTATGGTGCGTACCGTCAAATTGCCACTATCTTGTTACATGCTGACGGACATTCATAGGCTCAACCCGCCCGGAGGTGTCGGCTCCTTTGAAAATACCGGGGTTACACACAAGATAGCCTACGGTCAGGGTGATACTTTTATCAATGGGACCATCGGCCTCGCAGAGATGTCCATTGCTGGACACACAATTCCCCGTCAAGGTGCGTCAATCTCGAGTTTCCCTCAAATTACTACGGCTGATGTAAATGGGTATCCCTAGCCTTTATTAATGTCACCGAGGTACGTGGGGCATAACTGTTGTGCGGCTTGAAGCTAATAATATTGCTTCAGAACGTCGGCCTCGACGGCTCTGCGAGCGGCATGTACGGACTTGTGGGACTCGGCTTCGATAGTCCCACAGCGGGGATCGAGAAGGCGCTCACCGCAGGTGGCTACGACGGGCCAGAGGTCGGCAAGTCTGTGCTGTCTAGCATCTTCGACATGAACCCCGACAAGGGGCGCTTCTTCGCGATCTCCCTCTCCAGACTCGGGGATGTCAAGGACACTGCGGACGCGTCGCTGTCGATCGCGGAGTACGATGAGAAGTACGCCGGTGTGCAGTGGCTGGCGAAGCGCCCTGTTTTCCCCGCGACCGCGAAGAGCTGGCACATCCTCTCTGACGGTGCAACCGTGAACGGCGCTGCTGTTCCATGGATGGCCAACGATGCAAGCACGCCCGTGGGGCAGCTGCGTATCGGGCTGGATACGGGAACCACGAACATCATCGTGCGTCCGGAGATCAGGGACCAGATCTACGCTGCCGTCCCAGGTGCGGTGCTGGCCAAGAACTCCACGATCAAGAACAGGTATTGGAGTGCGGACAAGGATGTTTGGATTGTTCCATGCAATACATCCGTCAGCTTTAGTGCGATCTTTGGGTGCGCAAGTATCTTTGTGCGCGACGTCCTTTGACCATTTGCTCGCAGGGGACAGCCGTATCCGATTCACCCTCTGGATCTGACGGAACTCCGTACTCAAGTTGGTCCGGACGGCGTCAAGTACACCATCTGTGTCGGTTCAGTTACCAACGGAGGAAGCATCACCTCAGGAACAACTGATGCATTGTACGGCGATTCCTTCCTTCGCAATGTGTACACCGTGTAAGCTTCCCTTACACTGCGTTTTTATTCGCTGCCCGAACCACATGGACAGATATTCGTTTGGGGACAACGAGACATCGCCGTACATCCAGTTCCTATCGCAGACGAACGAGTGGGAGGCAACGCAGGACTTCGCGCACGTCCGGCAGGAGCAACTAGCACAAAGCCCGCCGGAAATCGCGCCCGCCGATCTCATTCGCCTTTTTGACGGCGTGTCCGTGACAGCTACTACTTCGATCAGTTCACCTTCTTCCACAGCCCAAGCCGCCGCCGGGCACCTCGTTGCCGCCGCAGTCACTTCCGGTACCGACTCGCCCACCGGCGCAAACTACTTCCCTGCCATCATCGGCCTCCTTGCGGCGAACCTCCTCGTCGTGCTCGTCCTTGCTTTCCTCGCTGTGATGGGCTTTGTGCGGCGGAACAAGACGGTTGGTGCGACGCGCTCGCCAAGCATCCGCTATGTTCCCGCCAAAGTACGAGACGACTCGCTCATGCGGCCGTCGTTCGCAGAGGACATGCCATATTCGGATAGTTAGTGGGTTAGCGTCGCTGTTCGTTTGACTTTGGGGATATTGGACTCTATATTTACTTGTTTCTTGTTCTTACACTAACTGACCAACTTAAATGGATTTCCATTTGCATTGTCTGTTGGCCCAACGTTGACTCGAATCATTCCACCTTGCTTCAATCATTATACAACACAAATACAACAGCTGAGATATAACGAGCCATCGTTCCTTTGTTGTCGTTCTTCCCAGGGCATCCCCGGCCCCAACACAACCCTGGGAAATCGGCGCTCATGCCGGCCATTGCCGGACTTTCAGGAACTCGGGTTCAAATTATGGCCAAGGCGGATACTTTAACAGACAAGTTAATGTGCAAGTTTAATCGACCACCGAACCTCTCTGGTAGCCCAACGGACCCCATAAACTCAGCGTGCCAATCGCCTGTTCTTTGCCGGCGCCGTATTGCCGCTGATGGTAGGTATCTGAACTGCATAAGATACGACACGGCCCGGAGCAGAACTGTATTCAGATATCCCCTCTGCACTAGCGAAAGGATCCTCTTAAATGCGCATTTGCTCCACAATTGGCCCGTCCATTCAAAGGAACAATAGGCTCGTATTCTCGGCATACTACCATATAGTTGATGGCATGGCTGTGAATGTGCATGGGTATGAGGCAAAGAGAGAAGGAACAGCAAATCGCACTCTCGGTCTGCGAAGTTGTCCAATGGGCCCTGTTAGTACTCGTATCATTTCAGTGATTTTCACAGCCTCGGGCCGTGATGCGGCGTTATAAAGGACGTTGGCCACATGTACAGCCGCCTTCCTTACCCCCACCATGCTTCGCCTCTCACAAATTATCCGCTCGCCTCTGAAGCTCCTCAACGTCCGTCGTGACAAACTTTCTGGTTCTGCTCCGACTCCTGCCTCCCTCAATTGTTCGGCGAAGGTCTCGCAGCCTAGCTCGGAGTTGCAGCAGGTACGAAATTTGAAACCGACAAAGTGGCGCTTGGAGTACTAACCATATAGAGAGCCACGACACCCCCTGAAGATGCACGTCCACCGCCCGCCTACGTCACTGCACTACTACCGGAACTATGGGATAAGGTCTTCCGCCACCTTGACGCCGAGGGATTCATGGCTACGGCAGCAGTTTGCCGTCTGTTCGACCGCCTGTCCAGCACCGCGTATCTAATTGAAAGTGGGGTCTCCAGAGAGTCTATCGTGACGGGTAATATGGTGCTGGCCTCTGATATAATTCCAGCGCTGGAGATGGTGCTGGGCACTTCACTCTTTCTCCCTCCTACCATCACGCGCCTCTCCTGTCGGTTCGGTCCAAACGATGATGGGTTCGGGGAGCAACTTTGTTGTCTGCGTAGTGTTGTCCTGCAATGCCCCAGCTTACAGGAGCTCGATCTTCGCTTCCCAGAGAAGGCATTCTCCTCGCGCCGCTGGAGCGGGGAATGGACGATGTTCCCTACCGGACTGACGGAGGCTGAGGTGGACAGCCGGTGCAACTCGTTCCATGACCTTGTGGCTGTCATGGCGCAAGGATTGGTTGTGTGTGTCGACCCCAAACACGCCTTCAGCTGTCGGCCCCTAGACCTGTGCAGATCGCAGTTCGATCCCGGCTATTCACCACAGGGCAACTGGATATCGCGGACCCGCGAGGCAGTTGGTATCGTCGGATCGACTCATTCGCGACCCACTCGTCAGCGGATGCCCGCAGTTTACGCCTACGTTGCTTCATACATGTGGTCCAGCGTCCAGTCCGTCACCTTGAGGCACATTCAACCCTGCGATGCGCGACCATCTTTTACGCTTGCGATCACCAACGAAGGAATGATTTGGGATCTCCACCTTGGCCATCAGAAAAGCGAGCCAAAGATTCCACGTCTTTCTGCCAAACAGCTCAACGACGTCCTGCCTCATTTGGCTTTACCTTGCCTCCGTCGCATCAAGCTACACACAGTGGATATTGGCCCAAAGGTCTTCAGCGAATTTCTGCTTCGCCAAGAGGGACTGGAGATGCTAGAGTATTCAGATGTCAACATCGATCACCTTACATCGCCCCGTGTTCTCGCAACTCCACCAGTTCAACTGCCGAAGCTGAAAAATCTCTCTTCCGATAGCGCAGCAGGCCTTATCCGAGTCCTCGACGCGGTCTATCCCGTCGAAGAACAGAGACTCTACCTCTCCTTTCCCACCTCCAGAGCCCAGCTCAGTAATCACAGATTCCTCTTACAGAAAATTGCCGCCCGCACCATAAGAAGAACAACCCTTATGATTCGCCTTCATTCTCCAGATACGTACCAACCGCATGAGGAGGATGTGGAAATGGTGCGATCTTTGTTGTGCGTATCGTCCGTTGAAGTGTCTATCCAGGGGGAAGCCGCGTGTACGAAGGGACTTTGGCCGTGGCTGGCGCCACTACCTGCCCTCGACCAGGTCAGGCTTACCCACTGGTTCGATCAACCGGAATCACCGCAGAAAACATACCCTAACTCGGACGAGCTCTGGGGCAATTTACTGGACGAGGCCTTGGCTGCACTTCCGCGCATGCAGACACTGGAGAAGAACACTTATAGGGCCTCCACGCATGTTACGTATACTCTACGTCGGTCGAGCCCAGTAACGCGGGACGCGGCTGAACAAGGAGAAGCAGGACGAGTGTTGCCTCCAAAGTAATATAGCTGTAGTACATAACATATTTGTGCGAACGAGAGTAGACCTTTCTTGGTTCGTGAGCGTTCTATCGGGGCATCCACTGTGTCTGCGCCTTCATACAGCGCCAGAGGAATTTTAATCAAGACCTTAAGACAGTCATACTATTTGTCTCGCGACGCGGTTGGGAGACCAACGTTCGAGCCCTTATTATCACATCTTGTCCCCGGCGTACGAGTTTTACGCTGATTCCAGATTCTGGCCCCTGGGTAGCGTCGCTTCCAGCAAACGAGGTTCGAGCTGGAAGGGACGGAGCGAGAATCTATCCGGAGTGACTTACGATCACAAGAATCTGTGAGACCGGAGCTCAAGTCTTTCACACTCTCATAGATGGGCGAATTAGCGAAGACGATATCCAAAGTTATGAAGGGAAGCTGTACATGGAAACAACTGCGGGTTGATTAGGGAGGACATTTGATAAGGATAGGAGAGCAAGAAAGAGATCAGGTTGGGTCTCCGATATTAAGCGCGAGCTGCCACTCCCCGTGAGGTACATACAAATTGATCTGAAATTCAAGGAAAGATGGGCGATGGAGCTTGCTACCCGCAAAACCAGATGGAATATAAAGTAGCAACAATTTAAAGCAAAGGTCAATCAAAAAGCCGCGGCTGTACAACGCACGGTCAGATAGAAGCTTGATACTGTTCGTGGCACTCACCGATCTCGTTATTGGACGCCTGGATATACGCCCCCAACTCCGATCGAAATGCTGTAAGCTGATACTCCGCGTCCTCGGAGCATCCAGGGCATCCCTTAATCATCGCCCGTTCCGCGTCCGCAAGTCTACCCGCCGCCACTGTGTCACGCGTCGGAATCACCCGCACAGCTCGCGCCAGCCCCTCAACGTGGTTCATGAACCACGGCGAGGGCGTGATGCTGAGAAGGCTCCCTTGGTAGCCCGTATCGACCGACGGTAGGCATTCTTGGCTGTGAAGGTTGAAGTTAGGGGCTCCTTGCAGCCACCACACGAAATCCATAGTTCCGTTCTCCGCCGAAGCGATGGTGGGATCCATGCTCGTCAAGTCCTCCGGACCCAAATGGGCTTTAACGAGCTGCTCCGCTGCAGTGCCGCACTTGTGGTGGAACTCGTGGAGGCGCTGAAACGCTGCGCCGGGGAGGAGCTCGAGTTCGGGGATGACGAGGTCGGGGGGACACACTGGCAAGCGCAAGGTGTGGAGCGCGGCCGTCCGCGCAAGCGCGTCGAGCCCGCGCAAACGTGCGATGGCGAAGACACGGTGCGGGTGCTTGAAAAGCAGATCAGGGGACGCTAGCATGTCCTCCAACAGCTTCTGCACGTTTTCGAAGCCGTACTTGTCCGCCGCTTCGTGCACCGCTGCGACGCCGTCGAGATTGTGGGCTCCGAGGGAGTATTGGCTCAGCGTCTCGGGACGGGCTGGGTGAGCGAGACTCAGGAGGCGGAACCACACAGCTGCGGGCTCCGGAAGAACGAGGACGGGCTTGCCATCGCGGAAAAGATCAGGCTGCAAGACGGCGGGCTGGGCACTCGTCGGTGGCCTCAAGAGGTCGAAGAAGAAGTCAGCGAATTCGCGCATGAAGGCTTGGAGGACGTGGAAGTCGACGCCGTCACCGGAGCGGATGATGAAGTCGGGGGTACAGCGGGAAGACGGCCCGTCGAACGGGGCTGGGGCATCCTGAATGGCGGCGGGGGTTGACTGCGACATGGGTGTGGAAGGAGCAAAAAAAAGAGAGTTTGCCGAGTGATGCGAGTGTGACGATCTGCAGACCTGGTCATCCGCAACACGTACTCAACTAAAGTACGTGTTGTGAATGACCAGTTAGAAAGGAGTTAGATTCCGACGCTTTTGGTTCTTGCACACTGGGGTTCTGACCACGCGCGGAGCGTAGAGATGACTACCGCAAACTGGTTTCAGAGTACGTTGACCAGTTGCAACGTGATAGAGCTTTGAATAGGGGAAGAAGACCAGGTTCTCTTGAGAAAACTCTCGCGGAGCAAAAGTTGGCTGTCGAGGGTGTCGAGGCGACATATTCTGCGAGAGAGACTGGAAGAGGAGGATCGCTGTGCAAGTTCTTGTTTCTGCATTCCCGTTGAGGTTTTCGCAATGTTGGATCATGGAGAAACACCAATGAGATGAGGACTGCGATTTGCCAATATGTCGACGCGTAAGAGAAACAACGAGAAGAATAACGACGCTACGTTGCTCTGCTAAATGGCTGTAAGTATATGCAGAAATATATAGCGTGATTTTGCCTAGTCACTAGTCGTATCATGCATCTGGACAAACAAGGTCAACGACAGCGATAGATATAGCATGTCAACATACCGCCGTACGGCGGAGGGCCAGAAAAGCGTCGGGAATTTGGCAGATCACTAGTGAAGTCAGTCCAGGTAGCGCAGCTATATGCTCCATGGCGGCGATGGATGGGGTATGAATGGTCAAAGACCGAAGGTGCTGCGACGTGCAGACAAAATGAGAGGTGGCTGCATCAACGTGATCTGATGCCGGTTCAAACGTTATAGCGACATGGCGGAGTCGGGGACAGGACATCCCGAGAGTTGAAAGGAGGGAAATATTGGTGCTGGAGGCGTGGCAATGGACGGAAATCGACTGCAGCGTGGAGGGAAAGAATATTCGAAGGGGTAAGAAGCCCCGTATCAGTCCCGGCCATTTGAATGTTCGGAGATTGGGAAAGAGAAAGCCGCCTGGACACGATAGGCTGAGGGCATACACAACGTCCACAATTCCTGGAGGGGGCGTTGACATTGAAAGTACCTTCACTCTTGAAGAGTAAACGGAAATTCGGTTCCAATCTGTCTGCATTATGGGCCGGAGAATACTCTAAGGTGGAGCATCATCAAGATACAAAAGCAAAGGCGGAATGGTCAGTACTCACCCACTTGGGAACAAGCGGCGCTCCCAGTGGTTGACATGCTAAACAAGTCTGGCGGGAAAAGCCGCAGAAACGGGCTAGTTTGGCTTGGGTATTCCAAAGCGCGTCCAGGGCTGGGCCACTGAAAATTGAGCATGTTCTCGCAAAGGCAGAGAGTGCAGCTTGATTGTCTTTCGACACCCATGGGTATCCCAGTAAATCAATCTCCAGGTGGGAGCATATAGCGTTGAGGATTTCTAGGATCCTGAGACAGCGATGCATGGTCGTGCGACGTGGAGTGAAAACAAAAGGCGGATGTCACGACGTCACTTTGTGTGGTTACATCGCCGCCCCATGATCGCATCACCGATCCCGTCACTCGGCGGAAACGCCTTTTGCCTTGTACACTCATGTCGTAGTCGCGGCCTGCATCCATTCAAAACTTTCCCCCTTGCCTCGCGCAAGCATTCTGGCAGCACCACTCCGGCCTTGATTGTTTGCTCTGTGGATCCCTCTCATGGCGCATCCATATCGTGGACGGAATCGGGATGGAACTTCGAGTTGTACACTTTGAAACCCCCCGGCGAAGATTTCCAGACTCGGACCCCTTGCGAAAACTCCCATTCTTGTGCTTGGTCTCCGCAAAAAAAAATACCCCAGTCTGATCCGCTGAAGTATCCCATCGTCTTCTTCGCGTGGCGCAGACGGGTCGTGTGCGGTCGATAGACCGGTCCACAACGTCACTCGCCTCCAAATAATAGTAAAATTAGGTCTGACTAGGGAGACTAGGTTAAGCACGCGTTCAAGGAAGTGTCGGAAAAAATGCTGGAAGCCCTATCAACACCGAAGCGCTCAATACCTCGCCGCGCTAGAGAAGATACTCGTTGACTGTCAATACCACCGCACGATACGGTCCGTGCGGCGGTGTGTGTCCTGGACTCCGCCATGATAAACACTCGTCCTGATCGTCTGAATCATGAATACGAGTCCAAAAAGAAGGTCGGTAACTTTAATATTAGCTGTGTTGAAGCCGCAGCACTGTGATGATACTGCGAAAAACGGTGTACCAATGTTCCAACACTTCTTCCGAGCGAACCCTCTCACATACCCTATGATCTCCTCTGGAGTATCCTTCGCCGTCCGTGGGCATATCCACGTCTCTAAACATCAGCGCATTACCGCTGATTTTCAATTGAAATATGCTGGAAGGTTGAATCACTTGGGAACTTCCCTCGCAGCTGAACTTAGTGCAGCATTGAAATGACTTTGACTTCCCATCTCGGGAAATTGTCAAAAGAAGTGGTCCTGGAACATTCCCAGGTAGTATGCGCTCCAATGCGTCCGGACAGAAGAGAACTACGAAGACGGATAAAACTGTGGATCGCGTCGCACCCGGGCACTGCAAAAGTGAGTCTCAAATTAGAACACGGGCACATCAACCCGCTGTCCGGACAGAAGAGAACTACCAAGACGGATAAGACTGTGGATCGCGTCACACTCGGACACTGCAAGATGTGAGTCTCAAATTAGAACACGGGCACATCAACCCGGACGGTGATCAGGCGATTGCCTTGCACCGATCATCTGCGTATCCCGCGCATACCGAAACAAGACATCCACGTGCATCCACAATCGTGATGCGTTGTTTGATGCTAGAAATTCGGGTTTGGTTACTGCTTGAATCCTGTCGTAGAGATTGTGTGGGATCACCTCGCCCATCTGCGTGGCGCATCTGCTGCGCTAGTTGGAACAAAATCCGTTGTCTTTTACCTCAAATTTTGAACGTCGTCAATGGTAACAGGAGTTCCACGATCTTACGTCGCAACCTTCTCCACATGGATGGGAAAATCCCGTCCTCCGCAGCTGATTGGTCATCTACGTCAAACAGTATAAGGAGCGGACGATGTAGCCTTGTTCTAACTCATAGCCCGGTCGCATATCCTCACTCTCATTCTTTTCAACCCACCTCTCCTCGTTTATTCAAACATGCAATTCACCTTAGCTCTCGCTCTTTTCTTTGTCTCCGCCCTCGCTGCTCCCGTTCTCGAGTCGAGGGGGAACATCATCACCGCCGCATGCAACGGCAAAGCCCTCGGCGCTGCCTGCTCCTTCAGCACTCCGCAGATTGGCACGATCAACGGCAGTACGTCCACCCCCTTTTCTGGCTTTGTGCAACGATGCTGAATGGTCAATCATCGCAGTATGCTCCCAGGCCACGGACGACGGCGTTGTCGTCTCAACCGAGGTTTTCTGCGCGGAGACATTCAACTGAACTTGTAAGCACCTCACCATTTGCCCGACGTCGACTCTATATCCTGATTTCCTTAACAGTTCACGCGTTTTTGTGTTTGAACAGATGAGCAATGCCTGCTGTGCAGGACGAGAGGAGATGAGAACGAGTGATACCCTTTTGTACTCTGCAGTGGAAATCGATCTTTTGCTGCTGAGCTATGTACGGTCCTTGAACGAATTTTCAACTCGGCACTGATGCCGGCAAATTCTTTACTCCAGTACGTGGGGATCTCGGGGAAATGTTAGATTTTTCCAACCAACGCAAGTAGCGGATCACGCGGGCCGGTCGCTTTTCCGGCCACGTCATTCATCTGCCACCATCGTTCCATGTCCTCCCCATCTGCGACCTGGATCGGGGGAGTCTCGGTTTTTCACGGATTCAGTGTCTTTCTTCGCTCTCGTGCCAAGCACGATGACGGAGTCAGAAGTTCTCTCTCGTTTACCTTTCCCTCACAACGCAGCTGGTGCAATTGGTCGACCCGCTGTCTGAAACTTCGGCCCGACGTACTTTCTGCTGATCAGTCACTTGCCACTGCTCGGTCTCGTGCTGTTTCCACCAAGTTCCCACTCGGTTGCCGGTGTTAATGACCTTCCTGCATGGCGTTGTGCACCGTACTGATAGGATGGCAGAGGGGGGTATTGTCTTTGTAAAACAACTCCAGCTCCTCAACTTGCTACGTGTGCTGCTATCACGTCTGCGACCACCTCCTCCACGACTACCTCCGATCGAAAATTATCGTCCAGGTCCACCTAGAAACCCCGCCCCGTCTCGGGATAAACTCGGCCCCAATGTTCGGATAATTCTGCATATAAGGGAGCGTACCTTGTCGCATGGCATCTTCTGGCACCGTCATGCGTTTCCACCTCGCTCAACACCTCTCTCTGGCCTTGACCGCTCTGAAAGCAGCGTCCGCTGCTACGGTTTACCTTGCTGGGGACTCCACGATGACGCCGAATGGAAACAACGATGGGACCGCAGGTAATTGCATCTTTTATCACCACTGTGCTGCACTGATACCCTGCCATAGGATGGGGAAAATTCCTTCCGGACTACGAGAGCCTCACTGTTGTCAATAATGCCATCGCCGGCAGATCTGCACGCAGCTTTACGCGCGAGGGCCGCTTCACTGCGATGGCTGCCAATGTCAAGGCGGGAGACTATGTCGTGATTGAGTTTGGACACAACGACGGGGGCAGCCTGACCCCGACCGATAACGGACGGACGGACTGTGCGGTGGGCGCTGCTGGTTATGCGACGACGTGCACCAGTGTATTCGAGTGCGTCTTCTCCGTGTTAATTTATTCCATATTGAGTTGGCCCGTTCTTGCAGCGGCGTCACAGAAACGGTGCTCACCTACGAAGCCTACCTCGTTAACGCTGCGAAACTGTTCCAAGGCAAAGGCGCCAGTGTCATCATTTCGACTGCGACGCCCGACAACCCCTGGGAGACCGGCACGTTCACCTACGCCGCAAACCGTTTTGTCACGTACTGCCAGGACGCGGCTACCGCCACAGGCGCGACGTTCGTGGATCACGGGCTGTACACGGCTGCGCTGTTCCAGAAGGCAGGCGCAACAGTGGTGGATTCCTACTATCCCATCGATCACACTCACACATCGCCTGCGGGCGCCACTGTTGTGGCTCGGGCGTTCATATTGGCATTGGAGGCTACCAATTCTACGCTAAAGAACTTCATTACACACGATTAGGAGCCTGATATTGATATCCATTTCTCGATGTCGGTGTGATACTGATGCAGTAGAAAGGGAAACTTGGAGGAATGTTTATATCTCTCTTGATTTATCTGGCCTTCTGTCCGCCTTCTCTACCAGTCGGATGATGAATTTTCTGTACGAACATGGGCTGCGGAATAGATTTTTCAAGAGGACAGGGTATAGTCAAATGCACACCGGGACAGCTAGATTGCCGCACACTCTACCTTCCTTCCCCATCTCGTAGTAGTCCTTCAGGAAACGCCTGCGTCCATCGGTTCGATGGTGTAGTTGGTTATCACCAATTATTTCTGGGATAACCGCAGACAACATCGTCTGCCGAAAAATGAGCTCCGCTAACCTTTCACCCAAGCAATGCCCGGACAGAAAAACTTGTGGTCAGGTTTTGATTGTAACAGTGGCATCGTCCGCCCGGGCAAATAATCTTTGCCAACCTTTCAGCCAAGCAATGTCCGGGCGAGAAAATTTGATCGGGGTTCGTGTCCCGTTTTGATCCGTCTTGACAACATTCTCCGAGCCAAATCTTGTAAGTAGGCAGGCAATTCGCAAGATGGATTCTTCGTTCGGCTTCAAGTTTGAAGGTCCGCTGTGGCCCCTGGCATGCTAACATATCAACACACGCCCCGGATCAGACCTATTGACTGGAATTACATCGGCTCTCACGGTTCGATGGTGTAGTTGGTTTATCACTTCTGTCTAACATAGCTCCGGCGTGTTCACAGGCGGTCCTCAGTTCGAACCTGGGTCGAATCATCTTTTGCTAGCGGGCCTGCTGATAGTCATCCATCCCCTCCTCGACTGCCCAGACATTTGATTATCGATTACTTATCCCGGTCATCATCATGTGGCCTTTTATGTCGGGTTGGCAGCCTGGTCATAAAGCGTTACATGTCAAGGAGTGTCAGGCAACACTGAATTTTGCCATTTGCCAGCTAGAACCTCAAGGGTGTGCACATCGACCGAGGGCAGGACTATTACCCCATTCGGTTGCTATCTTACATAATGGCCGGTAGTGGTTGCCAGATTGGATTTCCTAATCGCCGACTCAGAAGAACGCATCGAAATGGGCTAAATTCGAGCACTTCACATGCTTCACAGGCAGAACATTCTCAAAAAGTCAAAAGGACCCGCTCAGAGCAAACAATTCCTCAGGGCCCTCGGACAGTTCCGGATTGTAAGTACTACTTCTTCCTTTGGCAAAAAAAGAAGGATCATTGAGTGGAGGAGATGCTCAAGATTTTGATTTCTCTCTGAGCTTTTTCAGGATTCCCGAACCACTGAACTCGGCAAGAGAAAAGCTGGACCTCTCGCCACCGCAACCGCGCAATTACAGGGTTCAGGAGTCAGGACATGGGAGAGGAAGCGGTTGGGGACGAGATGGGAGAACAAAGTACGTCCAATGCTGTCGGCATGGACTGGGGAACAATGTCAGGAAGCGACGGAACCTCCGAGGCCTCCAGACAATGAGCAGTGATCGTGCAGAGACCAGCCAATGACAAATGTTACGCAGGTTCGGACGGCCCCGACGTGCGGGTCCTCCGCGAAGGCGAGACCATGCGCGTGCCATCTCTGACACCAATGCGTCGTCGAGGTCGAACCCGGAATACGGTTTCAATATGACGGTCGTGAGGTTGGTGAAAGGAAAGAGCCGTCGCAATGTTCTGTTTCCCACGACATAGCCGTCGTAGGCCGACCATAGCGGTTGAAATACGGCCGCGAAACCATGCGAACTCATCTTCCACCTGCAGCGAAGTCAAAGTCGAGTGTGAGCCATTCGCAGCGATGGCAGAGAATAAAACGTCGCTGTCGGCAGAGCTGGGGAATCGGGATTCGAACATGATGTCAAGTGACTTCGGGCATAATAAGATAGGCTGTTCAGTAGCTGACTTTGAAGGTTCGAATAAAAATGCCGCGACCCAAGATTCAGGAGGAGGAAGAATTTTATCATCTGAGCAAAGAGAAACCTCCCAGCAAGATCTCTCAGCAAGATCCAAGAAGAGATCCAGACGGTCACCAAAGACTGTATACGTTTCCTTAAAGCTGGGGTTGAATCCAATACAGTTCGGCCAAATCGACATTGTCCCTACAGAAGTTATGATTCTCGCCTCCCCAAACAAAAACTAAAATCCCTGGATCTGTTCTTTGATAAACACGATAACCTCGGCCTCCAGCTTCACATTCGCCGCGCGCTTGTCCGACTGGCCGACTTTGCCCCACGGAAGCAGATACTGTCGCACACACGTCAGTTATTTCTCTGCTGAAGCTGGGACCACACCCCATACCTGGCCAGTGATCTGCGCGGGGGTAGCAGCCGTCGCGCCCCAGAGCTGCGTGTACGCGCCTAGACTGTATACCAAGATGAGGAATTAGTTCTTCAGCAGTTAGAAATGAATGATAGAAGCCAGGATGCGTACGGAGTAGGGAACGCGATTGTATTGATGAAGAGTTGCGCCACGCTAGGTGTGTGTCTGTACTCAGGCGTAAGAACCACACCAACATGGTCCAGATTTAAAACTATATGCGCACCGCGATAGCTCCGTCTGGATCGTTCCTGGATGCAAAGCAGCCGAGACGAGCACATCCGAGTGCGTCTTGGCGAAGTAGTTCGAGATAAAAATGTTGCCGGTCTTGCTCTGGCCGTACAGCGCACTGAAAGCATAAGACCGTGAGGAAGGTGGTGAAATTGAGGAACAAAAAGGAAGAAGAAGAGAATAGGTGCGCACAAAGGACAAAAGAAGCGATTCTGCTTCTTGATCCACGCATCGCGCTCTGGTCCTCCTTTCAAACTTGCGAGCTCGACACCGCTCCCTGGCGCGGACTTGTGAGCCGCTGAGGAAGTGTGCAGGACACGCGCCGGGACTTGTGTCTCTTCGTATGACTTCGTCAGTGCGGGAAGCTGGGGGCTCACTGATCATCAACCAGGGAGACACTAGAAATTGAGCGCTTACAAGGAGCTCCGTGAGGAAGAAGTGGCCGATCACGTTCGTGCCGAACTCTATAAAGATTGGTTCGGAGGGCAATAAGCGGAGAAAATTAAACCGCACGCAGGTCGAGATTTTGGGCCGTAAGCATATCAACAGGGGCGCTCATGACGCCTCTGCAGGCAGGTCAGTCCCTGTGATCGGAACGAAACCGCACTCACCCGTTGTTGAACAAAATGTCCAGTCTCGGCTCCAGCGACAGAAAGGTGTCGGCAGACTTGCGTATGCTAGGCAGATCCGCGAGGTCCAGCTGGAGAAATATCGCGGTTTTCTTGGTCTCTTCTTCGAGCTGCTTGATAGCAGCAGCCGCTTTCTCGGGGGATCGCGCAGCGAGGTATACTTTTGCATTTTTCAACAGCAGTTGTTTGATGGTTTCGTAGCCTATGCCTGTAACAATGGATGAACAATACCTTCAGCGTCTATCCAGAAAATATCCATGCCTGTATTTCCGCCCGTCACCAGGATCACCTTCGCAGCTCAGCATCGTTTAAACCTTCACGTCGCATACATACCTTGCCGGACAAGTCTGGAATATCCCGCGCCGGATTAAACTTGGGCGGGGACATACGCGCCATGATAACGCCCATTTCTGTGTCGCTGTGGGGGGAGTGGAAGAGAGGAGGCCCATTGCGCACCCGTTCTCCTGACTTGTCTGCCACGTCGTCCGATCCCAGGCCATGTTGTGGCAGGGTGGGAGAATCGGTGCAAACACCGGATCCGGGACGGTGATAGCCGGTCACTCTTGCAGCGAACATCCATGTCGAAATCGATCTCTCCCCTCAACGATGCTCTAGAGCCTGCAAACCCCGGTTTGTACACACGAAACTAGAGTTAATTGCCGCGGGTCCAGCACAATTTCAATGCATCCTTTCTTGGAAGATCTAGTATTCCCAACTCCATCCTTTTCGCAGCCTAGCACCTTTACTCTGTGTTTGCTCTGTGTGGAGCAATCCTGCGACTTTATATGCCGGCTAGTTACTAATCTTTGATTCTACATGCATCGCTTGGACTCGATTTGTTGCGCCACAAATCTTGGAGGCTCTTGGACAAGTGTTCGTGATATTTTTGCAAAATCTGGGCGTCTAGGTTTTCCTCGAGATTCAAACAGAGGTTCACAGTTATATCGCATTTATTCAACTGCTATGCGCTACGTGGCGTACGCTTCTCAGGATCCGATCAACACGGTTCCTTCACCTGGGCGGCACTCTCTATCAGCCGCACTTGTGCGCTTGCCCTCTGCCCTCACGATGCAACCGCAATCCGATGGTACGAACTGCAGGTAAGGTGCATGCTACCGCGCCAGATACATATGACGTTCATTCCACTGTCCACAGCGCGGACTGCACCGTGCACGTCTCCTGTGAGTGCCGTCTAAACCGACCTGACATACCTCTTCATTTGAAGCGATTCGGGTCTCGTGCGCCTATCCGACGAGGCTCGTTCTATCAGTGATGATGCTGCCGACAAAACGCAAAGTTGAACCATCTCTCGTGGCCCAGTGCAGTCGTCCGCAGCGTGACATTGAGGAGGTGATTTCCCCAGCACAGTACGTGTCACCACAGCCTTTCAATGGATCGAAGCGGCAGCGAACATTGATTTGAAATCTCCTCAGAGTGCTTGAAAAGGATGACTGTCTACTCGTCCAGCTGTACAAGCAACACAGGTTCCGAAGCCACGAGAAGGTGCTGGAACGGGAATTTCCGTCTATTGTGCTCCGCCAATATTGTTTCAAGTCCAAAACCACAACAGGTACATGAACATTTTCCCCTCCTTCTTTTCTCTGCATCCCTCATGCAGAGGCGACAGCATATACCATCTTCGACTCGAAAAGTTACTCTATCTCGACTGAACTGACGGTGGTGAGCTTTACGATATAATCACACCACATCTGTTTAAGAAACCGGCAGGTCGCGTCAAGAGAACCATCCCGAACAGGTACATTCATAACTCTCAATAATATCTGTTCCTTACTAGGAGTAGAGCATCCCGTCGCTTCCAACTTCATGCTAGTATTGCATATTGTAGAGCAAGCGGGAAAGCTCATCCAAGCCGCTCCATTCATGGAGCCCATAGGAGGGATCCTCAGGGAGTTTGCGCAGGTGTATATAGTATGTGATCCATCGGCAATATTGTGCGGCCCTTATTGATCCATCGGCAATATTGTGCGGCCCTTATTGTCCTCCCAGGAAGTACAGGACAATGTGGAAAAGCGGGATCG
This sequence comes from Mycena vitilis, assembly GCA_029203975.1. Classification (NCBI taxonomy): domain Eukaryota; kingdom Fungi; phylum Basidiomycota; class Agaricomycetes; order Agaricales; family Mycenaceae; genus Mycena; species Mycena vitilis. Next base: position 288,327 of record JARGYF010000067.1, read on the forward strand.
GCTCATGGAGAAGGTTGCTGACTTGTCCTGTGACATCGCAGAACCAATTCTTCGCTTAAACGACACTGGCCGCTTGAATCAACTCGGTCGCCTGCGTTCCGATTTGGAAGAATACGTCCAGTAGGTTGCCCTGCTCTGTCAAATTGCTCATGTTGACAGTCCGGTTACCCGCAGGTTGCTGTTGAAAGTCCAAAAAACTGTCGTCGAAGAGGTGGATGGTCGCAGGTGGTTCATACGTATCTTCAACCGTGAGGGACTTGGCGCCGAGCTAGTGACACTCGACAAAAGCCTGGATTTGTTTGGTAGCCGGTTCAAGGTATTTGATTTGCTCCGTCGCCCCATTTATAATGAACTGTCCTGGGCGCAGGCCAATCGCTTGGTGGACATTCAGACTCAGCAAGATGAAATAGCGGCGCATGTGTCAAAAATATACGATGCCACGCGAGTCAACTTGATTGATTCGTCCTTCGCAAGCTAATGCCTGAATAGGATCGAAGATCAATTGGAGAAGTGGTTCAACGCACCCGACCCGAAGGAGAAACAAGCACGGTCTTGCAGCATACAGCGCAAGTCTCCCTGCGATTGGTTTTTCCAAGACGATAGGTTCTTTCACTGGCAGGACAACCCGGGGGACCTGCAATGTGGATCGCCGGGGCATGTAAGCCATGGAATTTCGAGCTGTATCCTGTTGACTCAGCGACTGTGTGGATAGCCGGCACAGGAAAGACGATTCTCAGGTACGATCCGGCGTGAGACATCTTTGAGGTTCTCATAAATCTATCTAGCTCCACAATCATCGACAAACTAGCGGAGGACTACGGGAACAACACTGCCATCGCGTTCTTCTACTTCGATTTCACGGACAAAGCCAAACAGACCATGGACATGGCCCTTTGGCGTATTATTCTCCAGCTATCTCGGCAATGCCCGAACGCGTACTACAGCCTGTCGACTGAGCAACGTTCTTCCGGAAGCGTGACTATCCCGACTTGGGACAAGCTTCTCGCGATATTCGAAAAGCTTCTAAAAGAGCTGAAACGCACTTACCTTATCCTCGATGCTCTGGACGAGTGCAGGGCGGAAGACCATGAGCTTGTGGTCGATTTTCTCCGGACAATACTTCGCTGGCCGGATATTCGTCTCCATATCCTCGTCACGAGCCAACCACGCGAAATATTCGCGACGGGTCTCGGCACATACGAGAACACTGTCCGCATTCAGATTCGCGAGGACACAACATCGAACGACATCAGCTTGTTTGTTGGATTGAGGCAGCGCGTTAGATCACGACGGTGCAAGAAAATTCAAAGATCTTCGCTAAATGCGGGCTCCGGACTCTACCTGTTCTCTGTCTTGCAAACTTGACTCATCGGATGACATTTCGGTCCGTCTCTCATCGCCTGGCATGAACAATGACACCCACGCGCGCCCGCCGGACATCCAACTTCGCATCCACCCGCCCTGCTGCTGATATGACGCTCCTGACCATTTTGAACCCCAAGGAAACCCCAGATCCCAGGACGAGGGGAGTGTTCAGGGTGAACGCGATCCAGTCTAAGTCTTCCTCCGCTCTCCCTTTCAATTTTCCCAACATTACTAGTCGCTGCCTATCTATCTTTCGAAACAAAACACATGGATTCCTAGCGCAATGCGATCCATCCCGCCGCAAGTATGTATACTCCTCAAGTCTCAGACTGAAACTATCGTATTGCTTTAGAACTGCAGCGCATCTATACGCCGGCTACTCGATATCTGGATCTACTCTGTGGCTGAAGCTTTCCCATTGACTGCCCGTCCAACTTCGAAACGCATGGCTCAGGTCTTCCTGGAGCAATGCGAGCTTAATCCCTACACTTCCTGAAATTGGTGCCGATATATGGAGGCGGTGGTTCGAATGCACCCGACGACCTGTGACTGGATCTTCGCTCACCTTTTGGTCGCGGATAAGCAGGGGAGAGGATTTCACCTCTCATCTATTGAATGTTAACCGGATACGTTCTCAGTCGTTATATGTTCCAAGACAGTTGCTTTCCCCGGCACACCGCACACTCACTTTTTTTTAAACCCGTCAACCATGTCTGGCGCTGAGTCAAATCTTCAGGCTGCATGCCATCACACGGGGTCAACTTCGTTTCCTCGCTGTGTAGTGTTTTGGAGGTGAGTTGCTGTTCTGATAACATCGGGAACTGACAACAAGGCAGAAACATTCGTTGACGATGGACAGTTTTGGAGAACGGCCATTGCCGTCGCCTTTCTATCTATCAACGGATTATACTTCCACGTCTCGTTCAACCAGCTGACTCCTTTCCCAACGTCGCAACCCAATCTCAACCATGGTTGAAACGTACTGCGGGCCGGCCCGGGGCGATGATCGGCCCCATCATGATGGAAGACACGTGCAGTTTCAAACTCTCCTCTGCCTTGACTCCCATGTCGCAGCCTCCACAAGACGCCCCCGCCCCATTCAACGGGGAAGCTGGGCGTACTGCGCCAGATTTCGTTATCCGCTCGGTCGATGGGTTTGATCTGCACGTCCACCAGGCAATTCTGTGCCACATCTCCGACTTTTTCTACAATCTCCTTGGCAACTCTGTCTTTGTGCCCGACTTGTTGCGCGACGGGAAGCCTGTCGTGACGGTCACCGAGACGTGCACTGTTTTATACAGACTTCTTTTCCTTGCGTACCCCGGGCGCCCCGAGTCGCTCGACCACTACTCGCTCACGGCCCAGAATTTGGACGGTGTTTGGGAAGTGCACGCGGCGGCGGACAAGTACATCTTCACCGGTGTACAGGACATGCTGGAGAAGATGCTCGAGGACCCTGTCCTACTTAATGCACACCCGCATCGCGTATTCGCTATCGCAAGGGTCCGCAGGATAGACGCCTTGGCGCGCAAAGCCGCGCTTGCCACCCTCAGCGTACCCGTCTGCCCTGCAGACCTCGCGTTCCCCGAGCTGGAACTCCTCCCCGCCTCGGCGTTCCAGCAACTGCACGAGTTCCATCACTCGTGCGGAAAAGCCGCAGAGGCAATGCTCAAGGCGCATCTAGGCCCAGAGGATTACATGAACGCTGACACGGTCATCACCGGCGGAGGACAGGAAACGTACGTGTGGTGGAACGCTCATTCCGGAGTCCACAGCCTGGATTGTGAGCCCGAGATCGAGCACTACTCGGAGACACATATGGAGATCACGCCGTGCCAGTGGTTCCAGAACCACATCATCCTCCTCGCGCCCAAGCTGCGCGCGCTACCCACGCGCGAAGTGGCGGAAAAAGAAGGGGCTGTTCTCCGGTTTCCCGAGCGCGCGCTGATAAAGAATTGTCATGGATGTCTCGACGACGCGGAACGACACCTCTCGCGGTTCAAACAGAAACTAGGTCTGCAGATCGAGGAATCCAATAACGCGCTTGGTGAGTGATCTTTCCAGCAGTTGACAAGCTAGCTAATGCGGGTTTGCAACGAAGCTGCGGAGTTGTGAGAAAAGTGCTTCGATTTACCCAGATCTACGCGAAGGACCGTTTCGCAACTGGAAATGTTCCAAGTGTTGTCCTCCCTCGTTGTAAATTCAAGGATTCGGAATTTCTGTCGCTATGGATCATGCACACTGGCCGCGGCCTGGCTTAAAGGCGGACCGCACTGTCGTCCACGGAAGCCGGACCACGAATCTCACGCCGACGAATTCTTGAATGCGATGAGTGAGCATCGACTACAGCTGACGGAGTCACGTAAGTAGCCATCGATCTTTCGGGCAAGTTCGGGTGCCAAATCTTATTTGTACCGTCCATATACCTTCTTGACAGAGCTTGAACTGCCTTCAATGAGAGGTTTTATCATAGAAGTTTTGCCATAGACTCGGAAAGCCGAGAACTCCAACTTCATCATTATTGCAACCCCACCGGCGGCTATGAGAAAGCCGGTTTTCCGGTTTAGCGAGGCATCACTGCACAATGCCTTTTGCTCTCAACCGCCATCCGAGCGCTGCTGGGCGCGGCAGAATCGTCACCCCGTCCTGCTCACCTGAAAATGGCTGGCCGAGCCATGCCCTTCCGAATAACGAGGTCTTATCCGTGGTGTGCGGCCACAGTTATCCGTGTAGCTCTGGATCCGAACACCCGGTCCCACTCTTCTACGCCCTCTGGCAGCGAATACTATGACGCCTCTCCCGCCCATCAGCGAGCCTCGGGCTTCTGTCATGACTGCCCGACCGACCCGGTCCGCTGTCTTCGCGCGCTCGGCAGGTGGTGCTGCGGAGTAGTAATGCGTACCTTGGTACACTAATTCAACTTCCTAATCTTGCTTCTGTGGTCACCAACCGGCTTTCCTTTAGCGGACACTTACCAAGGACTTTGTAAGACTCGGCTGGCGCACTGCGTACTATTCGGCAACTCGCACTCGGTGGCATTTTTTTTCCTTTGCTCGACTGGATATAAGGAACGCGCGTCCTCCGTGAGTCCCTCCATTGAACCTCCCTGGCAAGACTACCATGAGTGAACAACATTCAGACACCGCGCTCTCACCTCTACAAAAGGGACAGGCTTGTTTCAACTGCCGGTACGTTTTCTGGACGCATCCGTGATGCAGAATCTTTGAAAAGGCTTGGGTTAGACGCAGGAAAATTGTAGGTTCATGCTCCAGGTTCCCGTCGTGTCTACTCATTTATCCTTTCTCCGTTTCAGAAATGCGACGGCGAAAAGCCGATGTGCGGTGAGATTGTGTTGATAGCTGGATCTTACTACGGGCTGAGATTGCGTCAGGTCCATGCTCACGATACTCAGTCGCCTTCGGGGACTGCGAGTATACTGAGGAAGGGCCGTCAACCGCCCAGATGCTCGAAAGTAAATTGCCTTCTCAATATTCGCAGCTACCTATTGACCCTTGTATTCAACAGAACAAATTTCCGTTCTGCAAGCGCGGATTGAAGAGTTGGAAATATCGAGAAGCAGTCGCCTCACTGTCACTGTACCACAGGCGTCTGGTAGTCGGGCACGTCCTACTTCGCCTCGGTCGCCCCCTCCCCGAGTCTCTCCGACAAACACGATGGCCCTCGGGCCTCTTCTGTCGTATTTCCGTATGCTCTTCCGTGCCTCTCTATTCAACACTATTCACAGTCCATCAGATAGGCAACAGACTTCCGGCGCGTCGGTGAATCCAAATTCGGCGCAGTCAATGTCTACCGTGAGTTGTGCTTTGGGTTTCGTTGCTTGTAATGAGGGCTCACTGTTCGCAAAGGAATTGCCATTCGTCGTACTGCAAGCGCTGTGAGAGATTCCAGAGCCAAATCCCCCGCGTCCATGCTGCTTATATTGTTTCCATTCGTAGAGTCCACAACTTCCTCCACAATGCTTCGTGCTTTGGATTTTTCCTTGACACCCACGCATTCCACGATGCTGTGACCAGTAGCGACCACAGCACGCTACCCCCAGTACTGCTGAACGTGATGTATCTCTGGGGCGTTCACCTCTCAAACGACGTGCGTATTACAGCGTACGAGCCCGCAATTCTCGCCCACGCTCTCCGAAGCACTGCAGGGAGTCTATCAGGCTCGCACCCACGCACGGTCCTCCACAGTGCACAGGCATCCGTTCTCCTCGCGCATTACTTCCTCCGCAACGGCCGTGCGCTCGAGGGGCGGTATCACATTAGTGCTGCCGTCGCAACCGTGCTCAGTGCGTGTTTGCATACGATACGCGGCAGTTCGATCTGCCAGGATGCGCTCCCTCCCACCGGCGACCTGGCGGAGGAGGGAGAACGCATCGGAGCATTCTGGCGCGTCCTCACATTGAACAACTGCTGGGCCGGCGTCGACGGAGAACCTTCCAACGTTTCGTACGGCCCAAACGGCCTCAATATCGACACACCCTGGCCGCTGGACACGCGGGACTATGTGGAGGTGTGATTTACTCGCTAGCCGTGTAGCCGACTACTTATGAATCTCCCCGCGGTTCCCCGTTTTAGCGCTCGCACATGCTGCCGCGCCACAGCGGCGGGACCGTCGCGCGCTTCCTCGCGAATGAGTCAGACGATGCTAACTCTGTCCCCGCGCTCCATGCGAAAGCGGGGGTTCTGCTCGAAGCCGCTACCCGTCTCGCAGCACGATTCCGTGCGAGTAAGCCTCGCAGTCTTCTAGTTGACTCCTTACCTAACACTGCGTGCTTCTCAGGTGGTATTGCGCAGAACGAGGATGAACTCGTGGCGCTTACTGGGAGGATCGATTCGTTCGCTGCAGCGCTTCCACCGGTTCAGTCCAAGGACATGCTCGTGATCCACACCATCGTGCATGGGGCGAATATTCGGCTGCACGAGCCCCTCGTGAATGACCACCTGTGTGCGCGATCGAGCGTCCTCTCCGCGGCGCGCGCCATTGTCGACATACTCGTCAAAACCGACATTCCCAAGCTGGGCGTCATCGACCCGGTGTTGGCGGTCAGTTTAATTTGTCTATCGGCTTCGGCTGCAAGACTGATTTTCTTTCCGGTATAGCCGCTCTGGACTTGTACGTGCAACGTACTCATTGCGGAGGTGGTGCGCCGCCGCGCACAAGGCGAACCCACGCAAGGTACCATTGACGGGCTCAAAGTCGTGATCGCCACCATGCAGAATTTCGCAGGTGACTTCCGCTTCATCGGTACCGCCATTCTCTCTCGGTGATGGGTGAATTTTGCTCACAAAATCCTCATTAGCGACGCAGCTCGAATCCGTCCGCCGCGCGTACAATCATGAGGCGTACATAGGCAGTTGAAGGACTTCTGTTGGGTCCGATTGGGACTTTGAACCACTATGCAAGCAACATCCGTAGAATTATCTTGCGATGAAACTAGACTTACCATACTTACACCGCCAGTTGGTAGTGTGTTTCCCGAGGGCCATTTGGTCCCTCGTAATCTGCACTTCGAAGAATATCATTGCCATTGTGTACATGCGGTCGAGTAACTTTGAATCTAAGTGGCAGAGACAGACTTGGCCAATTTGTTTGAAAGAAAGAACTGAGACCAGACATAGTCCAAGAGGAGAGTAAAAGTACAGTGCATATCATCTAAATGGTCCAATCTGATCCCCAGGAGTGCGTGTAAAGAACGCCGGCGCGGGTGGGGGATCTCTCGCGGCGGGTGTCGGGGCCGCAGGTCTCCGACGCAGGACGTGGCGGAGTCTCCGCGGAGATGTCGGATGGGTGGATTGTGATGGACACGCGCTTGAGCATGACCGTAACTTATTCGCCTGGCATCCATGAGCGTGTCCCTCTGGAAAGCGTTAGAGGGGTTCTAGGGCAGACGCGGTGCGTACCGGGTGGTCTAGGCTTGACCGGTCGGACAATCCTGCACAGTCGGGGTGGAATTTCGGGCGCAGACGGTAGCCAGCACCTTCGAGGAACGTACGACCTTGGAACCAGTAGACAACTTCAAAGTTCAGGGCGCATACCCCAGCGGTCTTCGGCCATGACGGTGGTGAGGACTTGGAGGAGGACACGCAACCCAACACGTGTTCGCGACGCCAGCGGATCTGTGGTTGTGTTTAGCTCGGCACAGCCTCATCGCGCATCTTGACTGCAACGCCCACAGTGACGAGGCAGCCCATGGACACACACCATTCCGTCTGGTGCCCTGGTGCCCTACCCCGCTTTGCAGCCACCAGACTTTTTCCTGCAACAAATAGGGCCCGGCTCATTGACTCCGGTTACTCAAACTTGAATTTTCATCTTGGAGCTTGTCTGGCCGTTGCCACTCTGGCGACTCTGGTCTTCCCCCAACGCTCTCCGCTGTTTCCCAGGTCCTAACTTCTGTCTTCCGCGCCTCCATTTTCTTGTTAGGATTTTTTTTTGCTCAACTGGAGCAGTTAACTCATCAGAAGCATCTGCTCTGCTCGCATTGATCAAGTTTCTGCGACTCACGGGTATGGCCCGCTCTCAACAATTTCAATTCACAAGTGCTCATAACTGTGTGCATACTCACCCATACCCTTCAAGATGGAACTGCCAATCGCAAAACGGAATAACAAGCACCGGGCCGCGCAATGCAGTGTTGACGGCGTTTGGCCGCAAAATTTTGCCACACTTCCGTCTCCGTCCATCTCTCCCTCTTCCCTTCACCCACAATCTCGTCGAAAAATCTCCTTCGAATGTCCAATGACGGAGACGTATACGAGGTCTGGGGCATTCTGGGCCACAAGGTACTCAATTCGACGCACATCCATCCTGCTTACCTCGATGCTGAACGCATACTCTAGGACGATCCAAATATCCCCCGGCCAGTCCCATTTAACAAGCTATCTGCGTCGACAGACGAGCTGTCGACGCCCACGCCCATCCAAGCCACCAAACCTGTCGCCTCTTCCCAACCGAAACTCCCTAACCCAAGCACTTCATTATTACGGTACCCTATAGTGCAATTTAAGCGCAATCTCATACCGCAGCTCCACGAGAACTCTCTCCGCGGTGCGCTTAGGGGAGCATGGATTGATTTGGGTCAGGTGCGTTTCCCGTTATAACGCGATTGCATGTTCGATCTGACAGTCTCGTAGGATGCGCTTCCAAAGCCAGCCTCACCTGCTGCCAGTCAATCGACTACTAGCAGCCCCACCCAATCTAACGATTATTCTCCCATTAATCAGTGCAGCGATGCTGGTCCTCGCGTTGTGAAGGTAGGTACTTTTCTTCGCCATCGTTTCCCACTTTCATGTTCCTGATTATGGCAAGCCTGTTGTGAAGGAGCTCTCTGCATCAAACCAAGCCAGGAAGTCCCCAGTCGTTGGTGGCGGTCGTTTTATCGAGGTGCCTTCGCCTAGTTTTCATTTAGATCTGTGTTCAAACGAGTTTGCTCACAGCCTCAGGTCAACACTGCTCGCATGCGCGCCGCGCCTTACAACCTCGCGGCGCGTAAAATACTACTACCCGCCCCGCCCAGTTCAAATGCGCCGGCTAGCTCTCGCGATGTCAGACACCATACCGCGTGCTTGGCCGAAGAGCCTGCAAATCGAAAGCCACAGCCGTCTCAATCTACCAACGCGAGAAAATCCCCTGAGCAAGGTAGGAGTCGCGCTGCGAAGGTACGCTCATCGCCATCCTGTTTGTGTGCTTGATGATGTGATTGCACACGCTCCAGGTAACAAATGCACCCATCGTCCCAGCACAATCTCTGGACCGTGGCGAGAGTGGTCTTATCGCTCAGGTGCGTTTCCAGCCTTTTCTACTTTCCTGTGTTTTGATGCGCCCGCGAAAAGCCGCGTGCATTGAACGCTCGCCTCTGCGCTGCGCCGTATGATGTTGCGGCGGCGGCGCATAAGATATCCCAGAAGGCACTTGGTCCCAGTTCAACTTCCGATTCGAACGCACTCTCCACCAACGACTCCCGCAATCTCTCAAATCGTACCGCGGCCTCGAACCCATTCTCGCCGACATTCCCGCCTCGTCCTACTCAGCCCGAAATTATTTCCACAAATGTCCAATCGTATGGTCGCACGATAATATCCCCAACCTCGTCCGTTTCCGGACCGCTTTCCGCGACCGAGAACTCGAATCGCACTCCCTCGTCCTTGGAAGCGTCGAACCCTTATTCCATGACGTTCCCCGGAGTCACCTCGAATCACACTTCCTCTTCCCTGGAGGCATCGAATCCGTTCTCCGTGACGTACGCGCAACGGTGTTTCGACTCCGGGAGAGATAATGATTGTAATGCGAACAGCTCGGATACAAACATGGTAGAATCCCCAGCCACAGCGAGCGACTCCTGCCAAACGCCCACGGAAGAGGAGGGCGGACAGTTCAAACTCGGGCAAGTCACAGACTGGAGCGCGTTCCCCGAGATTGAAGGGGTGTGGACGCAGGAAGACGAAGATGCGGTACGTGGTTGCAATATTTAGGATCGATCTGGCGCCAACCGAGATGTTGTAGAAGGCTTTGTTTGCGGAAACGCCATACGAGGAGCAAGAGGTGGAGGGTCAAAAAATTTATACGTGGGGAGAGAACGCAATGGATGGTACTAGTACTGGCGGAGATGTCGATTGGGGAACGTAGGATGGCTATTGAGGGTTCGTTGATAGATCGTCGTGTATGATTGCTACCGCGGGCAGTGAGCAGTGGTCCGGACTCCGGGAACGAAGAAGGCTGAGATTAAACTTGAACTTGACTTGAACGACAAAATTCAGATTAGGCTTTCGAATTGGGTTTGACGGTGCAGTGTTTGAACGAGACTCAGTCACTCAAGGCGAGTCAAGGAGCATTTCTCCTCAGCCATTGCAAATTTAACGGGGAGATTCAATACCAAAGGCACAGAGAAAACTTCCTGGGCCCATTGGTTGCGCTCCAAACACTTGCAGCCCAGGAAATTTCAAGGGCGTGGGAGTGTGGCAGTGTTTGAGTTTGGTTTACTTTGTCATTGATGTGATCAGTTTTCTCTTTGTTCCCAATTCGTTCCTCGGATTCGATTCGACACCAGGAGGAAGCATCCAGCAAAGCGGCAAATGTTTCCGGCTTCAAACCCCTCGCAATGTTTAAGACAAAGCGAAATCTAGGCGCTCTGTCGGCAGCAAAAGCCAAGCGAAAGGTCTGTAAAACTACTAATGGAAGACAAGAGCACGCTTAGCGACTTCAAGACACTTTGTCGACGCATTGACCCTTAGCAAGCGCAACTGCATTTTAATTATACCCTGCTAGATAGAACCTAGCTCATCCGACCCCCAGGGCTTATACGCTACGCGTCTGCTTAGAAACGCGGGCGAAGCCCAGCCTGCAATTTTATTCGCTCAATGACAATTCAACGGTGCAATGTTTACATCGCAAGGAGATAGCCGAGGCTCTGGGCGGCGGGACCATTGTGCTCTTTGATTGAGGCCACATGCGGTGGCCACCATTCCTTTTTAGATTGGACTTTGCCAAAGCGTCCAAACAATGTGCACCGTGGGTGGCCATTTAGCTTAAATAGCTGGGGCGCTCTGAATTGCTCCACCTCCCCCTCTATTTACTGCCCACATCTTGCGCTCCGACCTTGTCTTTCCCTACCTACAACCAAAATCCTCGTCGTATGTTGTCCTTCCCTCTTCACGCCGAGTCCCTCAGTTGATCCTCCCCCCAGAAAATGACCGAATACGACTACTCTCCCGAGGCCATCGACCAGTACGTGAAGTCACAAGCGCGCATCCAGCAATGGACTGTCCAGACGGCGCTTTCCCGCACCTGCGATCCCAGCACGCCTCCGACCCCCGTGGCTTCAAGATCCATCGGCCTCCCGCCGTCCCATGCCACCTACGGGCCTCCGCCTCTTCCCGAACCGCAGTCCGAATGGACGCAAAAGTCGCAGACGGCTTTGCGCAAGATAAGGGCCACCGGTGGCACCCCGCCCCCCAGGCTCGCCGTCCAGACACCCGCACTCGGTGTTCCCGCGAACCAGGTGTACTCGTATAAGCAGAAGACGACGCGTAACGGATCGAAGCTGAGCATCACGTCGCAGAACACGGACGGCCAGTATGTCCAGCAGCAGTCGTATCGCGAGACCACGCGTGCTCTCCATCCCGAGTCGCAGCAGACCCTCGCCGTGCCACCCGTCAACTATGCCCCCCTCGCTCACAACCCATTCCCCGTGCAAGAGCAGTTCCAGACTCTTCCGCGTGCCACCGCGCCACCCAGCGCCAGGGTGCGCTCCAAGTCATCGCACAGCGAGCGCCGCGCGCTCCCCAGCGAAGGCGGTGGCTTGGCGCCTCCCATGCCACCGATGCCCGAGCGCCACCGGGCCCACTCCAATGTCCGCCCGCCCGGCGCGGCGGCACCCCTTCACCCCGCGAACAGCGCCCTCGCCAACGGCATGTACGCCCCGCCTTCCGCCGTGTCATCGCTACAGCTGCCTACGCCCTACTACCCACCCCAGCAGCAGAGGCAGATGCAGCAGCAGCCTCAGTACTCGGCCATGGCGAAGATCAAGTGCAAGTCGTCCGCCACGCTGAACACGCGCTATGCCACCGAGGCGCGCCGCCCGCAGCTCCAAGACGCGCCCCCGATGCCCATGCCGCAGCAGGCTCAGACTGGCTTCTATGCCACCCCGCGCGCGTCGAAGTCCTCTGCCACACTCTACGCTGCCGAGCCGCGCTCCTCGCCTCGAAAGTCGTCCAAGTCGAAATCGAAGTCCCCGTCGAAGCACTCGCAACGCCCACCCATGCCTGAGTTCGGCGAGCGCATGTCGAGCCCGCACCCCGCTGCTGTATGTTTTCTTCTTTGGCTTCTTGCATTACCCCTTGCTGACCCACGCGCTCGCAGTCCCAGATGCTCGTCCACTCGCTCGTGCCGCTCGCGACCTACAGGGAGGGGACCCCCGAACCCCGCCGTGTAAAGAGCCCGTCGCTCTTCCACCGCATCTTCCTTGGCAGGAGCAAGAACTAGCCTCCCGCTTCTCCCTCCTCGCCCACCATTATCCACGCCCATCCCCTTATAATTCAGTCCCGACGCTACTAGCGTCGCCACTCTCCTTCTGAGCCGCGCACCCGTTGCTCACCACACTCCTTCTTTCCTCTTTTCTCTGGGTCTATCGTCGTATCTCTATCCGTTGTATCTACTGACCACCGTAACCACAATCTGTCTGTCTCGCAGCCCCACATCGTATATAGCATTCATGCACCTAGTGTAGCTCGCGTCGCAGACCTCGCGCCCGAAATATATTCATTGTCCGTCATTCCTGCTCTTCTCTGAAACCCGCTCATCCTCCGAACTTCGAAGACCAAGTTCATCCCGCATCTTGGCCTAGGACACGTGTTATCTTGGACGTCTTTGGAATGTATCGGACGACGTTGAAACTTATTGGCCAGCGTTACCCTTCTCTCACATTCGGTTCGCATGCACATGTATTGAAATGAGTTCTAAGTCAATGACTCAACAACATACTGGACCACAAGGAAGAGAATTCGGAAGTGATTTCGACGCAGGCACTACTACAGCGCGTACAATCATCGACATGAATTTGCCTAGGGTAAGTTCGAGTCATCAGTGAAATAAATAGGCGCGACCTAGATGCTCTTGCGTCGAGTCGCCAGGTTCTCTCCGGCCGTTTCCATTACCGCTAGTTCGCCTGCCTGCCGCCGAACCGCCTGATACCGCGCTCGCAGGGTGTTGTACAACTCGCGGTTGAAACCACGACACTCAAGCCCCCAACATTCGACGGGAATCCTGCCATTGGGCAACTTCGCAAGAGACTCCGCCCCGCACTTCTCCGCGTGCGCCTTCTTCACAATAGCCCTCTTCACCTGGTTGCGCACGCGTATTCAGGAAACGGAGCTCGGCGCAAAACATGAAGATGCTCACGCTCTCCGGCAGCTTCTCCAACTCGGACGCAGATATCTTGTCCCCAGCTTCCCCCAGGCGTCGCAGCACGTACACGCCGGCGTAGAAATACCTCCCGTCGTTCCGGTTATGCGTGAAGAGCTCGATTTCCGACTCCCAGATTCGCCGTACTTTGTTAAGCTTTTGTACTTCATCGAACGTGTGCTTCTCCAGCTCACTGTACTCAGACCATGTCCCGCTTGTCCAGTTGAACAGCATCGTAGGTGTAAACATGATCCCATGAAGACACTCTCTCGCGTTCAGCCACTGCTGTCGGCCGAAGAAAGCCATGGTCATTCTATAAAAGCTTTTTTCGTCAAAAAATATCGACATTGCGTAAGTCAACACACAACGCACCACTGTGCACACTTACCCGTCTACATCCCACTTTTATCCGGTTCACAGCGGTGATCCCGTGGTGTAATCACGGCAAGATAATCTCGGCAGCACCGTGCGGATCAGTTAGTTCCAACTTGTTAACCTTTTTCAACATTATGGCTGATATGCTGGACTGCGGCGAAATGCTGAGACACTTGCCATCTGATAATCCACCAGTGATTCAGCAAAAGAATACCGATTTCCCAGTACGATGACAGTGTCAGTCTCAGACCACAAGCTGAAAGAGTCAGACCTATGGCAAGTAAATAAATCGGGGACCCGATGATGTCCGCGCGATTTACAACTTTGATCGCATCAATTGAACCATTTCTGCACGGTCGAATCCCGCGTATTGGCCAGCAGTGTGTACATTTTAACTGCGCAAGTGCAACAGGGATGTCTCCAGTGCACTTTGAAATGTTCCATGTGGCCAGTAGAACGTGCATCGTGCACAGTGCAATGCGCATCCAATAATGTACATTTTTACCCTAACAGTGCACACAATCACGCACCTGTGTACATTTTAGTGTGCCCGTGTCTTGCGTGATGTACTCGGTCAAACGTACATAATTTTTGACGATAAATACCGTCATATCATTCTGTTGAAGATTTTTTACATCATGTGCCGCCCAGTAGAGGGCGTAGTGCGAACCTTTTTTTCGATACATTTACAGCCGTCTGAAAGCAGATAGGATGGACATGAGATTTACGAGAATCAAAAGGCGCAAACTGGGGACTGACTTGGAGTAAGGTTTGTGATTCTTTTTCGTTACTGTTGCAGATCGACCCGAGGCGCTGGTCCTCACCGATGTTGCGGCTGATATTCGGATGGTCCAATGCAGACTTGTCCGATTGGCTTGCCAAACTGGCTTGCGCCGCTTAGCGGAGTTTGAATTTGGCTTGGCGGGCGTGGGCGTGGGCGTGGGTGGCTTGGCTTGACTTGTGCTCGCTTACACCAAGCCCCGCCACTGTAGATATTGTGTTAATAACACTTCTTTGAGGCCTTGCTGTCATGTGCATTCTGCCTGGGGGCCTCTGGGCACGTCGTTGCTTGCCCTCCGTCAGCCGGGCGTGCCGTACCGGCGGCTCGGGAATGTTTGATCCCACGGTTGAAATTGACCATCGTGGCGCTCGTGTAGCCCACGCCCCGCGCCTGTTAAACCGTCCGACATAATAGATCTCTTACCATTTCTTTCTAAGCCAATACCACTACTTCCAGTCGTCCATACATGTATGTCGGACTGTTCGTGCCCATGTAAATATGATTATAGCCATGTACAAATCACTTTACCCAGGCCATCGCCAGCCAATATGCAGTGACTGGAATCAACCTGCTGACGCGCAAGCCCGACCCACATCCCTACTACTGCGTTGGAGCTCGGCACCTCTTTTCAGGATCGGAACTATCAACTTGCACCAGACCCCTTGCGCAGGCAAGTCATGTAGGCTTACGAGGACCAGCAAGCTATTCGACTCAAATTCAAGCCGGCAAGCCCAAGCCACATGCCCGCGTTGAACTTCAACGCCGCTCAACCTCTACTTTAGACTGGAACCATTGGCTACTTGATGCCCCAAATTCCAACCAAGGCGGTCTCGTCCGCGCCGTCTTCTGGTGAGCTGTCTTCCCCTAATTTACGCTATGTCCAGTACGCTGCGCCATTTGTGAAGATGTAAATATTGGGTTGCAAGCTAAAGGTATAGGGATCCGCACCGTAACGTATGGGTACGGACATACGTACGTACGTACGGAAAAATGTCCGTACCGTGAGCTTTTAACCCGCGCTCTGAGACGGCCGTACGTATACGGAGCCACACCCGTACGTTCCGTACCCGTATGGCCGTATACGGCCGTATACGGCCGTATACGTGCGTCTCACCCATCTTGAACCGTTGCAGCCCGGAATGGTCCCGGCGGGGCTATCAGCACCCTCTGAGGATCACCAGAGGCCGCCGGGATCATTCATCAATCATCTCTCCGCCTCACAAGTGGTCAGGCAGGCCTTGGGCAGGCCGGCAATGTCAACGGCATCACGCGGCAGACATTTGTCATCAGCAGCCTTCATATTCTACCCCAGAATTCAGTGGTAATCGTCAATATTCTGTTGTAGAGTTACCCTCAGTCGCATCCAGCATGTGTCCCTCGTCGCAAGGAGGACCAAAACTGCATCAAAAACCTTCAAACACTGGAGTGCGCATCGGTCCGTACGTATCACGTATACGGCCGTATTTGACCCGTACCGTACCGTGTCGGCTTGGTGATGTTTTCCGGTGCTCCGTACGTATGGCGCAGATGGTCCGTACTCACGTATTTGGACCCGTACCGTATACGTACGTTACGGTGCGGATCCCTATAAAGGTACAGTACACTTGGGTTACACCTAAACGAGTATTAACACCTTGTTCAACATCTTTGCTACTGAATTGCCCAAGTCACTAAAAGCCCACAAGCCAATTGAGGCCATCCTGCAAGCCAAATTGACATATACAAGCCACTTTGTCACGCCCAAGCCAGTTTGTCGGAAACCAACACCGTGTTCAATTCATGCATGGTTGCGGGCCACAGGTGCGCCGTTGACTATTTCAACACGGCCATATAATTCAGATTGCTTAAGCGCAGAGTGAGGGCCGTACCTCACCAAAAAATCGGCATTTTCTTCCGCCGTACGCCCGCGCAAGCCATTTTTGTCGACGAACTGGCTGGTGGCACGTGACACAAGCCACTTTGCCCGAGCCCCCGCCCGACAAATGGGTGCTCTCCAGGCGAGCTCAACTGCAATATTCCGACTGCCATTGGGCTACCGGACACTATCACTGTGCTCCCAATGATTATTCAATGTTGATGAGCTAAAATTCCGATGTACACACATGCGCACGAAACAATCATCAGTAGCATCGCTGATATTCATTGAACTCTGGAGGACAAGGAGCACAATACTAAGATTCCACTGGCAGTGATCCGCGGACATTGTGACCGTGAGAGATGAAGATTGGCGAAAAAAGCGCACGCCCGGAGAGATTAGAGTTGGGGGAGAACGGCAGGCTACACAGAATTGGAGTCGGAGGCCTGTGGCGCGAGGAATCGACGCAAGCCACTTCATTTTTTTGGCTGGTGCCAAGCAAGGGGTATCGAAAATGCGAAAATGACAACATACCTTCCATTTTTCATCTCAGAGCCTCGGCGGACCCCCCTCCCCCTACGTAAGCGGTGATTGCCGATCAAATGTCTACTTTGGGATGTGTATCCGGACAACTATTGCGCGGGACGGGCATTTCCCTCCTCCACCCTGCACAAACACCAAAACCTTTGAGTATCATGGTCCCCAATAAACCTGGGGTAATACTACCAGATATTTGGACTCAATTCAAGCAGAACAAGTGACCACCTGCCCAAATTTGTAAGGGCAACCTCGAGGCCCGAGAATACTCAAGAGTCCTGACGAGGGGAATCCAAAGATCAATAAACGGTAGCTACTAATACAAGGTAACGCACCTGACGAGGGGAATCCAAAGAGAAGAAACTCTGAGGATCCACACGCCAGGCCGTGAGTATATATAGCTACTGTACAGAGACATGTGACCGGAGTGATCGGCAGAGATCCCGGGCTTGATCACAGGCGTGATGGTATCGGGACGGACCGGAGGGGCGTCGGAAGAGGGGTCCCCTGACATCATCCCCCCCTTGGAATGCGGCGCCTCGACGCATAGATCGGACGTGGAGGGTGGTGCTTTGGAAGGGAAGGGAGTCAAAGGACGCACGAGCAATTAAACGAGGTTTGGCCGGGTATTTCTCGTAGAACGCTGCGAGGGCTTCTGGACCAAAGAAGTTGGAGTGCTTAACCCACTGGTTGTGCGCCGCGTTGTAGCCCTTCCAGCTGACAAAGTACCACAAGCTCTTCCACCGGACTTTAGCATCCAGAACTGCATCAACTTCCCATTCCGGAGCGTCTCCAGGTGCGTCTGGAAGCACTGGTTCAGGCTCGTCGTACCCTGGACGACCCGGGAACGGGTCGTCCTCCGCAAGCTCTAGCTTCACGACGGGGAACACCGGATGAAGCTTGGAATAGTGGGGAGGCAGCTCCAGTTTGAACGCACCCTTCCCAACGACCTTGAGCACCTTAAAAGGGCCCAAGCGGCGATGAGAGAGGCCCGGCGACGGACGAGTGGTCTGGATGTCCGAAGCGTCAAGCCAGACACGGTCCCCAACCTTGATGTCCGGAGCGGGAGTGCGGCGGCGGTCGTAGTACCGCTTGTACTCCTCCTTGGCCTTCACCAGCGCAGACCGAGCTTCCGAGACGCCAGAGGCAATGCGGTCACGGAACTCGTTGGCGGACTCCACCTTTGAGCGTATGCCGGTCGGCTCGAACCCCATGCGAGGGAGCCTACCGGTATCGGTCATGAACGGGACCTGCTGCGTGGAGGAGTGGATGTGGTTGTTGTACGCAAACTCCGCAGCGGGAAGGAGGTAGTCCCAGTCGTCCTGCTTGTAGTTAGTGAAGATGCGCAGAAACTGCTCCATCTCCTGGTTAACTCGCTCGGTCTGACCATCTGTCTGCGGATGGTAAGCGGTGGACGTCGCTGGCTCGATACCAATGAGACGCCACAGCTCCGTGGTGAACTCCGCAATAAACTGGGGACCCCGGTCAGAGATGTACTTCTCCGGTGTACCATGATGTCTCCAGACATTTCGGTAGTACAGCCGGGCAGCGCCGACAGCGTCGATATGCGTGGTGCACTCATTGAAGTGCGCCCGCTTACCGAGGACGTCAACCACAACCATGATAGCGTCGTACCCATGAGCCTCTGGAAGCTCTGGCACGAAGTCCACCGAGACCGTGTGCCAGCGGTCTGGGGGGACCTCAGTCGGGTGCAGCTCACCGACCGGGAGCTTGCGAAGCGCCTTTGTCCGGCAGCACAGGTCGCAGGTCGCCACATACCGGCCGACGTGACGGGACATCTGGGGCCACCAGTAGTTCCGGGAGACAAGCTCCAACGTCTTGAAACGACCTGCATGCCCAGCGACCCGCGTGTCATGGTGCTGTTCCAGGATCCGGCGGCGAAGGTCCTTGTCCCGAGGGACAACGACCTTACCGCGGAAGTAGAGGAGGCCACCCGCAACGTTCCACTCAGCGTTCCGGGACGAGCGGGCACCACGGACCTTGAGAAGCTCCCGAGCCGCCCGAGCAACGGGTTCCTCAAGATCGGCAGCGCCGGCAAGTGCATCGCGAATGTCGCGGAGAAGGGGAGCTTCCGGACCAGAGATGGTGATGCCCTCCAGCGCGCGGACATGAAAGAGCTCGGGAGTCAGGAGCGTCACATCCTGATTATCCGAAGCTGCCCCATGGTCCGGTCGCCGAGAGAGGGCGTCGGGTCGACCCATCAAGCGCCCGGGCTTGTGGTGAAGGGTGAAGTCGAACCGAGACAGGTACAGCGACCACCGCGCCTGCCTGCGGTTGAGGTTCTGCGACTTCCGGAAGTACTCCAAGTTCTTGTGGTCGGTCCAGATCTCGACGGGAAGCTGCGAGCCTTCGAGGAAGTGTCGCCACTCCTCGAGAGACCGGACAATCGCAAGCATCTCTTTGTCGTGAATCTCGTAGTTGCGCTGGACTGGAGACAAGCTCTTGGAGAAGAATGCGACAGGGTGCCACTTCCCATCATCAGACTCCTGCGAGAGGACAGCACCAGAAGCGAAGTCAGAGCTGTCAGCTTCGAGGCGGTACATCCGGGTCTCATCTGGAAGGATGAGAACCGGATCGGAGGTCACCGCGTCCTTGAGCGCTCGAAACGCCCCGGCCTCCTTCTCAGTCCAAACCCAAACCTGACCCTTCCGGGTCAGATCGAAGAGCGGACGAGCGAGGTCGGAGAAGTCTCGGATGAAGCGCCGGTAGAAGTTAGTGAAGCCTACAAACTGCTGCACATCCTTCTTGTTCTCCGGCGTCGGCCAGGCAGTGACTCCAGCGACCTTGACCGGGTCCATCTCGACATGGTTGTGGGAGATGATCACGCCGAGATACTCGATCGATGACTTCTCAAACTCGCACTTCTCCGGGCGCAGGTAGAGCTTATGCTCCCGGAGCCGCCGAAGGACCTCCCGGACAATCTCGCGATGCCGGGTGAGGTCCGAGTGCGCGATGAGGATGTCGTCAAGATAGACCATGACATCGCCAGACAGGATGAGGTCCTGGAAGATGTCGTTCATCATGGTCTGGAAGGTCGCAGGGGAGTTGGTCAGGCCAAAGTACATCACCAAAGGCTCGAAGAGCCCACGGTTTGTACGGAATGCGGCCTTCCACTCGTCGCCTTCACGGATGCGGACATTGTTAAAGCCCCACCGGATGTCGAGTTTCGTGAAGAACCGGGCTCCCTTCAATCGGTTAATGAGGTCGTTGATCAGAGGGAGTGGGTACCGGTTTCTCACGGTCATCGCATTGAGCGCTCGATAGTCCTGAACAAACCGAAGCGCCCCATCTTTCTTCTTGACAAAGAAGACTGGAGACGCCATCGGAGACTTGGACGGTCGAATCCTACCAGTAGCAAGGCCCTCCTCGATGAAAGCGTCCAGCTCACGCTGCTCGAGGGGTGAGATTGGGTAGACCTTACAGTTGGCAGGCTTCGAGTCTGGGACAAGCTCAATGGCATGGTCCCAGCTCCGACGCTCGGGCAACGAGTCAAATGACTCCCGATTGAAGACATCCTCAAACTCACGCGCCCACTCGGGAATTGCTTCCGTACCGGGTGCGGAGTTTTTGGCATACGCCTCTGCAAGCCGTTGTGAAACGGTGCTGGTAGCGCGGATGTCCTCCGGCGGCGAGAATGTCGTGTAGAAGATGCGGTCACCATCCTCTACCAGATCATCCTCGTCGTCAGATTCATCGGAGTCGTCAAGAGACAACTCTGGCAGCTCGTCGGTGTCAAACTCCTCATCGTCATCCTCTCCAGACCGATCATCAGTATCAACTGCACAAATAGTTGGAACTGGGCCGGCCCGAAGTTGCCGCAGGATGCGAGCAGCAGTTGCTGCGTGCCGACGTTCAGTCCGTGCCTCATCACGACAGGTCGTGCAGACAGATGGGCAACGACTCATCTTGACCTCCTGGGTGTCCCAGTTGATCTCCGGGTTGTGCTTCCGCAGCCAAGAGTACCCGAGAATGAGCTTTTGCTTGCCAAGACGGGTGACAGCAAGGACAACACGTTCGCTGTGGGACTTGTAGCGGAGGATAACATCAGCAACTTCCCGGATGCCGCCGGCTTCATTGGGAGTGCCATCAACATTGAACACGGGGATAGGCCGCGAGAGCTTGCGGACCGGGATCCGGTTTGCCGCGACATACTCTGTGTCAATGAACTCGCTAGTTGCCCCACAATCAACAAGCCCAGACACAGAGAGCTTCACCGCATCATCGGTGGACTCAATCTCCAATGGAAGGAAGAGAGAGTTGGGGCTGGGGTCCGCAGCAATGGTGAAATGCTTTGGGAGCTTGCGCTCCCACATTGGCTTGCGCTGCAGACGATCCCAAGGAAGGTCTTTGGGTGCCGGCTTTGCACGGGCCGGAACAGAAGCGGGAGTTGCCATAATAGAAGCAGGAACCGGAGTTGTCGGAGCAGCATGTGGGGCCTGGCACAGCATGACATCATAGTTGGGCAGAAACCGTGAATCTACAGGTTTTGGATGATCCATGATGTCACCGTCTATTTTTAGCTTTTGGGGTGCGTCTATCATTCCAAGTGGTGTAAGAGGTGTATTGTCAGACTCATTACATAAGACATTGAAACGATTGGGGGACGCGACAGAGGGCGCACCGCTCACTCTGCGCGGGGGGGAAAATCCTCCTGGGCAACAGCAGCGGCATGCTCTGCAGCGGCATCGGCAGAGGCCAGGCGGGCGACAAGCTCATCGAGCATGTCGGTACCAAGCTGCTGAATGACCTCGTCGAGCACATCGACAGTGCGGATGTCAACCGGGGTGGTGCAGTCGCGTGCAAAGTGGTTGGGGTCCCCGCATCGGAAGCACCCACGGCGGGGGGCGCTCCGAGCGCGTGTGCGGTCCACGTCCATAGGGACTGGAGGTGGAAGAGGGGCTGGTACGGGCCTCTGCATCGACGGTGTGGGCAGCACCGGGATGATCCGGGCACGACTGGCAGGAGGTGGGAGACGACTCGTCGACCCAGAACCTGCAGCCTTGGCCCGGACGAGAGACTCGTACTGGCGGTACGCGCGCTGACGCCATGCGAGATAGTCGCGCAGGTCAGGAGGATCGCTGGAGCCGGTGATGACAAGATTAATCGCCGGGTCGAGTCCAGTCCGGTACTTGGTGACCTTCATGAGCGGGTCCTCAAAACCGGCGAGGTCAACGAGGTCCTCGAACTCGTCCGTGTAGCGGAAGACGTCGCGGGAGCCCATGAAGTATGACCGGGACTCGAGCTTCTGCAGAGCATGATCCTGCTCGTTCTCCTGGACGAAGCGTTGCCGAAACTCGACAAGGAACAAGTCCCATGTCGAGAAGGGGAAGGGGCTCTTGGCAGCGTAGCGCTCGGCCCAGCGCTGCGCCGAGTCGGCAGCCATGAAGGACATGGCGTACCTGACAACCTTCTCTTCTGAGGGCTCTCCAGCTTCGGTGAACGCCTCCGGGACGAGGCGAGCAAAGGTCCGGACTGCGTGCAGGAATGCCCGGCCTTTGGTGCGATCGCCGTCGAAGATGAACGGGGGGTTTGGTCGAAGGACCGTTTTTGTTCCAGGGGTGACGTTGTCAAAAAGCCGTGGACCCAAATCCGGAGCTGAAGCAGCAAGGGACGGGGCAGGCGAGGCCGCGCGTGGTGAGGTGGAGTTTTCTAGTAGCGTAGCAAGGCGCTCAAGTCTGCTCTCGATGGCGGACATCCGAGCGTCAGCTTGTGCAGCGGCAGCATCGGCCATGTCGGCGTCGGGAGCAGGGACCAGGGAGGAGGGGGCAAGATCTGAAGTGGGAGAGGCGGGAGCGCTGACGAAGTCGTCCGAGCCTTCAAGTCCAAACTTCCCAATCTTGGCCGGTTAATCCCTTAGAGAGTTTCTTCTGCTGTAAGGGCAACCTCGAGGCCCGAGAATACTCAAGAGTCCTGACGAGGGGAATCCAAAGATCAATAAACGGTAGCTACTAATACAAGGTAACGCACCTGACGAGGGGAATCCAAAGAGAAGAAACTCTGAGGATCCACACGCCAGGCCGTGAGTATATATAGCTACTGTACAGAGACATGTGACCGGAGTGATCGGCAGAGATCCCGGGCTTGATCACAGGCGTGATGGTATCGGGACGGACCGGAGGGGCGTCGGAAGAGGGGTCCCCTGACAAAATTGTGACTGAGTTTAATCACTGAGTTTGCTCACAGATCACGCTTTCCCTGGGACCATGAGCAGCTCACACCATATTTACACACCTGCATTATTATAGGAAACTTTCGAGATTGAGTGACCTCCGGGATGGGAGCAAAGTCAACTGGCGCGTGTTGAAAATTATTGCCGGACGTGCCGTCAGGTGTCAATCAGTGATGGGAAGTGTAGCCAAACATTCGAAAATATTCCACTTTCGGCGACATTCCTTTTTTCATGCGAATTGGGCTTGTACGCGCAACTTTCAAATTTTCTACGGAACTTTATTCTCAAGCTCGGACGGGACCCCCCCCTCCCTGTCCCCATAAGGAAATTTCTTATCTTCGATACCCCTTGGTGCCAAGCCGACAAACTGGCTTGCCAAGCCAACATTTTGGCTTGCAAGCCGGCTTGCCGGGCGTGGGCGTGTGATGCAACCAAAATCCACGCCCACGCCCGAAACAAGCCAGTTTGCGCGGACGCAAGCCAGTTTGGCAAGCCAAAAAGTGAACTCTCTGGTCCAATGGGAGTGGTACCTTCCCCATGTATTCGGTGCACTGTTGTATTGATGTCACGGCGACGCGTGGCTGAATCTGGATAGACTGGGATTCTGATGTGGAAACATGGATTATAGTCTGAAGCCGCGGGTCCTTCGGCTTAATCTGTTCACCTCCCTTCATTTCGTGTCTCCAGGGGTGGAAAGAAGGGGACGTACTGATTCCGCATCAGCTACCGGTGCCTTCCGTTTCTGCGCGGACGTTGGCTCAATAGAGGCGGGAAACGATGCTCGCCTTACCAGAGGGCGCGATGCGAGAGGTGTATCTTTGAGTGGCGTCGAGGAGGCCGGAACCGCCTGTAGCGTATCCAACCGATTCTCGTTCTGTCTCGAGGTCTACCAGCGGGCTAATCAGTCCAAACCTTAGACAAATGCAAAGCCATGACTACTAACCATATGCAGGGGGGGCCTGAACATGTCTGTCTGTGATTTGGCGGCGTCTTCCAGCGCCTTTAGTGCGGTTTTCAGTTGTGATCGGGATATTTGTAGCTTCTTTCCGCAGTTTCAAAATTAGATGCATCCGACAACACGAGAGAACTCTGCAATACCTTCCTCAGATCTTCGACTTCCTCAGTCGCGACGGTCCGCTGAAAATGCACGAATTCCTTCTGGGTAATAAGCCTCTTCTGCTGCTCAATGAGTTGCGATTGGAGCTTTGCGGTATTGATCAGTCTGCAAATCATCAAAGTTGAATTGGGTAGACCGACCTCCACATTGCGCCGGGAATTCGCGTCGATCTCGAATTCAAGACGTTCGAGAAGCAGGGCGTCCTGTGGTCCTACCATTGAACAACCAAGCAAACTCGCACGCAGGGATACATACGGGTCTTTCCGGGCTAATGCCGTGGCTTGCATCGGCTTGATCCATCTCGAAGTGGTAATGGGAGAGAGTTGCGTTATGTATCGGCGGAGTTTTAGCGAAGCGGGGGGTGCACGATATCAAGTAGAGTGGTTGAGGGGAACGAGCACGGTGGAAGGCGACAGGAAGCAAGGACTTTTATAAGGGAGGACGCCACTCGAGACGCAAAGAGGTTGTTGGTTCGGAGAACGGCGATTTTGGGATACCTTTGTCCCTTTGTCGTTGTCTCCATCGCATTTCTTTGCCCTTTGTGAGTTTCTTTCGCATGAGGAAACGATTCGAAGATCGATGGAGTGAGGCTTTCATTTTGCCCTTCCTGCCAGTGAACGCTGATACTCGCTGATACGAAGACAAAGAGATCTTGAAAGATCGATCCAAGATTGCAAAAAAGGGCTTGTTCGCAATGTGGGGTTGGGCTCCGGCTTGCCGCGACACAGTCTAAGCCAGAAATATGCCCCAAGGATCCAACTAACCCCAGACACCACCACAGCACTGAGCACATCGAGTCAGGAAGCAAGCGCATTGCCGAGGCCGCATCATGCCGCGGATCACATAAGCCGTGACAGTGTGACTCACTCTTTTGCTCTTCCACCAACTTCCACCATGGCGTCCGACGAGGACACCGTGAAGAACATCGCCTATCTGTCCCAGTATATTGAAGAGTCCCGTGGGCATGTTGCCATCCTCGAAGAAGAGTTGGAGCGCACAGTTCGTCTCGAATTCTGGTCGCTGTCATTTTTTCTACACAGATCATTCTCAGCGACAAGAATTCACCGTGCAGCTGAATGCGTTGAATGGTGCAGTTGAACGCATTGAACTCGAGAAGGCGACTCTCCAAAAGGAGGTTCTCGTTCTTCGGGACACTTTGCGAGTCAAGCAAGAACGGGTGGCGGATTCGGTAAGCGATTTGCAGCATGGTTTTTTCTCTGGTTATAACAGGTCCCTGTAGGTAAACGAAGCGGAGAACATCTCCCTCCGTCAAGAGATTGCTGCACTCCAGACCCAGCTGAAGGCTGATAATTCTGTGGATGTGGTGAGCGCGCTACCTCAAATTTTCACCTGTTTGGTGACCCATCGGTCGTTCCAAAGGACCTACTGCTATCCGAGAAATCCGCGTTAAAGGAGGAAACTGTACGACTTCGGGAGGAGTTGAGACTGAGGACAGAGCGGTCCGCCCAACTGGTGAGGAACATTTGGGTTAGATGATCAGATGGCGAATCTTACGTTTATATTCCTAGCCACGACTCGAGTCGGAAAACACATCCCTTCGCCATGAACTCGTCGGCCTCCGGCATGTCCTGAAGGTGAAACAAGAAACGCCCTCGGAAACGGCACGGAATTTCACCAATCCCGTCATCCTGCGCTGACTCTGTCCATTGCGCCTGCACAGCGTCTTTCAGAGACAAACGTAGCGGAGGTTCAGCGACAATTGGACGAAGAACGTGTACAAAAAGAGACTTTACAGATTGTGCGTTCATCATTATCCGAGCCGGCCGCCCTTGACTCTTCGTAGAAATGCAGCTCCTTGTACGCGCAGGTTAAGCAAAGTGCAGACCTCGCAGCCAAGACGCTGAGGGAGGTTCGTCTCATACGGCCTCGAAAACGACATTTGTCAAGACTGACCAACTCTCGCCGTTCTGTTCGTAGCGTGTGGATAGCCTGAAGGTAAGGCTGAGTTACATGATACAATTTTCAAGACTGACTCTGACAATTGAACAGGAACTGGCACAAATGCGCATCGAGTCAGGAAAAGTAAAGAGCGACCTCGAAAGGGTGCGGCTGGTGAGTTCCGTGCTTCGAGTGTTACACTACGTCTGCTGACGACGCATTCGCAGATGTGTGATGAGGTCACGGAAGCCAATAGTGCGAGGGCCGCCGGGCAGGCAGCCCTTATTGAAGCCAGCGATACGGTGAGTTCGCGTATGTATCTGTGCTGCGAGTCTCATACTCTGATGGCGCAGGCTATAATGGCACTCAAGACCGAGAACGCGGGTCTAACGGAGCAGCTCTCCGTCTCCAGTACTAAGATTTCGAAGGCTAAAACAAAGTATAAGAAAGCGAAAGCTGACAAAGAGGCGTTGCAGCAGGTTGTCTTTCTTCTATCCGGGCTCCTTGATACTTAGCGTCCATCTAGATGCTGAACGAAGTAACTCAAGGCCCCCGAGTGGACGAACGTATGGTCAGCGTGTCACACTGCCGAATCTTCTTCCTCGTCTGACCCGAGATTGATAGGATGACGATTTGACTGCAGTTCGTGATTAAGTCGGCAATTATTTCGAGCCTCGCTGAACATTTCATAGATACCAGAAGCCCCTGGCGAGCTTCGGAACGGCGATCCAGGAAACGAGCCTCGCGAGGTAAATGCTGTATTGTATCCCAATCACCGTACATTTTCATCTGCTTATTGATGCCGGAGGACCAGGGACATCACATCCATCAAAAGAATGAACACCAAAGCGTATGCATCTCTCGCGTTCTTTCTCAAGCCTGGCTAACGCACGAAGCCAGGGAGACTCGGCGGTTGGAGAAGGAAGCGACGATGTCATCGCTGAAAATCCACGCCAGATTCTTGGCAGAGAGGTAAGAAATTTCAAGTGCCTATCCTCGTCATAACACGAATCACCAGGAACTCCTGGAAGAATACCGACACCGTTTTGCATCGTCGTCAGGTGGTCGTACACTACCCGCTCTCCGCGAGTTGTCTGTATTCCGCAACACAAGTTCCTATCTCGCGGAGGTGGGCACAAACCACTCTAGGCGAGTCGAATCTTCTTGTATACCACCTATCATGACTTATCAGATCATAGTTTCCATTCCAAATTTCTCTACCTGCCTGGTCGATTGGTGACCATCTGGGGGGGAAACTATGCGGTAATCGGTCCGACCCATCGCTATGATCGTACAGCAAGCCGTTGGATTGAGGCTTCCGATCCCCAACTTTTTGACGGTTCGACACACGAGTTGTTCATCAAGACGAAGAAGAAAATAAGATACATGGGGACATACAAATGTTTGGATCTCCGCCATCTTCATCTGCGCGGGATAAATTCTGCTGACGCTGGGGTCAGTTGTCGTTCGCATTAGTCGTTCCTTTGAAGTGACCCCCTTTCCCAAGGATAAAGCGATTATCAAAAGCCTGGCGCTGGGTGTCCCACGGCCCCGCAAACAAGAAACCCTTCTTCGTCAATGCTATCCCGACGGTGTTATCAAGGTGCATATCCTGGGACTACGGTTCGTCGGTTTCAATCAAACACTATACGATTCATTGCGCAACAAATACGTCGCCGGCGCCAAACCAGGGCCAGTGGTTTCGAAGCGAAAGGCAGAGGAAGAGGGAGTCGAAGCAGTCAAGTGGTATAGGATTCGCAAACGGCAGAAAACTGAGGCAAGCCCGGCCTAGTTTTCGATATCCCCGTCAATTACCCATATGATTGAACTGTCCAATGAATGGTGTGAACGCATCGTGGTGGTGGTCAGATATTTGCGACGCTCGCCCGTTAATCCAGCCATTAATATTGTCATTAGGAATCCATGAATGGCCGCTGAACGGATTCCAGTCACAGCATACTAGTTTACGGAATCAGGGAGAACCATTTCTCGGTGAAGCTCCTGAGTGAGCAGTCCGTGCTCTCCTCCAAAATAAAGTTCGTATCCTAGAAAAGGAGTTTTCAATCACTGCGCAAGAGTACGCCAGAAAAACGCACTGTTTGCCCTCTCGTATTCCGGAACATGGTTCACCAGATACGTGTGCAGCGAGCGCAGGTGACCCATGGGGACCTTGGGCAGAAGATGGTGCAGAAGGTGATAGTTATCGTCGTGCGGCTGCAGAAACTTTTGGAGCGCGCTACCGTACGGCGACGTCCGCGTGAAGGAAAGGATTGTATCGGACGGAAGGCCGGAATGATCGAGAATTTCACGGAAGATGTAGACGCCATACATGATAGTGCACCGCGCCAGGTGCCACATGGCACAAAAGCGCCAGGCGATTGAGAACGTAATACCAGATGACGGATGCTCGAGGGGTCCGAGTAGCAGAGCGAGAGCCGCCCACCAGGCGACAATATGAAGTGTATGGCTGTTCAGGGAGCCCGTGGCATGCTGCAAAAATAGTTTGAGGTCCATGACGTCGTAGAGGAACAAGGTCCAAATCGATTTGTGGGTAAACGTTGCATTCTGAAATGGGCCAATTAGCAAAGGACACAGCGGTCAGGGAGGACAAAATCGTTGACCCTGTAGTGCTTCAGACTTGTCCTATTTCCGAGACCGTGGTCTGGGTCTGAGGACGACACTCCAGTATCAGACTGCGTGCAGGGATCGAATCTAAACGCACCTCGTTCACTGCCGAGGTAGTTGTGGTGAGCAACATGAGCCTCCCGCTGAGAGCGCATTGTTGCCATCAACGAGGGGCACATGAGAAAGTCGCCGACGAAGTAATTGTAGCGCTGTGCAGTAGTCAGGTCCGGCAATTGATTTGAGCAGCACGAGATCTGAGAGCTTGCCTTGGACGAAAAAAGATTGAAGTGGCTACAGTCGTGGCTGAGGTTCGAAATTCCCCTTTGGGAGTATGCCATGCAAAAGAGCGCAAACACAAAAGTGAACGCATTGGAGGTGTGTAGGTAGAGTTGCCATGATACAAGAGCTACTCCCCAGTCGATAACGAGCTGTCTGTACGATCATCAGAAGAGACGATGGCTAACATAATTCTGGGATAGCTGACTGCATCGACAACCAAGACCGCGGCTTTTCGTGTTTCTCCAAAATTTCGCGAGGAAGCTTCTCGCGAAAGTGGCGGATTTGCGCGAATATTGTTTGTCTGTCGGCGGGGGAGAGGTCACATTTTGGGAGGTAAGTGGTTTCGAGGAGCTCGAGTTTTTTGAGAGTGGACATGGCGCCGGTTGAGTTTCTGACGCTGGCAACGAAGCGCAGCCCTAACCTATATCCTTATATACCCAGGTCTTAGACTCGTTACCAGCCTGCCTACGCCGTTGTAACAAGGCGAGCTTGTTGGCGTACGGCTGGTAACGAGTCTACCCAGGTCTAATGAGAGGAACTCGCATTCAAAGCGATCATCAGGTGCTCGCAAGCACCAGGCGCAAGCTCCATTGACGGCCCATCCTGAAACCGATTCTTGACCGATTCTCGTCCGATTCTCCGAACAGAATCGGCCAAAAGATGTCAAGACCCGTTTTCAAGTAAACTCCAATCTCGGGCGCAATTCCATACCATACGTCTGCGAAATTGCGCCAGACGCACGCGAGAATAACTAGTGTAGCTCGCTGTCGCAGCAAAGCTCACTAAGCCTGTCCGCTATATGCCAGCTCTGCTTGAAGTTGAATTATGTAACTTGTATGTAACAGAGAACTTTTGGAAGCGAACGACAGAACAAGCGAGCATCGACCAATTGTAGAATGCACGAAATTCGCCGATAGTCATTATTAACGACCATGAGCCGAGGCACAAAGGGGAAAGCACACTACTTAACCTCCTAGAAGCCAAGGTTGATCTGAATCACAAGGCAGATTTGCTTCGTGAAGCCTCCGACAGCCGGGGAATGTTCAATAGTTAGTATCCTCTTTTTGTATTGTGCTAGCCCCCGCGGACTAGTCAATTCCGTTCCGCCTCACACTCTGGACATTCCGAGGTTTCGGTTCGCAGCCCGGGAAGTAGTTCCCGCGTGTTGTCCGCGTGTCAACTGCGTCCTAAGTATTTAGTTTATGGAGCCGGACGTTCTAGTTTTCGGCGTGTGGTCGGGAGCATGCCTTGCCACGGGGTGCTCCTTTCTGGGCAGGGTGCACCGTACTTGCACCGCAGTAAGTACACGGCCAGGGGCTCATGCCAAGCTCATGCACATTCTTCTGGTCTCCCGGCTCGCAATCGTATTCATTCGGTAGATGACGACTTGTGTTGGCATTAGTTTTCCGTGCGCATGGTTGTTTCTCGAACAGTAAAAGCAAAGCTCGAGCGAGTAACCGAGCATTCCGGGACCCCCGATTTCTGGGACGCCCGGGGGGTCAAGTAAACTCTTCGCCACACCGCGGGAATTATCTATGACAGATCCGAATTGGACAAGTAGACTGTGACTTCCGACATTTGAACTAAACCCGCTCCTGTATAGACTTGAAGTACCTCAACAAGAGGGTCGAAAGGTGTGCTGTTCGCTCGCTGGCACCCGAGGAGGCGGCGGGAAAAAATTCTTGGAGGTAGCAGTAGCGAAACTGGTGAGTTGCACCTGTACGAGTAGAGTGTAATGATTTTTTGCAGCAATGAACATTCCACGCCCGGAGACCCCGCAAGAGCAGTCATCCACCGATCGTCTAGTCAACAACGTCATCTTCATCTCACTCTGAGCTAATTCGTCTCCAGCGTCGAATACTCCACGTCCACCCACGCGCGCATGCGGTCGCCATAGTGGATCACGAGCCATATCGTCCTGGTAAGGTAAAGGTAAGCCGAGCAAGAGCAGGTGCGGATGGAGCAAGATTGATCAGCCTCAGTCCAAGGAAAGCGAAGCAAGTGGAGCACGAGAACGAGATGGGACGCACAGGAATCCAGCGAGCGCGATGCCCGCTGCGCTGACGTCTGTCCCGAGGACGCCGAAGAGCTCGATGGAGGGGAGTATGCAGGCGATCACGAGGGCGAGGAAGAGTGACCGCACACCGCTAAGTAGTGGGTTCAAACTTAAGAATCATGGTACATTTGGAGGGAAATGATGAGAGAGACGCACGCATCGGCAGCCAAGACCTCCGCACTGCGCGAATGCATGAGGTCAATGCGGTACGCAGAGCAGGGGCTCAGCACCAGGTCCACCTACAGCACTCATTTTCAGCCACATAAAGTAGGAGAAAGAAAGTAAAACTGGACGTACACCGATGCCGTTGACAAAGAAACAGCACAGATTGAGGACGAGGCCAAGCGTACCCGGGACGAGCCTCGTGAGGAGGCCGGAGGAGAGAATGGATAAAGGGACCATAATGCCGCCAAGCTGCGCACCGCGGAGGCGGTCTTCGGGCCCCCACACTCCGCCGCGCTTCTTCTTCCATTTGATAACCATGCGGTCCGACAGCCAGCCTGCGACCGGGGCTCCCACTACCAGCGGCGATTTGCTCGAGTCATTCGAAGTGGATGCGGCAGGATGAACATACAGATGTTGCCGACGCCCAAAGGGATGAAGCACGCTCCGATGAGCGCCTCGTTCGTTATACCGTAATATTTTCCCTGTTCACTCCGATTAGTCTTGCCCAAACGGCGTGCAAGTCAATTTTGTGAAAGCATACCATTGTGTATGGCATTGGGACTTGGAAGGCTAGAACCGAGGGTCACACACTCCGTTGGGTGGAGAGATTTCGCTCACCGAACTCCGTCACGAGGACCGCCGCGCAGGAAAATGTCTAACACGGCGTTCAATTCCCTTTCTTCTTGGAAAATAAAAAGAAACAGGTACCGTCAATGAGATATTGGGGACGCGAAGGACTGAGAGGCACGCGAATGGGTTCAGCCACACCCAACGGAAGCGTGGTCTTTCAAGTTCGCCTTGCCCATCCTCGTTTTCTTCTGATTTCACCAGTTTCTCCAACCCTGTAGCGCCAGGGTGCGATGTCTCGGGCAGGTAAAAAAGCATCGACAACCAGAGGAGGCCGCCGAAGATGAACAGACCGAGATGCAGATAGCGCCAAGAGGCGTAGTGCGAGACCCACCCGCCGATGATGGGTGCCAGCGCGTTGCCGACGAGCGCGGCGGCGAGGAAGATGCCGAGCGCCGTCCCGCGCTCAGTGAGCATGTAGATATCTGCGATAACGCCGCCGCCTTTGTACAACTGGTTTGAGTGCTCATCGAAATTGTACTGTCCCGAGTACTAACCGACAGAGAGTCCTCCAGACGACCCGAATGCTTGGACGAAGCGCCAGAACATTAATTCGGGGATGTGAGTAGATATCCCTACACCCAAGGAGCCGAGGCACAGTAGGGGAAGACCAAAGAGGTATATAGGACGGCGGCCATCTGTTTCGTGCAAAACTACCATGAGAAAATGTTCCGCAGACCATAGAAAGTACACACAGAAGGTCGAATAAATCGCAAAGACCATGCTCCCGATGGCGGAGCTGAATATCGATATGCTGACCGCAAGGCTACGAAACTCGGTGTCATGGAATTGCAAAACGAGGGTGAAATTCAAGCCCACCTGACGATTTTGGGTGTCGAGTCCAGATCCCGAGATATCTCAGGGATAGATGGGATGAACGACGCTCCCGCAAAAACTAGAGATTTAGTCAGTAACGCCCGTCGAGATCTGTTATATCGACCCACATGGGATCAGTGCACTTGCACTGACCAAGGTACTGATTGTACGCTTTTGAGACGGGGTGAACCGTGCGTAGACTGCATTGTGGGCAGCTTCGGCGGCGAGCAGAGGGGTTTCTTCATCCGCTGCGCTCATGGTGGGGGAGGGAAAGCGGCTGTCTGAGTCCGAGAAGCGATGTATATCGGTGACACGCTGCTAATCGGTCCAATTTGCGGTCGGCCGTTGGAGCGAACGCCAGACGGAAAGCCAATTCCCGAGGGTTCATCGTCTGCGTTCAGTACGGACTGCAAGCATCAAAATCTAGTACCAAGACGCGGCATAGATCGATCACCTACCGAGAGCAAGCGGATCTTACACCTGTCCGCTTGGTAGGACGCCATCGTAGCTCAAGTGTGCTGCCTGTCATAGAACGTCGGATGTACGGGAAAGTCGGGTCGGAGTCGGGACGCCGGGGACGGGCCCCCAGCCCAAACGAGTTTGCCACCGATCCGAGCTGTAACGAGTTTCCGGCGGGTGGCACGATTCCCCGTGGCATACAGAAATGTGCCCCAAGTACATACCGCACATGAGGAGTCAGGAAGCAAAATGCTTTGCCGCATCATGCCGGCATGATGGCATCGTCACACAGGTCGTGACAGCGTGACTCTTGCTTTTGCCCAATCTTTTGCCGCTTTTCCACCATGGCGTCCGACGAAGACACCGTGCAGAATATCGCCTATCTGTCCCAGTTCATCGAGGATTCCCGCGGGCGTGTTGCCATGCTTGAAGAAGACTTGGAGACCACGGTTCGTCTCGAATCCTAGTCGCTATGACTTTTTTCTCAGCGAATCCGCAGCGACGAGAATCCACCGCACAGCTGAAGGCGTTGAGCAATGAACTTAGGCGCAGTGAATCTGACAACTTGGCCCTTCAAAAGGAGGTACTCGTTCTTCGGGACACTTTGCGAGTCAAGCTGGAGCGGGTGTCGAATTTAGTAAGCAATTTGCAGCATCCTTTGCGTTTGATCGTGAAGTATCTCCTGGCAGGGGCATGAAGTAGAGAATATATCTCTTCGTACAGAGATGTCTGCGCCCCAAGACAGGCTGAAATCCAGGGGCCCTGTGGAGGTGGTGAGCGGTGCCCATCTTGTCCGCTTGTCAGTGAGCATGACCGTGCCATTCCAAAGGCCCAACTGCAATCTGAGAAAGCTGCTTTGACGCGGGAGACTGTACGCCTTAGGGAGGAATTGAGACTTGGGACAGAACGGTCCGCACAACTGGTGAGAGATATCGGGGTCAGGCGAACCTTACATCCATATTTTTTTTTAGCGACGACTGGAGTCCGAAAACGAATCCCTTCGCCACGAGCTTGTCGGTCTCCAGCATGCACTGAAAGTGAAACAGGAACCCTCCTCGGACGTGGCAAGTATTTCATCTCACGTATCCCTGCAGTCTGCCCTAGCTCTGTCCGTTGTGCCTGCAAAGCGCCTCACAGAGCCAAGCGTAGTAGAGCTTCGGCGGAAATTGGATGATGAACGTGCACAGAAAGAGGTTTTGCAGATCGTACGTTTACTCTTTCCGAGAGCCGGCTACCTTTGACGCTTTGTAGAAATGTACCTCGTCGTACGCGCAGGTCAAGCAAAGTGCAGACCTCGCAGCCAAAACCTTGCGGGAGGTGCGTGTTCTTCGGTCTCGAGAAAACCCTGAGCCATGACGGATCAACTCCGCCCGCAGCGCGTGGATAGCCTGAAGGTAAGGCTGAACGTGCATGATTCGATTTGGCTCTGAATTATTGAGCAGGAAATGGCAAAAATGCGGATTGAGTCCGGAAAGCTGAGGGACGGCGCGGAGAGAGTGCAGCGGGTGAGTTTCGGGCTTCAATGCATTCCGTGGGCTGAAGACGCCCTCACAGATGTGTGATGAGCTGACGGGAGCCAATGCTGCGGGAGTCGCCGAAAGGGCTGCC
Organism: Mycena vitilis; assembly: GCA_029203975.1. Lineage (NCBI taxonomy): Eukaryota > Fungi > Basidiomycota > Agaricomycetes > Agaricales > Mycenaceae > Mycena > Mycena vitilis. The sequence continues at coordinate 322,997 of JARGYF010000067.1, forward strand.
CTCATTGAGGCCAACGACGCGGTGTGTTCACGCTGTATCTGTTGAAATTTGCTGTAATGCTCACATCTATCTGATCCAGGCTGTGGCAGCGCTCAAAACTGAGAATGCGGCTTTGACGAAACAGCTGTCCGCCGTCAGTGCTGACATTTTGAAGGCTCAAACGAAGTACCAGAAAGTGAGGAGCGACAAGGAGGCGTTGCAGCAGGTTAGTCTCTCTCCGTCGGAGTCAAACCCGATTAAATCAACGCTTGGATATCGTCCAGATGCTGAACGAATCAAAAAATGGCATTGCGAGGAAGAACATATGGTCAGCCTGCAACTCTCGAAGTACTCTGTTTAACTTGAGCTTTGTAGCATCTCGATTCGACTGCAGTGGGTTTCTTTGTCGACCACAATTACAAATCGGAGCCTCATCGGGTATATCCCACAGATGCCGGATGGCGAGCAAGAGATGGCCACTCCTGGGAAAGACTCTCAAGTAAGTGATATCTTGCGTCCTTGCTGCAGCGCAATGATTGGGGCGATGTCAGGGAGATTCTGACATTGACGATGAAACGGCCGAAGCTGTCGTTGAGAATCAAAGCGGGAGTAGTGCAGAGGTAAGAGCATGCTCGTTCTGAAAACATATCACCGTCATAACATCCAAACACCCGAACAAAGGAGGGCATGGTCAAGTACCGAAACTATTTCGGGGCCTTGACACGACCAAAGGGTTGCAAGGTCCCTGTCATGCAAGAGCTGGTCGTGTTTCACCAGGCAAGCGACCTGCATTCATACGTCGCGGAGGTACGCGCCTGATGATGTAAGGGCGTGATATCTGTATTGAGATGCTGGACAGGTTGCGGCTGGAACAGTTTCGTCGAGGCAAGTATCCTTCGCCTTGTAGAACTCGAATCGATCTAACAATTTGCAGCTCCAAGCACGATTTCCTCCATATGCCTGGTCGCATGATGACGATGCGCAAGGGCCACTTTGTCATGTGTGGACCAACTCACCAATACGATCGTATCACAGGTCTTTGGACTGAGTGTTCCGAGCTCGACGTTTTCTATGGTTCGACACAAGAACTATTCCTCCAATCGAAGAAGAAGAATCACATCAGCTATATGGGTACATATGAATGTCAAGACCTTCGCTATATCTCTCCGACCGGGGTCGCCCGTCCTGCAGTAGTTCGTGCTGTGATTTTTACAAGTACTTTTTCAACTCACAACGTTTTGCAGACTAAGCGTGTCATTGAAGTGCTTGCGTTAGGTGCCCCTCGGCCCCCGAACTACGAAACTATCATTCGCCAGTGCTACCACGATGGCGACATCAAGGTGCATGCCATGGGATTGCGCTTCATCGGTTTCAATCGGATACTGTACAAATCCTTGCGCAAAAAATACGCCGCTGGTCCCGAACCACTGCCAGTGATTCAGAAGCGAAAGGCAGCAGATGAGGTAGCTGTAGCACACGATCATAGCGCTCATAAACGTCAGAAAACCGAGCAAAGTTCGGCCTAACTTTTGTTATATTCCAGTCGACTCCCGTTATCTTGTTGGCCACCAGTTTGAATTTAAATGTCGTAAACTATGGACATCTCGCTCCCGGGCAAATGATTCGGTATCAAGATATGCAAAAGATATGCAAAGGTTGATTCATTGCGCCGTATGCCACATCACATCCGTGGCAGAGTGAATAGAGCATGTTACAGTGGTTACGATGTTCCTTCGGGTAAACAAACAATCGAAGGGCGCCAACTACTCTTGATTTCCCGACGAAACCTAGAAGAATTTATGTCAGAATGTCCGCACGAAATAAAGCCCTTTCCAACCTTTCGCCTCGAGGCCTTCGCCCTCTTCTCTGCCGCCGGATCAGTATCCGCTTTTCTCTTTTTACCTGCGACCATTTAGCAACACTAAAACCACTTCGTCACGCACTAGGACGGCAAACTGACCAGGCGCAGCCTCGTCCGAATTCAACACTGTGTCTGCCGCCTCCTGCATGCCGGCCAGCACCTCCCTCGTGCCCTCCACGGTGCCTGTCTGCGCATAGATCGCCCACACAAAGTCGATGGAGAACAGTGTCTTGCGCGCCGTGCGGGCAAGCTTCCGATGCACGGCGTGTGCGGTAAGCGCAGGGGAGACTTCTTGTTCAGGTGCTTGTGACGCGGGAGATTCGTGGGAGCGGACCTGGTTGTGGGAAGAGAGCGTGAGGGTGAGCATCGGTACCGACGCGAATGCGGGTGGAACTCACCTCCGTGCTGGGTGAACTGGGAGGTTGAGAGCTGGAAGCTGCCTCCAACTTCTTGCGCGGTCCCTTGGGACTGGGTGTACTGCCTGCGGAGGACGAGGAAACCGATCTCTGGCAATACACACATATAATCCTGACGGCGTGAACTAAACGTCAACATACCTGAGGACATTTCGCGCTTCCGGCAGCGTTACCTGTCGATCTCCTCGATGCCGCCCCCACAGTCTTCACCACCGGCGGGGCAGTCGGCAGGCGGGGAGCCCTCCGTTCATGTTTTCCGTGGCGCTCGACGGCTGAATCGAACTCGGACGAATGGTCGAGGTAGCGCTGCCTCCAGCCCTGGGCGGAAATGTGCCTGCTCCAAGCGAAATCCTCTGCGGCCTGTCTCGAAGTGATGAGCTGCGCGTGTTCGCCCGACAGGTGAGTATAGACGCCCCACCTGCGGTCCAAGACTTTCATATAATCGACTTCCGCGCCAGTCCCTCAGGATCCCGTATGTGAAGAGGAACACGATCAGACTCTGGTCGTCCGCGTCGGTGAAGCTGTCCGGTTTGGCATACATTCAGCGCACCGCCCCTTACTTCCAAAATTCAGAAAAAAACCTATCGTCGTCGTCGTCGGCGCTGGGCATCGCACAAGAAGGTGGCCAAGCGTGGAATGCGGTGGGCAAGGGCAGGTATCGACCCTGAAGTCTTGATTTGATGCCGTGGAGGCTCCCACGATCCTGCAGCATGGTTGCTGACGTCTGGACGTAAAAGAAGACACCCAGACGGTGTTAATCGGAAGCAACCCTAGAGGCTTGCTCCGACGCCTTGCTCTGCTGTTCCTCGAGCCCAACGTCCAAGAGCCAGCCGATAGCAGATGTGCGTTCTTCAAGTTCAACTTGCAGCCGGGTGATCAGGGTACGGAGTTGGAGCTCTCCAATCTTTTCCGGAATCCATACCTCGATGTGAGACGCCCCTTCACTAATTTAAACTCCACCGCCAATCATAAAATGAAGGTCAGTGATCAACGAAAACCGGTACGAGAAGGTACTTTGGTTTCAGGTTCATAACCTCCGAAATTTCAACCATTTCTACCCAACCCTTAATCGAGAATTGGCCGAGGCGAAATGGGTGAAGATCATGGATATCATGCAGGGTGAGCTGTGTCTTGACTCCGTTCGCCATTTCGTGCTTGTACAACGCTCAGTCCTGGCCGAGTTTTCCATTTCGTCTGACCCGACGTTCTTTCAACTGCCCTTCAATTAATCTGAAGCTTTCGACGGCCTGAGATCCAATTGAGGGCCGCACTCGGTCTTACCAATGATTCGCGGAATATCACAGATAGCGTGTAGGTCCTCGGGGGTAAGCTGGTCCCCCAAACAATCTGAAATATCTTCCGCGTTCGTTGCACAGCCAGCCCCGAGATGGCTGATTTGTCGCGCGATCAGCGGATTTGCAATTTTCTTCCACCTCCCTCGACAGCTTTTTGCGACTTGTGCATTCACCGGACTATGGGGGCAAAAAGGGATGTCCTGCTGCTTCTGTTGCGCTGCTTTCTTACACACATTCCACGCGCAGATTCACGGACGAAGAGGACGACGAATTGATCCTGTATCTGGCACACCCTACTCGGGCGCTGAGCGACCTCGCCTTGCCGGAGCTGTATGAGGCGCTCGGGCTTGAGGTGCGCCTGTCCTGTCCCACGTCACTGCTGCTGAGCTCCAATAGTCCGGGCACGAGTGGTCTCACGGCCATAAGCCCGACAGATGGATGGCGCACGCCAGGTCGCTCGAAAATGTAGATGGGAGGATATTGAGAGCTGCTAGGCAGCTACCCGGAAAGGTACGACGCAGCTATCTGGGCTGCGCTCTGAGATATCTGACCTTTTGCGTAGGAAACAAAAGGATAAGTCTGGTGTGTATTTTCTCGTCATCATGTTGGGCATTAACAGTTCCTCTAAGTCGAAAGGAAGACTAAAAAAGTCACATTTGATGGTCCAGGTGCAGAAAGGGTCAGAACGTTCCCCTGAATGCTGAGTGAAGGGCCTCAATCAATTTCAGTCTGAGGGCAAGTCCGTGGCCAGGAAGGGACGAGCGCGGGAGGTCAGTGCTACTTTGACTAATCGCTGGATTGAGTCATTCTCGGTTTAGTACGATCTGGAGGAGGATATCTTGCGTCTCGCACGCGAAACAGACCTGAGCGTCAACCTCGTTCGGGAGGTGGTCAAGACTACTAACAGCGTCGTCACGGCAGGCGATTTTTGAACCAAATGAGTGCCGCAGGGTACTCTGCTCCGGATGGTGACGAAGGCGGCGCGAGGGATAGGTCATCCGACGAGGAAGAGGTGGTGCGAGTCAAGAAAGAAAAACTCATCAGGGGTAAGCACGATTGAAACCGTAATCTAAACCGCGCGAAGTTCTGATTCTGACCGTTTCAGCTCCCGCTAAACCTTCCGCCAAGAGTGTGTTGAAACCAGGTTTGGTTTTCCGGACCCTGACAACGAACTCAACAGAGGCTTTGAAACGAAGGCACGAAGACGATGACGGCGAGGATGAGGACGACGAGTATGAGGAGGAATTGGTGGTGGTCAAACGGCCGAGAAAAGGTCAGCAGTTGATTTATGGCGAATTGCCGATAACATTGACGCTCTTCATCCTTCGTAGCCGCAGTCAAGGCTCCAGCAAGTGAGCTATTACAGACGTAGCGCATGTCTGTAACTCACGCTCCACAGAGAGCGCGCCTCGCTCCAAGCCTGCATCCGCCGCGAAACCTAAAAGCGGATCTTTCAAGGCCAGAATCCAGATCCGTCTCCGCCTCCGATTCGGATGAGGAGCCACGGCAAACGGCGTCCTCAAAATCAAGCAGTCCGTATATCTTAATGGTACACGAAAGTCTAACTAGACGCAGGTTCTCTCCAGAACGAAGGCACACATGCAGCTAGATTCACAATGGAAGCGGTGGTAATCCCAGCAATCCGATTTTATGCGCCGCTTCATCCCAGAATAAACTAGGAGCATGTTAGATATGTAGTGTTCTTCTCGATCGGGTTTTGGCAGCGGGGAAAGTAGGACAATGTGAAGTACCACCTAGGCTAGTACTCTGATAAGAATGAGGCGTCTGTTGTTTGCTTGAAATTTTGAAAAGAACCCGGATGCGCGGTGGAGTCAAGGTGGAGTCCATCGATTGGCCAGCACCTGGCCGCTTGGTCCAAGCCCTCGGAGACAACTTGGATCGCAATATCGCAGAAACTACGAATAATGGACTACATGTATCTGGACTCGGGCCTCGGCACCCGCTTCGTCTGCAGGAGATTGATAACCATTGCTGGCCGACACTCAAGCTCAAAGTTGACTCATAGTTATAATGACAAGCCCACCACAGTTGTCCACACGGTACTTTTGTGACATCTACTTTTGTAAGGGCGTCCTCCGAGCCTTTCCACGACCAACACTCCAGGAATTGAGTATAGCCGTTCCTTCATAGGACATCGACTAGTAGGTAGTCCGCCAGCAGGCCGATAGCAACTGTTGGGCCGACGACGAAGCCGTTATCGGAAAACTACAATCATGCTGTGAGAATGTTCCACGTTAAAAGTCATGGCCTCTTACAGCGGCCCAACAGGACGCCGGCGAGTCGAGGTCCAGATTCAGGAACTGATGTCCTAAATGGAAGATAGATCCTCCGACGCCAATCAGGTGATACGGGCTATACGGCGCATTTACACCGTTAAGAACTCCGGCGACTATTAAACAAATCGGAAACATCAATGCATTCATCCCCAGGAAAAATTTCGAAGCTTTTGCGGATTTGAACTTTTGAAGAGAAGCGCCGTTGAGCCTAGACCTATCTTGAGGTCGTCCTTTTTGTCCTGGTTTCCGTAGATCGTGTCCTGTGAGAATGCTATCAGCGGCTTTCCAGCGTGGAGAGGGTTATATATACACCGTACCAAATTGTCCAGCTGAGGCTACCGGTTAATGGAGTTGTTGTGAGCTATCAAATGACGTGTACTCACAACCATGCCGCACAAGCTAGTGCAATACCACTTGGTGGCACAGTGCCGTCAACCCATGCTCACGACATTACGGTGCCGGTGTTGAATGCCAAACCTGATATCTATCATGAGTGAGGCCGCTCAGCCTTTCGATCTCCATACCTAACCACGCCTGCGGCCAATAAGATATGCGCTTCATGAAGGGGTATCCTCCGGCCAAGGGAAATATAGTCAGCATTCCAAGAAAAATCCTGAATGGCAGTAAGGTCTGATCGGTCTCCACGCGCGGTCAACGCACAATTTGTTGTTTTGGGATCGGATGAGGCCGACGGAAAGCACCACCAAATGGACTGCAAGAAATACGAGAGCCTTTGGAACAGACACCCTTCCATTTGCAAGAGGACGATTCTTCGTGCGCTTTGTAGTACGATGAGCGTCAAAGGTCAGTCTGATGGAGAAATGCGGCCATCGCACCAACTAGCTTATCGATCTCCCGATCCACGATGTCGTTCCATATGCACCCGGCGCCTTGTAACACTAAGACCGACACACTCTACGCAAAGAGAAAGACGAACTGGGACTGGGTTAGTCACTAGAGTCTAGATCTATATGTCTTGAGCAATTAGTTTCGTTCTTACCTGCGTAGGCAGAGAAACCAGATACAACCGAGTAGCAGATATTGAGAAAACATCGGTAGAGGGATCCTTGTGGTGCGGGCCACCGTGGCGAGACCCCAGACTGCGGAATAATTAGCTGCTGCAGGCAGAAACGTTCCTGGTGGTGTGCGCACTAAATGGCCAGAGTATCAGCAGCGCTCCGGCTGGCTTGTGCAGTCTGGCGAGTTCGATCTACGACAAGAAAAAGAGCTTCCTCAGCGAAGGAACGACGAGTTTGGAGACGAAATCTCAACAGTGATTGAAACAGTGCCCCCATGTTATCAGGCTGGGGCTCAGAATCTTTTCGAGGATCTTTATAGTAATCGAATTCGGCCATCGACGATGTCAATGATGCATTCTCCCCTATCTTCTGAGTGTACACAGCAAGTCAACAGTAGGGGGGCAGTTGGGGCGTTCTGCTGGGACTCAACCGAGACCACGGGATTCTCCGTGAAGCAAGGCTAGCCCTAAAAGTCGAGAATGATGTGTCTGAGGACGGCGGCTGGCCCCACAAACCCCTTGCAAGATATCGCCGTTCCTGATACGGACGAACGGCTGTCCCAGCGCCCTTTGACGCACCGGAAAAATGGAAGTTCGAGAATGATGTAACGGAGGTGGCCGCCCGATTTCGCTTTAGAATGGCGAGACCGCGGTACAGACGAGGAGTCGACGACTTATACACAGAGATGCTACAACAAAAATGAGCTCCAGCAAACCCGTTGCTAGAAAATATACCTTCTTGTCTGCTTAAGAACAGACATAAGAGACACGGAACGGCAGCATTTGTACTGACCACTACGGTGCGTCCGGTCCTGATGCGGACAGGTGGTCGCCCAAGCGCCGATAGACCCACCGCACAACGGAAGTTGAATCCCGCATCTGAATCGGAAATCTCCCGCTTCGGGATGACCATTGAAATATTGAGGAATGTTAGCCGTCTTGCCGTACGGCGGTCGGTTTCAACAGCGCGGCATGTTCAACGGGGTGTGACTTCCCGGCACTCAAACTCTGCCGGTCTCCATCTCTCACGGGCTTAAGGCGGAACCAAGGCGACGAAGAGAACAAGATTGATGAGTGCCAGCAACGCTGCAAGATGATTGGGTTGTGAGTAGCCATGATCACGGAAAGAAAATAGAGGCCTACCGGTGAAGGATCCGGTTTCAATGACGATGCGGATGCGCCGCGCCAAACCTATCGAACCGATTAAAGGTACACAGGGTGTTTGTTTCGGCATGCATACCCCCACAGCAACAAAATTCTTACGGTTGTCCAGGCGCGTCAGGTCACCGGCTGAGAGTATTATCAATTAGAAGATCGATGATACTACAGAAGCCGCTGGCCTTGTAGGCTGAACACCCCCGTTATGAAGGCACCGACACTGCTCGTCAAGGAAATCTTGAGAAGGAGCGTGATTATTACTTTCCCGATCGCAAGGCATATACACCTACAACAACGATGATCACCGGAATGATCCAGGAGCGAGAGAGCATATAGACACGGTATGTATGCGTAAAAGCCTTGCCCCATGAACGCAACTAGAAATTCATATGATAAATCTTCTTAGCATGCGGACAAAAAAGGCCACCAACCGACGCCGCTCATGATGGGAATTGACAACCAGGCAAAATCCATCTTTGTCACGGCAGACAGATCCAGAAAACCATATCCGAAGATGGTGAACGCATCCCAGCTGATCAGGATAGTCTGCACCAGTTCGATGCTGTAAACGAGGGCCTTATTTGCGATTCTGTCCTTCGGGAAAGCTTCATAGTACAAATCTGGCCTCGGACTTTGAGATCGGGCAAAGAATCTCACAGAGTTGAATGGTCAGCGTTCCAAAAAGCCCCCAATGCAGGAGGTATCCGACGATCTGCCCGTCGCTGTGTGAGTAAGAGACAGTAGTGGGCAAGGCGTGCTCACGAGGGGGCCGGATCTTAGAGCGACAGGAAACGTTAGTCACCTTCATTCGCAGGGGGACTGGACATACAATTCGACGACATGCAAACCAGCAGGAACCACCGGGGGCGTGCTCATAGTAGTGGCGGGGAGTCTTGCGTTCGTGGGTTCGAATCCCACTCCAATCACCAGATGACGACGGTGGATCTGGATGGGAAACCTCGAAGTCTTCGATGGACGTAGGTCGATTGTGGCTATACTCGGCAATCACTGATCTACTGGGCTTGCCAAACACAACCACACAGCTCTCTTCTCTCAACCGCCGGCAACCTCGTCGACCCGACCCGAATCTCCCACTACACCGTACCTTTAGATCTTCCAGCATGCCAACTCTGCTACAGGATGCCGCCGCAGACGAGGCTCCCCAGCTGGCCTTGCCTAATAGCCCCTCCTTCCAGGTTCCCGGAGCCTTCGTCGCAGGCAACATGACACTGCCTGCACTATGGGACTATCATCGCGTGCACTCGGGCGGGCATCCGCTTTTCATCTACGAAGACGAAAGCCCTGGCGGATCTACTCAGATCATATGGTCCCAGGGCATCGATGCCATGCATCGAGCTGGTCAATTTTTGAAACCTTTCATTCCTGCGAATTCTGGGACTAACGCACCTCTTGTCGTTGGGGTCCTCTGTTACCGAGGTATGTTTTTGGGACACTAGTTCTCGTTCTCATTCTGATGGCTTCTCAGACGTGCCCACGGCATGGGCGGTGCTTACGGCAATCCTCCGCCACGGTGCAACGGCGTTTATCATTTCCCCGATGAACTCCCCTGCGATGCTTGCGAATATCCTCAAAAATGCCCACTGCGGTCTCCTCGTCACAGGTAGCGAAAAGGCGACGGCGACGTTGGTCCGCGCCGCGACGGGTCTTATGGATGAGGATCATGTCCCTTTGATCATCCAAGCGCCCTCGTACCAGGAGCTCTATCTGTCCGAGAGTGCGGTTGTGAATGTTTTCCCCCCTGCCGATTCCATAGACTTGGAGGCGCCCGCGATGATCATGCACTCATCCGGTGAGTAATCAGCGACGTTGGAGGCGGATCCGTGACAATGCTGTATAGGCTCTTCCAACGGCACTCCTACATTGGTCACCTCTGCACATCGAGCGTTGGTTCATCAAGCTATCATGACATGTACGTCTTCTCTCGTATGTCCGGGCTGCCTAATCAATCATTGGACGACAGATTTCGGAGACAAGGATGTCTGTGGCGCTGTGTGCGGGGCCCAGTGCTTCCCCATGTTCCGTGCGTATCAGTGTCCACTTCGTATTCCCCTACTTTCTCAACGAGCGCAGATAATACGGGGATTTCCGCGTATATCGCGGTCTCGGCGAGTCTCTCCTTTTACTGAGGGAATGAGGCACTTATCCCCGCTCCCCGTAACAGAGTGCAACCGGTCATATTCCAACCATATTCAACCCTCTCGAAGCCCCCAAACCAACCACAGCCGAGACGTCTCTCAGATCGGCTGTCGCCTGCAAAGCCTATTATCTGTATTGCTTGCCCAGTTTTATCGAGGTGAGTGGGAATTCGAATCTCATGATTCCATTAATGTGTCTACTCCTATCGAGGAATGGTCCAGTAGCCCAGAAGCCATCCAGTCTTTGCGTCAATTCGAAACGATTGTGAGTGTATTTTAAAATTTTCGAATTACGTTGGTTCGAATGCGTTATCGCAGGCCTTTGCAGGTAGTCCTCTGAAGCCGAGTATCGGCAATTCTATGGCGAAACAGGGATTGAGGCTTGTGAGTATGTACGGGACGTGAGTGGCATTCACAAGTGACTCGTTCGGTGCAAGTCACTCATGCCACCCCAGATCGGAATCCGGAGCGGTCAGTGCGATTAGATTCGGTAAGCGTTTATGTTCGTTTCCTCCTGTTGTGCATGACGAACTCGCCTCCAGGCGGAGACCCCGCAGATTGGGAGTATATCCAAGTTAGTGGAATCCAGGCAATGTCCAATTTATAATGACGCTTGTGTCAGGCGACACGCCAAACGACCGTCTTATGGGAACCACGCGAAGGATCCGAAGGGTTATTTGAACCAGTTGTCTTGGTCCGTCTTGTTCAATGATCTTGTTCATAACTTGACTCATCTGAAGGAGTCGAAATACCAACGGATACCGAAGCCTAACACGACCAGGCTTGGACGTCCAGCACGCCAAACAGGTGACCTTTTCGAGAAACATCCGACCAAGGAGGGTCTCTGGCGGGTATATGGGAGATCGGACGCGCGAATCATTCATTCGACTGGGGAAAAAGTGAGTTCCTTTGGCCGTAATAGAGGACGCATGAGCTGAGACAAGTTTCCAGACAGACCCCGTTCCCATAGGTCAGCCACGTCGAGCGTGAATCGGCCGCCACTGTATTTTCTGACTGCTTCTCCAGAATCCGTGGTGTTGAAACATCCACTTGTGAAGTATGCTTTAGTGTTTGGCCAAGCTAAACCCCGCGCGGGGGTATTGGTATGGCCGCATACCCCGGTACACACCGACGACTCGCAGGCTTTCCGAGACCAAATCTGGTGAGCTGATCGAAGATCTGGCTCTGGTCTCTATGTTTCTCATGCGCCTCTCAGGCCGTCAGTGGAAGAAGCCAACGCAGGGGCTCCGACCCACTCGAGGATACTGAAAGAGGCAAGTAGCCCTCATCTCTGTTTACGCGCAATAAATTCCAACGCCCTGCAGACCATAATCATTGCCTCCGTCGCAAAGCCATTTGCGCTCACAGCCAAGCACAGCCTTCGCAGGTCAACTATCTTGTTCGACTATGCCGAAGAAATTGCAGCGGTGTACACCGCATTCGACGCCGCTACTGTTTCATCCCTCTCCGTGTCCCCGCCCGTCTCGTGGACACTGGACGAGTGTCTGCTTTTCATCCGAGAAGTGATCGCACGCGTACAGGGCGGACCGAAGTCCGGCATGCCTAAGGACGACGAAAATCTTCTGGAACACGGTCTTGACAGGTTGGTGCTTGTGTAATGCCACGTGAACCATTCAAACCCTCGTGCAGTCTTTGGTTCGCAATGCAATTTCTCAAGGTTTTATCAAGGGAGGCGTTCAAGGGCGACCCCTGCACAGTAATATCGTCTACTCTCATCCAACAATCCTCTTGCTTGCGCAGTTCACCAGTGACTATGCTCGCAATCTAAACCAGAAGGAGTCACTCGCAGACTCCAAAGCGCAGGAGATGGAGTCCATGCTCAAAGAAATCATCTCCCTTTCCACCGGCGCAGAAGGGAAACGACACACCACTGAAGGGCGTGTCGTCCCCTGGTGACTGGCGCAACCGGGTCCCTTGGCAGTCACATCTTGGCTGGACTGCTCGAAGATACGAGTGTGAACCATGTTTACGTTCTCAATCGGATGGCAAAAGCACCGGACAATGAGACTATGCGAGCTCGTCAGGCAACGGCATTTGCGCTTCAGGGCATCCCGGAACTCCTTGCCGAATCTCCCAAAATCTCCTACCTAGCCGGCGATTCCACGCTCTCAGGGCTCGGGCTTGATGCGGCCATCCTGCATCGCATTCGCGACAGTGTGACAGATATAATCCACAATGGTAAGCAAGGCAAATTTGGAGAATCCCATCTAATTTATCGCAGCGTGGGCTGTCAACTTTTTGCTACCCCTCGCCTCCTTCCGACCACTTCTTAAGTCGCTCCGTATTCTGCTAGACTTTGCATTGTCTTGTGACCAGACATGCCCTCCGAACTTTTTGTTCATGAGTACCATCTCAGTAGCTCGCGGTGAGTCTCAGTCAATGTTCAGGAACATCAATACCAATTCGTCGCAGGGTGGACGAAAACAACGGATGTCCCCGCTCGGGTATGGCCTGATCCCTTCCCCTCAATTGGTATGGGATACAGTGAATCAAAATGGATCGCCGAGCAAATGATACACCTTACACGGGAGACGACAGCATTGAAACCGGTAATTGCTCGGTTAGGGCAGCTTTGCGCCTCCACAGGAGGCGGTCGATGGAACCCAAACGAGTGGTTCCCTCTTATCGTCCGGTCCGCCGCAAATACGCGCTCACTGCCTTTGCTCACTGGTGTATGTCTTCCCACTTAACGTCCGATCTGTTGCTCTATTTACGCGCCTGTTTTAGGACGTCTCCTGGATCCCAGTGAATATCGCCGCCGCTACAGTTCTCGATGTCTTGAAAGCTCCGCCGACATTTGAGTGCGTCAACATTCTCCATCCCCAGCCAGCGGACTGGACGACAATTCTCAACCCATTGGCGAAGACTCTCGGCGTCCCCGTCATAGCATACCCGGAATGGGTGGACGCTCTTCGTCAGGTGGCCGCGACAGAAGCAGCCCGAGCGACGCCGGCGATCGCTCTCCTGGATATCTTCATGTCTCAGGGCGAGAAAGGAGGCTCCGTTTTCATTGACGGCGAACACAAATTTGACCTCGAAAGCACCATCGCTGCGTCTCCTGCATTTTTTTCAGTCGCTCCACTGACTGAGGCAGATGCCTTGGCTTGGCTCAAGTATTGGAGGGGCACGGAGGTATGATTGCGTGCAAAGCTCGAGACAGATAGCGAGACAAAAAACTGGTAGACCCGAGCAAATGTAAGTATCACATTTGTATCACATGGTATTGATAACAAAAAATTGTTCACTGCTTCCCAAGCCATTCCGGGCAAAGTATGTTAAATAATGCCAGCGTATACTAAGGTTACGAGTGATAGTCTGTCTGGAGATCCGAGAGACTAAGTAACTGTATATGTACGTATGTTGCGCGACGTCCCATCATTTGCCAAGCAGAACCATTCAAACCCTGTCTCCTGCCGCGATGGACGCCGATGATGATGATGTCTCTACGTGGGGTAGCGCAGAGGGCATCGCGGGATTTCTTGACTCCCTGCCTTCGCATATGCGTCCCAAAGGTGTCCTAGAGCCGCCGCAAGCGCGTCAAAAAGCGGAGCCAATTCGACGAGAGCTCTTTGCCTCATGGGCCCGGCTCCAGCCAATCGTCCTTGCACACGAGGAGACGATACAGAAGCGATGGACCAAGGCGATTATTTTCGCTTCCAAGCTTCTTCACTTCACTGACCACGATTTCCAGAGGACATCGGCAAAGAGAAAACAAGTCCTTGCGTCGGTCAATCCGAGACTTCCAAAGGAGCATGCACCAGAGGTCGCAGCGCTGACTGGAAATGAGAACACCAGACATGTAAAAAGGGACGACTTTCTCTTGCCGTATCTGAATCTCGAGGACTTGTCCATTAATAACGGAACTCAATGTGCGTCTCAGTTGCGGACCGCAGCGCCGTCGATCTTATCCTCTGAACCTGCTCTGAACAGTTCTTGGCCTTCTTCACTCAAGGGCGCACCATCTTCCCTCGGAGTTTGCCTGGTTTGACGCAAAAACGGTTAGGGCCATCTGCCGAATCTGATTTTTGAGTCTCATCGCGATCTAGCTGGGCTTCGGCGTCGTGGCCGGAGGAGTCGAGCGATTCCACGGGATGAATTGCGCCATGGTCTCTTTCGGCGATGAGAATACCTACGGCAGAGTCCTGGCATACGATGAACCGTTGGACAAATCGGACAAAGACAGCCCAGACGGGGGCCAGATGGAATTTCTTCTTCGAGAATCGATGACCTACGGGGATGGGCTGGCCGTGCTTGAGACCCAAGCGAAACTCGTACGTCGCTGTTTTTCTATTCAAGGGAGTCTTTTTAAGTCCTTGGATGCAGCTGGTCTTTCTGCTTGGAGTCGTGTCCAAGATCTTGATGGACCTTGACCTCACAGACCTTTCACCTGCGCCACGAGTCTCTGCCCCCGCCATTCCGATGCTCAATACATCATTGCAATGGCAGTCGAGTGCGCGGTCAAACGCACTCAGACCATACAGCGCTCCGCCCGTTTTCTCCATTGACCGTATCGCCCATCTGTTAGAGTCGCAGTATGAGCTTGCCGTGCAACACCTGGGAGATCTGCGCACCGATCCCGTGTATTTTGCGGATACGCTGCAGTCTTACTACGACCATCGCATAGAGTCGATTCAGGGCAAAGCGCCAGCATCACTGGTACAGGGCCGCACCGTATCGGCAATGCTTGCGGACGCGTATTCGTTCCTCGTGGTCCGTATTCTGTGCTCTATCGAAAATCGGAAGCTTTGTATCAACCACTCCACAGTTCTACCACGTTGCTAAAGAGGTTATTGAAGAGTTCCGTGTCGTCCAAGCAAGGTATCCTCATGGTCCAGCTCGCGCGCGAGAGCTGCCGCAGGACTACGAAGACGCGCTCAAACGATTGCATCCCCTCCTCGGCCTCGTTGAAGACCGCATCACCAAAGGGCACCACCAAACAATATGCGCCTCGGAGGCCGTCCGTCCTGGTATGTGTATGGCTTGCGGAAATTGACTCTCTTCTCACGTCCACAGGGATCACTATCCGCTCGACGGACCCCACCTTCCGCCACCATGAGATTGGATTTGCCTCGAGGTTCGATGATAAGCTGTATACGTTCATGACCATTCTCCTCCAAGAACAGCAGACATTCTTCTGGCAGGTGTCTCGCGTCTTCGACCAGCTTGATCGCGTCACACAGGACCCCGCCGCGCATCGACGCGTCTCGCCACTCATCGCGAGCCTTCTCTCGCAGTGGGGTGTCGTCAACGACTGCAAGTCCATCCTCGAGTGGCATCGGCCCGCCGTCGAGCGCACGGAGGAGCTGCACGACGGCGTGAAGCAGCGGCTGCAGAAGTGGATCCCGCTGCTCGAGCCCGTCCTGCCGGGGCTCCGCCCGGATCCCCAGCTAACAGCAAGGGCGTTCCCTGTGTCGAATTTTATTTATCCTAAGGGGCCTCGTGATTCCGCATGGGCAGGCAAGTGCACCTACGTGGACAAAGCGCTCGCAACTTTCTGGAAGACTGCCGATCGAGTACTGCTCGACAAGTTCGGGCAGCAGGTCGTTGCGCTAGGCGCGCGGCTTGTCGAGCCGTTCGCTATTGTGCCGACCGACTGGACAGCCGTTGGTACGTTTTAGTATGCTGCGCCTCTTCAACGTTTTATTGAATGAATACAGCCGCGCCAAAGATCACAGTCCGGCAAAAGCCAGCCCCCGAGGCTCTCATTCCATTTGGTGGCGCAGAGCAGATCCCTGCGATGAAGGAAGAAGTTCCCACTGCCGTGAAAAGCAAGACAAAGACGCGCGGCGTGCCTATGATCGCTACCGAGGAGCCGCAAAGCCTATATCGCGAGGAGCCTACTGTTCTGCCTGCGACTCCCGTTTCAACGAAAGCATACAAAGTGCTATCGACTCTGTTTAACGCGGCGAAGGAGTGGGTGTTTCGAGTGCTCCCGCCCAATGTTCCTTCCTGATATTGTTGCAGCGAGGAAGTGGCTCTCCAACAAAGCTCTGTAGCGTGGAAGGACGCACGTACCATTCACTTTCTTCAATGAAAAACATCGTCTGATTTTATGCTCAGATCCAAGCGACGTTTGTTCACCTTGGTTTCGAGCTGCACAAGAGCCGCGGGTCTGCGTGGACGTTCGAACACTCGGACGGGCCGAAGAGCGTGACTGGTGGGTTGTGCTCGTTTCCATGGCTATCACTGTTTCCTCACGAATGCAAGCATACAGTTCACGAACCACACCCGGAGTCGACGATGAGATTCTGGGACGTTCGCCGGTTTGGCCGTCGGCTGACGAAAAGGTTTGGATGGACGCTGGAGTCCTTTGTATTGGACAGTGCGGCTTTCCATCTCAACTAGCCTCCCGAAGAAATCCGTGTGAGCAATGCTACGTCGTAGCATTAAGCCATTTTGGAGACATCAAGTTCAGCGATGGTAAATATAATCGTGCAACGAGAAACCCGCGAGGGTTGTGATGAATGCGAGCCGCACACATATGCCAATATCGTGAAACATGGATGGCATAAGCGCTTCCGCGTCGCCGCCATCGCAGCACTTTTGAACAGCTGAAGGTGCCGTTGTCGGAATGTTTTAGGCACGGTCGATCGTTTGTTATACTCACCATAATCTTCGTCAAGTATAGAGGTACTTTCACCTATTGCCATTTTGTCGATGGCATTGGCGGCTTCCATTTGCGAATCGGGATCCTCAAGGACGAAAGCAGTTGCCTCTGTAACTTAGTGCCATAAGTAAAGTCGCGTGTTGCGAGTATATTCGGCGTACCAGACGTCACCTGGTAGAGCGCTCAGCGGATAACCCAAGGCGACGGCGATCGCCTGGCTACAAGGATCGAACTCCTTGGCTTCCTGGAACTGGCGGATCCCAGCATAGACGCTATCATCCCACGACCTCTCCCAGATTCCCATTCGAAGTAGAAGACTCGGGAAGCCCAGGCGGCTTGCCTCCTGCGCGGACAAGCGGTTGGTTCCAGACGGATCCAGGGACCAAGATTCAAGGCAGTCTAGCATTCGAAAACACCCAGGGAGATCGGTTTGCAGGTCGGCCCAGGGACAAAGACACAAGTAACCTGGGCGCAGATTAGCTGTGCGTCCAAGTGTGCGTCCCAAAAGCTCCACCTTGTACATTACAAGCTCCTCAAAGGCTGAAATAAATGAGCAAGGCAGGACTCAGAAGAACATGGACTCACCGTAGTCCTCGAAGTCATAAGCGATGCCCAGATAATCAAATATGTTGTGCAAGCCAACTCAACCAAACGGCGGGACTGGTGTCCAGAGATATTGTACGTCGGTATATACTGACTACATTGGTTGATTTTATACTGCCGATAGATAAGAGTTGCAGATGGTGTGGTACTCTTGAACCGATATGGATGTTATAATTTCTGAGTCGCCCAATGGATCCAAGAGGGAGCTGTAGAATGTTTGAGCATCAGCATCCTGGTTAGGGAACCAGACGGTCATATTCAGGGGGCGTAAGATCTATACAGGGCCGCCCAATCGAAGGTCACATCCACACGGCGTATTCAGGCCATTGCTGGGAGGGCTGAATTACGCGAATCTGGAAAGGACTTCCAGCTCACCAGATCCCTGCCGAGCAGAGGCAGCATATACGTATTGGCTTCCTGCGAAAAAGTGAGTGAGGTATTGGCTTCCTGCGAAAAAGTGAGTGAGGGAGGGGATGTGGTACCGGCGTCGTTGAACCATCTTACGGAGAACGCTATTCGCTGCGAAATCATTAGTCTTCGTTCAGAAATTGAGTAGCGAACGTACAAGGCACTGTCAAGACTCAAAATCGCACAGCTTGAAAGTGGGAGCTGAGATACTTCTTCTCCAGCTCCCGGTAAGGAACCAGTTCTTAATTGCGATTACATTTGGTAGATTAGGTGGAAAGTACCGACCGTCGTGGAAGACCAGCGCATGTAAATCCTGGACCTTTACGATGCCATAAAGTTGCAATAGATATGGATGGTTGCGTCGATTCATTAACCACGGGCCAGTCACTCGTCACTGATAGTCAGCGAAGCCTGGTCCGAAGGTTTGAGCATCGGCAAGCAGCGAAGGAAAACGCCGGGAGACAATTGCGGGAGACTTTCCCAAGACTTTCCACTGTCTCTTTGCTGTCTCTGTGCTCTATTATAAGGGGATACTTCGCCAGTATCCGGGCACAAGCACACACATGGTCGGAGGAAGAGGTTCGGGCGTTTTCTGGTATAGATCCAGAACCGAGTGAAGAAACGCCGCAAGAAAAGCCGTAGACATGTCCTTTCGGAAACTGCCGGCTCAGCCAAACCGGCATTGAAACGCATGGGGGTAAAAATGACCGGATAAAATCGTGCGTAATTTAACCGCTCAATTTATCATTTAACCGAACTTTGTGCCGCGCCGGAGCGGACCAGTGCAGGACGTGGCACGGCAATGTTGACTTTCTTCTCAATAGTCAGATCCAGAACAGAATATACATAAAAGGGACTCATTATTCGCTAGCTCATTCAATTCCTCCAGCACTTTCATGCACGCCTCTCCGAAATTCGAACCTCTCCGCGATGTCCCAGATCTCTCCGGCAAAGTTCGTCTTCCCTTCCTGATTTCTGTTATTCGGGACTAACAATCTCGCAGATAGTTCTCGTTACCGGGGGGAATTCGGGGATTGGGTACGAGACCGTCAAGGTCCTGCTCTTGAAAAATGCGAAAGTGTACCTGGCGGCACGCTCGCCTACGAAGGGCAAAGAAGCCATTGCTGAGCTCGAAACTGAGACGAAGAAGCAGGCTAAGTTTCTGGAGCTCGATCTCGCGGATTTGAGGAGCATCCGAAAGGCCGCTGAGACGTTCTTGGCAAAAGAGGAGAGGTTGGATATTTTGTTCAACAACGGGTGCGTCGGTCCTTATGGTATGCCTGGCATGAGCGCGCCTAACTGTGGCTGATCGCAGGGGGGTGATGATACCGGCAACAGACCAGCTCACGACGCAGGGGTACGACTTGCGTATGTCGAATTTCGGTTCCCTACACTCTGCAGGCATGCTGAACCCATGTCAACAGAATTCGGGACCAATGCCCTAGGACACTTCTTCCTCACTGAACTCCTTGTGTGTCACTCTCATTTAGCCCTTGCCCAGACCTCGCATAACTAAATTGCCCTCCAGCTTCCCGCCCTCATGGCTGCACATGCGCACTCCGAGTCGTCCACCCCCGGACGCATCATCAACACAACCTCAACCGGACACACACGAGCCCCGGCACGGGACGTCTTCTTCGACGCAGTCAAAGGTGGCCCCAAACGTGACGCGCTCATCAAGAAGTGGGCACGAGTGACCGCGCCTTGGTGAGGCTAAAGCTTAGTAGCACACCGCTGATAATTAAAATTATCTGATGCTTCCTAGGAACCTCTACGGCGCAAGCAAACTCGCCAACATCATCATGTCCGACTACTATACCCAAAACTACCCGGGCGTGCTTGTGTCCTGCTCGTTGCACCCCGGGTTAATAAAATCAGGCATCCAGCGGTATGCCCTTCCTTCCTGCGGGAGTAGATAGCTGATTTATAATTTTAATCCCTCAGCAATGGCAATGGGATCTTCAAATTTCTCACTGGTCTCGTATTCTCCGCCACGCACGTCGGCGCGTACACGCAGCTATGGGCCGGAACGACCGCGTCGGCGGAGGAGACCAACGGCAAGGTTCGTACTATTTAGTGTTATAACCTGCTGTCCACGAAACGATTGAGAATAATTGCACAGTATTTCCTCCCTGTGGGCGTCGCGACAGCACCAGGGGGACGCACGGGAGATAAGCAGTTGGCGGAGGAAGTCATGGCTTATATGAAGGATGCGGTCAAGGACTTCTGATTTTCTCTCATGAATGCACGAACTTGTCTTCAAGATTATTAATACACCACTTGAGATGTTAGCAACGTTCTCCGCTACCACCGCGCCAAAGTGTAACCTCACTCCTCACGCATTTGAGCGCTTCACATCAGTCATTCTGTTTTATCCCTTTTCAAATTCAACCGGCGAAGATGGTCTTGCAAGGCTAACATACCTACGTTTATCGCGGCATCCCGCAACGAAGCCGATTCCGGCAACCACGAACAGAAGAAACAAAATTGCCTTGAATGTGGAGATTACGACCCCACCGGCGAGTCCCGGCCGAGCTCTCGCAGACTCTAGCTGTGCATCCTACCAGATCCTACCAGCTCGAGTCAGTCACAACGTCGCAGTCTATCGGAGAAGCGAAAGAGACCAACATTGAACAGGGGCATTCACAATGGCAAGCTCCACAGAATAAAAAACAGGCGAGGTCGAATTGGGAAGGATTCGAGTGGGGGGGATGAGATGGCCAGTATTCAATGCTGTTAGCCTGGTATTGGCTTTTGAGCGGTACCATGGCTCATAAATCAGTCTCGAAGGCTCCCAAATGGCGTGATGCTGCTGCGAGGCGTTTGAACTTTGAACCGAGCTCATCACAGCCATTGAGGCGGGAGCTGTGAAATCTCATTCTTTCACCCTGCCGTCGATGAATTATAGGTGGGGGTAACTGCATCCCAACGGGACGAGCCGGTGGCTCTATGGTGCAGCAGGGATGAAGACCAAACAAAAAACACAAAACCCAATGCGGTACTGGGCAGGATAGGAGGAGAGGAGGATACTGATAGCAGGAAAAAGGATGACCCTTGCCCGGATTGAACGGACGGCCTTTGCGAAGCACGAGCGATCAGTACGAACTGGAATGCAACGCTCTACCACTGAGCTAAAGGGTCTCGAGCATTCCGTGTCCGGAGACATTGGTAGAGCCGCGGTGTAATAAGTGCCGACTTTTCTAAACAGCGGATGGGGAATTCGTTAATAGCGGAATGGCGCATGAAATCAAAGTGCGAAGCCACAACCTGAAGCATTGTGCTTCGTCCAGCATCAAGCCATTCAAGTGTATTATCGGTATATACTGCCGGAACTAATATTTTATAATGCCGGAACTAATATTTTCTATTGCCAAGTTCTTTGAGGTCGCGTTCCGCAACTCGAGTCCAACAATCCCTCACTAGGCGCCACGCGTTTCCATCTACAAGCTCGATATGTAGAAATGACTTTGAGAATTAAAGCATAAGGAAGACCTACGAAAGCAGCATTCTCTCAGTGTCGGGCAGTTTCGGCTCCACCGCTCAACTGTGAGCCGGTCGGTATCGTACGACTCGCCACCCTCATCCTCCAGCGCAATAGCCGGATCCCGCACCGGGTCCAACAGAGCAAGGAATTCAAGTGTGAGATACCGCAGCTGGGTGAACCGGTGGAGTTGGTGCGACACGGTGTCGATGTACTCCTGCGGCAGGCATCGTTTGAATGTCGGGCTCCCAGTGAAGTGGCACGCGACGCACCGGTTCGAGACGGCCGGTTTGGTTCGCGACGGAGCGCAGTTGCACGCACTCTACGTTGGGTAGATGCCGGGCCAGCGAAGCAACGATTGCGGCAGTGGGGTCGCGGATGTACAAGCTGCTAAAGGTAAGCTGCGCGCCGTCAGACGTGAGGAGCGCGAGCTTCGACAGCGCAGCATCGATTGCGGGATTCTCTGCCGTCCACAAAATAAGGACCTGTCTGATCCCTGGTGGAAAAAAGTCAATGAACGTCGTAGGGCCGACGTAGTATTTGAGCTTGGGCAGGGGCGAGGGTGGCGTCAGTGGGTCTGTTGTTGGGGTCTCCAAGCCGCCGATTATTAGCCTCGAGATATGAGGATGCCGTCCGAGGAAGTTCTCGATTAAAGGACGCGTCGACACTGGGGCAATGTATTTGAAGTCGATGAGGCGAGGAAAGGTGCAGTGCACAGCGCCGGCTCCTCAATTTAATGGGCATTTAAGTTAGTTCCGTAACCTAGGGTTTAGTAATACACATAAGTTTAGCCTAAACTAGATATTATACATATCGTTTAAACCCTATCTAAATCTAATCTCAAATTCAAGATATAAAAATGCATTTAGGTACCGACTAAACTAGAGGTATTGTGACATGTTTGAACACCAATTAAGTGCATTATTAAAGATAGCAAATAGAGAGTCTTTAAATGAGTTCCAAAACTAGAGGTTTAAGGCCTCTGGATATCCCTCTTTAAACCCTGCATTTCGGATTACGTTTAAAGCCAGATTAAACGAGAAGTTTAAGTTCTCGCTTAAATGTGTCTGAAACCTATTGCTAAACTTGAGGTTTAAAGGACCATTAAACTCATCTGCAGATGGTCTGCGGATCATCTGCGGATCATCTGCAGATGATCGTCATCACCAAAATTTGCGTGAAAACGAGCGATGACGATCATCTGCAGATGATCCGCAGATGATCCGCAGACCATCTGCAGATGAGTTTAATGGTCCTTTAAACAACAGGTTTAGCAATAGGTTTCGGACACATTTAAACGAGAACTTAAACTTCTTGTTTAATCTGGCTTTAAACATAATGCGAAATGCGGTGTTTAAAGAGGGATATCCAGAGGCCTTAAACCTCTAGTTTTGGAACTCATTTAAAGACTCTCTATTTGCTATCTTTAATAATGCACTTAATTGGTGTTCAAACATGTCACAATACCTCTAGTTTAGTCGGTACCTAAATGCATTTTTATATCTTGAATTTGAGATTAGATTTAGATAGGGTTTAAACGATATGTATAATATCTAGTTTAGGCTAAATCTATGTGTATTACTAAACCCTAGGTTATGGAACTAACTTAAATGCCCATTAAATTGAGGAGCCGGCGCTGTGAGTGCCGCAAGATACCCATGTAACGATCGTCCGATGGCGAAACTTCGAACTCGAGAATCTCAAGACGACCCATGGTGTTGAGAGCGCTATATCCCTGCGTTCCTGGTGGTTCCTCTGTGCCACTGCAGTATGCATTAGATTGGCTGCAATGCGAAGACCCAACGCACTCACGGATCCCCCAAAGTGTCGCATAACGAGAGAATTCGGACAGAGTTTGCTCTCTCCGCATGTCGCGACACAGACTCCGAGAATTGCAGCAGTTGTGCAAAATTTTGCAGTATCACAACGCGGTAGAGTGAAATGAGCGCCAGCTCGTGGAAAAGTTTCGAGACGCGCGAGAGCGAAAGTTTGGTCGGTGGCGGTGAAAGCGCCATTATTTCGGAGAGGAGCTCGTTTGGAAGCCATCTGACAATGCATCGCGCGCTGCGGGTCAGCACCATGGCGCGGCGCGTTTGTGGCGTGTCTGATGTGGTGGTGGAAAGGAAGGTCGTGTGACCGCGTGACGTTTTGTTTGGTGAAGGCGTTGGCAAATAGCACTGCCACCCCTTGACCAACAACCACGACAATCTTTCGGCCCTCCTCTCTCCCTCAGCGTCGCTCGTCCATTGACTTGAGATCGAACGCTCAACCAGATCCCCAACAGCTCTGCGCCACCTGATAATACCATAATATCGCACTAATTATAGGGATACTTTTGGCCTATAGTATCCCTATAGTTAGCGGCGATTTCTAATGCCACGGAGGCGCATATACCACCGCTGCCACGGAACCGTGGCCTGGGCGAAAAATGGGGTTTTAGCCACTGTAACCACCAAAATGAAGCCTGTTTAAAGCCTACCATATTTTGTGACAGATTAGTGCCATGAATGCCACGAAGCCTACTGAGCCAGAAATCAGCAAATTTTGTGATACAAATAGCTGCCATGAATGCCACGGGACTTTTTAACCCGTATCAGTAAATTTTGTGATACCGATATGTTGCCACCCGTGCCACGGGTCAGTTCGACCGGTATCAGTAAATTTTGTGATACCGGTAGGTCGCCACCCATGCCACGGGTCAGCTGGACCGGTATCAGTAAATTTTGTGATACCGCTAGGTCGCCACCCATGCCACGGGTCAGTTTGACCTGCATCAGTAAATTTTGTGATACCGGTGCCTTGCCACCATTGCCACGGGTCAGTCCGACCGGTATCAGTAAATTTTGTGATACCGGCACCTTGCCATTGGTGCCACAGTGCATTCCAAGTTGTATCAGTGAAATTTGGCATCATTTTGACTTTGATCAGTGAGAGTTGTGATAGTATCACTTTGCCATTGGTGCCACGGGACATTATCTTTTTTGACTTGTGGTGCCTTTGAGAAGATAAATATTTAGGTATGCTGCCATGCTGCCATGGCTGCCACTGGTCATACCACAGAACCACTGTGACTTTAGTCTATACCTCATCCCCATCCTGTACTTGCCCGCAAAGTACGCCAGCACTAGGTCTTCCTCCATGATCTCAGCCTCTCTCCTGACCAAAAACTCCTTTTCATCCCTGATATAGGTTATGACCCGGCGGATTTCGATGTCGAGCCGCTGAATCTCCTCCTTCGCCTGCTCCAGCTTGAAATAGTGGTCCATCAGCTCTCGTGCAGCGGGAATCGCCCAGGACCGAATCTCCGCGTTGGCCATGGGATTCCTCAGTATATCAAAGTCAGAGAGGAAGGTGTAGTCAACAACCTCCTCCCAGATCAATGTTTGACGAGGGGGAACCAATGCCACCTTATAAGCCTAGGATAACCGGTTAACAGGTGGGCAAAGCCCAGCAGGTCTACTGTGTTATTCCTGGGGTACCATAACCTGTTATCGTGTGGGTCAATGTTCTTGTCTCATGCCTTTGGACATCATTCCGGCATCGCTCCGGCAGTGCGGCCTAAGTTCCCACCCTTCTCTGAGATGTACATGGATATGATGACTGCTCGAAAAGTGGCCGAAAATTAATGGGTATCTGCGAGGCTCTCACTCCGGAAAAAAAGAAGTTTCAGTGCTCCTGAAAACGTTGCTGATACTTAAAGTATCAGGGTCGGATCAGCGGGCCGGGCCGGGCCGGCCTTCCGCTCCTGATACTCAAAGTATCAGTAACGTTTTTGGGCGACCCAAAACTTCTTTTTCCCCGGAGTGGCTCACAGCTGTCACTGGTTATTTTGGGTTGCAATTGACAGCTAGGTGCCTGGAATACTGATATGAATCTGAAAAGTGCCGGCTTTGGGAATTTATTTTGCATTTCGCGGGGCAACAGGGCCACCTACCGAAAAATGGTTTCAACAAAACTTGTAGCCCTTGAAGAGCTCCACAAGATGGCTATGGACATCAGTGGGTTCACCAGCATATTTCCATTTTGGGACACTAACGCTTTCGTCCCAAAAAGGGAATTCTTGACATTCGGCCGTTTCTGGCCGATAGTTGGGCCGTTCTGGGTGGTATAATCAGGCAGGGATGTTGTTATATGTGTGTCAAACACATTCAGAGGACAAAATACACTGTTACCAGATGGATATAGGGTCAAAATAGCGAATATAAATAGCATTGTAGCTGACCATAATATCCTGGGGGTCCGCTCATATACACAGTTGCAAATGGTGTCAGAATGTTCGATTAGACTGCCAGGCCACTTTACATTCATCATATAGCACCTGAGGATGAGGACTGTTGCAATTTGAGCTGAATATAAATTTCACACTTCAGCTTATTGCACCCTTCTCCAGGGTGATGGCTATGCAAAAACACCGTTGAACACATCCTGGTGTGTATAAATATCAAAAATGTGAGTGTTCGATGTAACTGAAACCCTATACACCATCCTTTGGGATGATTTTGCTTCATCCTCTAGTTTCCCATATTCAGCTGTGAAAATAGACATGGGTGGTTATCTGAGGACCTAAAACAACATTGCCCAACTATATGAACAATTCCGAGCCAAATAGACGGCCAAATAACAATGATAAAAGTTGAAAATGGAAAATGTCACCTTTGGCTTGTTTCATGAATAGGGCACTAATGAGAGCATATGGTGCGGAATAAACACTGGCAAGAGAATCTGACAATTCAAAGGACTTAATTTGAGCTTTTGTTCAAGGGTTCTGCTCAACTTTTGACTGAGTTGAGTTTCCGAGAATGGTGCTTGAATTGGAGTTTTGGAGCTATGTGCCACAGGTGGACCAACTCGCCATTTGGTCAATTCTTGACCAAAACCCTTGAGGAAAAGAGCAATTCGGGTCATCCACACTGTGTATTGTCACTCCTGGTGATTATTTCGAACCCATTGGCCTTCCTTAGGTTCTATTCCTCAAATAAGCAAAAAGTGACATATGACATTTTCGAGTTTTCACACCCAGTATCAGCACAGTTTTGGACTCAGCAATGTTTATGTAGGCTATAGCACTCATTCTTAGCTTACAGATTATTACACTGCAGCTTGTGGCATACTGAAAATGCGAAATAAGAAGTGAGATAACAGTATCTTTCAGCATGCTGTAGAGGATGCACTAGGGGTATGTTGTGCACGTTTATACTAGCCGTACATGATATGGAGGTATTGGTCTATCTTTCGGATTAAAAACAGGATATGAGAGGCCATAATAAGGGCAGGATTGAATTTCCCAATATGCCCAAATTATCATGCATTCCATGATCACGGCATGGTATATCATGGATTCCCCGTGGGACCAATGTAGAGAACATGTCTAGACATTCTACAGCGGCTTTCATCCATTCATACCCAAGATATTCTAGTAGGATCCAATCTATTTATATTCGGTATTTTGACCCTGTTAATGTGCTGTAATACCCTGCAATGTCTCCTAATCCACTTCAAACAACATAAGGCAACATACACACCTAGTTGGACTATCATGAGCGCCCAAAGCATAGGCTAGAAACGGCCTGATGTGAAAAATCTCCTTTTTGGGCACAAAGCGGTAGTGTCCCAAAAAGGAAATGTATCAACGAACCCATTGATGCCCATAACCATCTTGTAGAGTTCTTCAAGGGCTACAACTTTCATCTAGACCGTTTTCCAGGATGTGGACCCGTTGGCTCGCAAAATGCGAAATAAAGTCCCAACACCGGCAGTTTTTGCACTCATATTGGCATTTTCGGCACCCGGGCATCAACCACAACCTAATATAGCCAGCTAGGAGCTAGGGAATAGCTGCAGAACCCTTTCCGAGAGCCTCCCAGGCACCTATCGATTGCAGGGCAATTTGGAACAGCAATCAATCCACGGGAATTGCCGGGGTCACCGAATATATACAGGCAAAAAATACATTCATTTATTTGCTGTACCACGTGGATTGTGTGCACCCAAATCTATTGCAATTATTTTATTCACTTAAAAATCCATCTAAATTGACCTTGCAATCAAACTCTGATGCTCAGATCACCACCATCATAGACCCCAGAACCCCTAGAATAACTGGTTATGGCCTTGGGCAAAGACAACGAGGAGGAAGCCGAGCCGCCAAAGAAGAAAAAAGAAGAGCAGCAGGGTCCGCCTTCCGCCTCCTCAAGGGCAAGGTAGCGACGTCCAAGAGCACCAAGTCGTCGTCAAAGGGAGGAGTCAACAAATCCACCAAGTTTGTCAACTCCTCTGACGATGACTCCGACCGCGGACAAGGTGCCGATGGCACTGGTGGCAAACACAGCCGTGGCAAAGGTGGCAAGGTCCACAGCGTCGAGAATCCCGGTGACGACCGCTACTGGATCTTGAAGCAGAAGATGGTGAAGGGCAAGGCAGTGGCGGATGCGATTCGCGCTAAGGAGCGTGAGGGCGAGGCAAAGGTGTGTCCGAGCAAGCCCAGGCCCAAGCCCAAGCCCAGGGCGCCAAAGAAGCTGTCAGATATCAACAACAGCGACAGCTACTCGGACAACTAGCCTTCCAATCCCTCTGTCCACTCTGCTCGAATCCCCTGTCCCTTTGATCTCCCTCGTCACGCGCTGCAGTTCCTTTTTTTTCTGTAATACACCATGGACATCATCTCGTCGTTTACAAGTCATACTTTGTAATCATTTGAATTTTCTTGTGTCCTTGTTGTGATGAGTACAAGTCAGTATGTCTGGATGGCAGGAGTGGCAATGCATTACAGATGTAATGAAAGATAATGGTCAAGTGAAAGTGACTGGTGGCACCAATGGCAAGGTGCCGGTATCACAAAATTTACTGATACCGGTCAAACTAACCCGTGGCATGGGTGGCAACGTATTGGTATCACAAAATTTATTAATACCGGTCGAACTGACCCGTGGCAATGGTGGCAGGGTGCCGGTATCACAAAATTTACTGATACCGGTCGAACTGACCCGTGGCACGGGTGGCAACATATTGGTATCACAAAATTTACTGATACGGGTCAAAAGGTCCCGTGGCAAGGGTGGCAGGGTGCCGGTATCACAAAATTTACTGATACCGGTCGAACTGACCCGTGGCACGGGTGGTAACATATCGGTATCACAAAATTTACTGATACGGGTCAAAAGGTCCCGTGGCAAGGGTGGCAGCTATTTGTATCACAAAATTTGCTGATTTGTGGCTCAGTAGGCTTCATGGCATTCATGGCACTAATCTGTCACAAAATATGGTAGGCTTTAAACAGGCTTCATTTTGGTGGTTACAGTGGCTAAAACCCCATTTTTCGCCCCGGCCACGGCTCCGTGGCAGCGGTGGTATATCCGCCTCCGTGGCATTAGAAATCGCCGCTAACTATAGGGATACTATAGGCCAAAAGTATCCCTATAATTAGTGCGATATTATGGTATTATCAGGTGCTCTGCGCTGGTAGTAGCCGTCGTGATTCGTCGGCCGACCCGCGGCCCACTCGTGTTCTCGGAGTCGTCTATCCTCGCGCTATTGTCACGTCGACTCTCGAGACTGCCTCTGGCGACTTGCGGTGACGTGTTGCTTTACTTTTGGCATGCAATTTTGTCCTCAAAAAAATACTTGACTGTCTTAGCCGGGAAATTATCACGCTCTAAAAGGCTTCTAGATGCTTCGTAGTTCCTGTCCAACACAGCTGCTCAGGCTGTGCGAGTCGGTGCTGTGAGCGCGTGTTCGCGCGCAATTCCGAGACCTTGTCAGCTCCAGTTGTGTATATTTGAAAAAATCGCCTGCACGATCTTCTCTCCCATTAGGAACTCGACGTCGAGTCGACGAGGAAGATAAAGAATGTCGGACGGAGAAGATAAAGACTGTCACTAAGGTACTATCATGAATCCTGATCACACGACCTTGGTACATGCTCTAACGGTCTCCTGTTATTCAGCCAACAGTTTCATCATGCACCCTGGCGTGACGGCTTCAGAGTTGGTGAGACGCTGTGGGACCCGGTGGCCCAAGTATAACGTACTTCGGGACGATATTCCGAGATTTCCGCCTTGATGAATAGTCTGCCTGTCATGTCTTTCTCATCCCGCTCTTGTCCGTCGCATCGATGGACCCAAAACTCAGTCAGGATGCCATTTCAATGACGCCGTGCGTCTTGTCTACATTTTATGAATCGGACTCTCATTATGGCATTGATACAGGAGCGCAACTGAGGATTTCTTCGCACCACTTTGTCGTCAGCGGCGGCTAGTTCACCGCGCAACGGGACACAAATGCACAACAACGATACTCTTCGCCTTCCGGTGGCACATGGTTCTCCGTTTGCATGCGTACATCACTCATAGTCACTAAAGTTCGACAGGGTTTCGTACGATCCCGCTGCGAGTTCAAGATGAAGATATGGAGCCGGAGCTGGGACGAGGGTGTTTACGGCTGGACTGCGCCAGTTCCATCGCGGCAAGGGGTTTGACCCCGAAAGCCAGGATGTTGCGTGGCATCTTGGTTTGCCGCTTTATAAGTCGGCGTGGATAAAGGATGACTCGAACGAATGTGAGCTTATGGTTGAGCCTCTGTGTTTTCTCCGTTGATATTATTATCGTAAACCCCCGAGGAGCGTTGTACTGGAAACACATTGGCCTATGCGTTCGGCGACCTACCGTGTATACAAGAAGTTCCAGAGTGCGATCCTGGAGTACTACCACAAGCTGACCGTTCTCTGCACACAACTCCTGCGCTCTCGAGTCCGGCAACGCGAGACGTTTTAATCTGTTCCATGTCTGACTGCCTGTCGTTTCCAGCAGAGAAAGGCCAATCACAGATTCCCCAACGCCAGATCTTCAGTCAAAGCCACATCATGTGGAGCTTGAGCCTTCTATTTCTCTCCATTATCCTCAGTGGATCTCTCTCCTTCTATTTTGGGCGCAACATTGTATTCGGTATTCTGACACGGCTCCCCAGTCCTATCCGTACAATGATTCGACTGTCACAGCCTCGCGATCCAGCGCGCAGAAAGATTGGAGTTCTGGCTACCAGACGGTGCCCTCATAAATCTGATCGACCTCTTAAAGAACGATGTGCGAGCCGCTGCGGTGTATAATGCAATTGAGGGAGATGTTATTCGGGTGAAGTGGGTTCGAAGGCAGTTGGGGTGGAAAAAAGGGTTTGAGAGCAGATAGGTATTGTGTTCGAGCGGACTATGAGCCCTTTGTGGTACATTAGCGGCGGTGTCCTATTCTCTTGTGGCGAAATTTCGTCAGGACAGTCAGATATTCTGTCAAACAGACGGGGTTCGAAATGAGACGCAAAATTAAAGCTAATTTGTACCAGCCGTTTATACTTATAATACACTTCCAATTAGCGTTCCTCTCGTTCTATAACCTACACCATTTTGCCCTCAAGGCGGGATGTAGCTCCGTTGCGTCTCCGGACTCATCTCTCCCCTCGCTCGCAATCGCGAAGCAGAAATGTCAAGGGGCCTCTCACCGTCACCATCGCCATCGGGAAGAACTGTTTCCCGCTGTGCCCGAAATACGGGCTGGCTCTGCAGCGAGAGATCAAGGTCGGCGAGGCCGCCACTGGCGCTGGCGGCGGCGGCGGTTTTATGGAGGTTGAGCATAAGCCGCGCCATGAGAGTTACAGACATGCTGATTGTGCAATGTGTCGCCGTCAGTATTCGTCGGATGTAGACGTAATAAAGTGCTTACCAGCTGGCGAAAGTTGAGAGAGAGCCACTGAGGACAGGCTTCGTAATCAAACAGTTTTTTTAGCGGACTTGAGAGGTAGGCTTGCTATAGAGCTCACTCTGGCGAGCTGCAGGTACCCAAGGATGAATGAGATAAATAATTGCAGGAAGGCAGTATAGGGACGTACATAGAAGGTAATGATGTTGGAGAAGTTCGCGAGTGCCATCGCGCTGCAATATTTCATTGGCTTAAGCCAGCGGATCTGACCACGGGAAAACTCACCCAAAATACAACGCACCTATATGTGCAGAACGCAAGGGATCAGGCATGCGCGAGAAGGGACACAGGAGACGTACCGTCCAGCAATAGTAGGTTGTGGATGGGAAGATGATCGGATTCGGAGCCCGTCCGTCGCCAAGTCGAATAAGTTTTGAACACAGTGAGGCCGAACATAAGCGCGTCAAAACCGAACAGACAGAACCACGCCCCAGCGAGATCTAAACTTGGTTCGGTCCCATAATAAAACCTTCGGCTGTGAGAACGCACGGTATGAACTGGGTCGGGAGTATGTTTAGATAGGCCAGGATATGGGAACTCCGTTACTTACTTGGATTCAGACATGATATTTTGACATCCGGGGAAGCCGAGAAGGGGCTCAGATGACTGGTCGTGTACAGACCACTGCGGTAAATATCAGGTATGGCGCTGGCAAGGACGATGGAGTGCGAACAATGATGATCGCGAGGAGGGGCGATGAAATGAGAATCAGAGATACGAGGAGACGGACGTTGCGTTCATAGAGAGCGTGGATGCGAACAAGCATTACAACTGCCGAGACGCATGTCAGGAAACCTTGAGGCGATGACGGACAATGATATCCTCACGCGAGACAATTAGCTGGGTCACAACGAGCACGAGCTGATGCCCCGTGTGATATGACTGGCACCTGTGGGTGTAGGACATTTCAGTCTTCCACCGAAGTCAATTGACGCTTCGGCAAACCGCTGCAGCGTGCATATAAGTCCTCGTAACATAAGGAGATCCAGAACAACGCACTTTGGCCGGGATCGCGAAGAAAGTGAAGACTGCAACGGGAATATTCCCTGCCAGCCCCGCGTATCGCACCGCAAAGAACCAGTAAGCGCTGGCAGAACGCGCCCGCTTCCACATGAGGCCGATTTCATCATCTACTGCGCTATTAGCTGTTGTAGGCGGCAAGAGAGCTGACCACATCGTACCCAGTGTTATGAGCCAGTCCCAATACATGAGGGCTGGACGGGAGTCAATCGACAGTGAGTGTGAGTGAGAGCAAGGAATACATATGCTGAGAATTTGGAGGTAGTCGTACATCCGGCTATGGGGTTCGCCGTTAGCTGTATCGCTGAGAGAGGAAAATAGTCGACCAACATTTCTGAGGCTGTCTGAGCGGACACATCACCCATGAACTTTCAAGGGCGGTGGACAAGGAAGAGAGAAGGAGACACACTTGGGCGGCCATCTGATCCCGTTCGGTGAAATCAAGTTCAAGTTGATCTTGAGTTGATCTTTATATCAAAACACCGCCTCAAGCAGGGTCGCGTCTTGGGTCGTGTCGTCTTGACACCTTCGTCAAACGAAGCGGTCAGAATAGGTCAGAATTAGGTCAGATTCAAAATGGAAACCCAGTGGAAACCTGAACTTACCCTTGAACGCAGTGAGCATCAACCGGAGAAGATCCTTACAGCCACTTGCAGTACCGAAGGCGCGGATCGAAAATTTCCCGTTTTGGCCGGATTTTGATCCCCGCAAGTAATCTGCCCATATCTTTCTGAGTTCTGCACGGATTGCAATGAAACATAGCTAAGTAATTCGTGCTAACTCATACGCAATTATTGATAGAGAATAACTTGCGAAAATACGATGTCTTGTGTCTCTGCACTTTGAGGCTCATCTTGCCGTAAATTGGCCTGAACAGGATCAGTCCCGGCGCGTCACCGCCCGTATCCACCGTGTGTCTCCATGCGCAAAATGCATCGCGCAGGGGAGGCATCGCCCCGGAAAGGTACTCGAGCCGCGGCACGAAAAAGGGTTCGGTATCGTTCCAGACGGATACGTGGTAGGTAAGACAGATAGCTTCGCTACCCTGGCCAATGTCGATACGGGCGTCAGAGACGCCGGTGTACATGCAGATGGCGCTGGCGCTCTGGCTGAGATCGTTGGGGAGTTGCAGGTCGATGGGGATGCCCTGATGCTTGGCGTGCACACGTATATCCACAGTCTCCGTGAAGGTAGGAAGAATAACGAAGATGGACGCAAAGTGAGTGATATCTTGGGCGCCAGTCCTACGCCGCAGTTTGTCAAGTCAGTTTTGACCTAAGGGCAAGAGATTATAGCCTCACATGAGGGTGTGAGAGCCAGCCTTTAACACGTCTAGTGCTGAAAGCCTCTCGTCTACCCCACCATTACCCTCCGAGGCCTTGATTTTTCGCAAAGCCATTGTGCAATTGCCCGAGATGAACGAGCGGGCGGCATCGTCGAGGATCTGAAACTTCGCGTAGCCCAAGTCAGTAAGACAAAGACCTCGAGCATTGTGACACGCACTTCCGCTTCCGATACTGTATGCCGAGACGCACGACCATCTCCGAGATGGGCGGCCAGGAACGCCATGTCCCTGGGAGATATTGGAACTGCGAACGTTTCACCACGGATTGTAAGGCGTGTCAAAGGGAACGCGCTCTTCACGGACAGAGCGAGGAACGGCGCATCATTATCACGGATGAAGTCGGTGCTGGTATATTGGCGGATCTGAGCCTGGACGATTGTCAGCCTGAGAACGCTCAATATCGTACAAGGGAAACGGCAAACCTGGATACTGTCGCATTCGGGCCAAAGTGCGAGTGGCTGCGGGGGTAAGTAGCCTTTCCTGTCGGGCTGGAAGCTATCCCAGTCCTTGGTAGCGTTCAGGCCGGATAGTTTGAGAGGATCCATACTGCTCAATGAGAGGGAAAGAAAGTGAACGTTCTTCCTCACGTATACCGATTTTTAAGGCGCTCTTGGCTATTGTGAGTCGAGAACAAAGGACTTTGTACTGCCTCATGGCCCGTGCGCCGTGGGACTTCAAAAAGAAGTCTACATTCGGTTGATTCGGCATCTGCCGCGCGGCGCTCGCGGCTCGGTACAACAGCAAAATCATAATCAGAGCATTGTTCAATACGCGGACTTTTGACTACTGGGCTTTGTAGGGGGTAACACTTTGCCCGTTTTAAGAAGTCTGCTGATTTCATAACAACGTGTTCAAACAAAACCACAGACGCGCGGTTCAGTTGTATATCATGATTCGCTTTGCACGATTGCAGGAGGAATCAGAACCTTCTTGCCCACAATCTCAAACGACCTCAGCTCATCAATGGCCTTGTTGGCATCCTCCAACCGCTCAGTCGTGACATGATGATGCGCCTGGACTGTTCCCTAGAAGACAGTGTAAGAAAGGCGGACAGATCAATCACAACGCAGCGACAAGCGCACTGGATGGCCCGTACCTGCTTGTTATAACTGCACGCAGTCTCTTGAGACACGTACTCTGCTTGAGCCCAATCACGTACTTTGCACCCCAAATGATATGGCGTCAGCGGTGTTGAAGACGAGATTGTCGGCACTGTAGCCGACAAGGACCAGCTTCGGGTTGGAAGTGAATACAGACTCGTTCCCCCTCAAAGCAGCCATAGCCAAATTAAATGCTTTCGGTGAGATGAGAGTGTGTGCCGCGATCTATTGATCTCTACTGACTTTGAGTATTTGCAATAAAATCGATGGTCGTGTCGACAGTGAAGCCTCCTGCAGTCTTGGTCTGGAGGTCGATCAAGTCGAAGGCTTCCGTAGCTCCGAGCTTCAGTGCAAGCTCTCACGTAGGCTCGAATCCAGCCTGTCTATGAAAGCAAGCTTGTCGACAGTCTATCGACAGGCTTGCCTCCATAGACAGACCAGTCACTGGTCTAGCTCTCACGCAGCAGGCATATATCCCGAACCCGATTGAGGTTGGGAAGCTGAGAATAGCAAAAGAAGTTTTACCGGTTGCACCGAAGTATTTCGCATACTGAACGGCCATATGCCCGAGCCCACCGATACCAAAAATCAGCACCTTGTCGCCCTTTTTGACCTATCAATTGATTATTCAGTCCCACCAAGGCATTATATTGATGAAGAAAGTAGAGAACCTTTGCCGCGTTTTGAACAGCGTTGTAAGCGGTTACCCCTGCGTCCGATGCAATTGCAGCTACCTCGGCGGGAACACCGTCTGGCTAAGTATTGAGGATGCATGAGTTGAGCGATACAATAGTACGAATGGGAGTGGTCTCCCCACCGGAACGAGGGCAGCCGCGTCAGTGATCATGTACTGTGCGAAGGCCCCATCTTTTCCGACGCCGATGACGGGAGGGATGGTCCCCGGCTGTGCCGTTAGACCTTTCACACATCCATCGAATATGAGAACTGAGTACAGTTTGCCGATTTCAACATCAGATGCGTCGACTTTGGGCCCTAATCTACTTCTGACTTAGATTCAATACAGTGATCTATGAGGAAAGGCTCCCTTGACGGGGATGCCTGACGCCTCGTGTCCTAAGTAGTATACTTCCTGGTATCGAGCGCCACCCCGTTCAGAACAGCAGCGTCGGTGTGGCAAACTGTTTCCTTGACGCAATTAGTGACGGCCATGATTTGACGACAAAAACAAACCCCCAGCAGCCGTGATGCGGAGTAATACCTCCCCATCTTGTAGTTCACGGATGGGATACTTCTTATCCAAGACGAGATTATCGTTCCCGGGCTGGTACACGGCAGCAAACATGGTTGAAGGTATCATTGTAAGGAAGAACGCAAGTCGCTGAGTGGGCGGAAGTAAGATGAATGGGGAGGAGTGGAATTCCACTGCTTACTTTATACTGCACGGCGTCCGCAGCGGATCTCGCTGCACATTGCCTTGCCTAGCGCCGTTTTACCTTTCCGAACCAACTGAATTCGGTGCGATATAAAACCATCAACGGTGTTTATGACGAAATGCAGGTAGCTTCCGCTACTGAACACCGATCGGAATCAGAGTCTCGAAGAACCAGCAAGAAACACGCACACCATTCAAGACCAGAGGATACTTGCACCCCAGGAAGACGCATAATGGAGCAGGTACTCATTGCCACTTGGAATCGAGCGACGACAGGCTATGTATATGACCTGTGTGGATGGAGATTAAACGCCGACTAAGGAATTCATTCCACCACATCAGACGGTCCAAAGGGCGGCGGAAACAAATGGAATATGTACTTAGATGAATGTCGGACAACGGCGGGAAGGGCATGGCACATGTCGCAGAGTTGTCTGCCGGAGCGGAGAATGCAAGGAAATTGGACATATTGATCGGACAACTCCTCCTTCGTTCCGTGTTTAGAGGTGAGAGGTAGCCATGGCGAGGGTAAGAGCACGAGTTCGGCAGAAGCTTCACAGATACGGCGGCAAAAAAAAAGAAGATCAGTGTTCTTGGGATCCGGAAGGTAGATATGTAAATGAACAGGGATTGGCGCTAACCCCGACCAGCTGCCAAAAGAGTCTACAAACCAAAAAGTTCGCATTGCTCCCAACGGTGAGTTTGAAGTGTTGTAGTATGGTTGGATGTGACGCAACGAGCAGCTTGGGTAACAATTATTCTTGGCAAACGATAGCAGTAGATTACGCATCGGAAAGGGCGGGGAAGAACTCCATTATGGTCGGCACATGAAGGAGGTACCCTTCAGGGCGTGCAGTCCCTGCGTGCGCTCCTCCGTCATGGCTCGGCCCAACAACAGAAGATCGACGGAACGGAGATGATTCGAAATATCAGGAGACCCTGGGGATCGCGATTCGAGCATCGCTACGAGGAGCGTATCGTCGACACTGTAGTTACCCTCGAGAACGAGGTGCCCCAAATTTGGAAGCAGGGCGGTAGTCCCCGGCCGAACGGTCAGCAGCTCCAGAACCTTGTCTGTTACGGCCGTCGCGCTGGCCCCATGCACTACAGCCAGCGATTCGAGATCGGGGGAGTGTTCGAATAGCTGTTGAAGTTCCGCGATGAAGCCGGAGCAATTTCTGAGCGTCAAGCTCTTCAGTTGACAGCGCGATCGGAATAACAAGGCGGATATCCGGCCCTGGAGCGGGACCTGGAGCGGGAGAGCTATTATCTCGAGGGACTTGAGCGCCGGAGTCGTGAAGTAGTCGAAGAAGTCCGACGGGATAGAGGGGTCGTTGCGGAAATTGACCGTCAACGAGCGCAATCCAGGCAAGGTGGTGTGCGTCCAGTCGGGATAGACCTCGCCGGTGAACGTAAACGCCAGCGATGTCATGTTGGAGAAATCGAGGAGGTCTGCGGGGCTGAGGGCGCCGACAATATGTAATGAGGTGATTTGCGAGACCGGCACGCCATCGGGCGGAACGGTACTCTGGAGAGTCAGAGTGTGCAACCGCGGCGCGACCGCGAATTGTTGGTCAAACTCTGCGTCCATGTGAGGGAATTGCAGTTTCTCCAGACGCGGCAATCGAGATTGGAATCCATGGAGAGTGACGGATGACCAATGGGATCCAACCAGGCTGAGATTGCGTAGCCGTTCTGAATGGGCGGCAAGGAGGTCAAGCGCGTGCAAAGCGGGCCTGGATTTTCGAAACTGCTTCGTCGCATCCACTTCGAGCGTCAACAACGCAGCCTTGGATCTCACCAGGTACGTCTGCAGCCACGCAAGCGCCGCCGCTTCCGCGTCAAACAACGCAAACGAGAAGGACGCCCACAACGCCGCATGGTCGCAAGCAAGATCCCTCCATTCCTGGCACACTTGTGAAAGCAGCGGCACAATGCCTCGGCCAGCAGGTTCGAGCTGCTTCGGCTTCGCGGCCGTAAATATCTCGACCACGAGATCTACCGGAAGACGTCGGATCGGCGCTGCGCGGTAAGCCTCCAATGTGAGCGGAACGCGGAGAGCGACTTCCTCGCGCAGGAGGCCGTCCCGCTGGTGCTCCAAACGCTCTCGTGCGCCCACCACACGTTGGAGAGCGGATTTGGTGACAGCAATTTCGAGCCTGATGTCTTGCAGCCTCCCAATGCGAATAGGCTCGGCGTTGAGCAGGACCTCGGCAGCACGACTCTCCAGGCTGGCGATTGCCGTTTCATGAGCGTCGCCTTCGCACCATAGGCTTTTCAGCTTCTCTTCCACGTCCCGGAGTTGAGAAGCGGTTTGAATCAACCGGGACTCGGTCTTTCTCTGGTGGCCCTCGTAGAGCTCTTCGTCGGGCTTTGTATGTATCATGATCATCTGCACAGGAAGAACCATGAGTGGTAACAACTCGGCGCATCGCAAGCACGCACTGCGGGATACGTTTGTCGGGGGCACAAGCAGCGACCCCGTTGAGATGGATGTGTCGTCGAAGGGTCGAAGCGGGAGGAGATCAGTATCAAGGGCGGCGTTTCAAACTTGGAGTGTCGTTGTCATACTTATATTTGGCAGGGTCAGGGGCAGCTCACCTGATCAACTCCTAGTGTGGCGGAAGGGGTAACGTTTTTTTGGTTCCGGGCGCGCAGTAAGCTGAAAGGGGGAGCTTTTTCGAGTTGGACTGGGATGTTTGAATACTCGTCTGAGCGAGTAAAATGGACAATCTACTTGTAAAATTGAGGCGGGTCTTGCACGAAGATAAATCTCGTCAACAAGTGAATTTGGAGGGTTGCGGAAGTACGAAGTCCAAGCCGAAGCTAGCCGTCTCTGGGGCTGAAAGCGAGTGAACGACCGCCTTCAATCTGAGGTTCCTGGTCGTCGACTCGTTGCCGGCAATTTTCTATAATAGTCTATTGAGCGTTTGCTGCCAATTGGCTGCCGCTGTGCGGATTCAGATGCTTTTGTGAGGTATCTTGACTGAAAGGCGAGAGAGACTATATGTCGGAATGTCCCATTCTAGCAAGTCCGTCGACGAAGCAGACATGATGAGCATGATGATGGGGTTCTGTCGTGAGTCACAGAGTCACACGCTCGGTCCCGGCTGCGATGGTCCGAGTCACGGTCACAGCTCTTGTTACAAACCACAACATCGAACATCGTACTTGGCTCAAAACTTGGCTCGTCGTCCGCCTTAAGCCTGTTATGGATCACCTGCCACCAGGGCTGCATCCGGCTCTCCCACCCGAGTTGGAAAGGTATATCTTCGAAATCTGTGCGCTGTCGCGCCCGGTGGAGATCCCGACGCTCATGTTGGTCGCCTGGCGCGTTAAAAATTGGCATGTCGTCTTGCAACCCGAGGCGCGTATGCAACTGACTCCTGAGATATCCAGGGTTGAGCCTTTACTGTATCGCTCCATTACTGTCGGATATACCAAATCGCTAAAGGGTTATCCGATCTTTACCTGGGACACCCTGCTGGCAGCACTTCGCTCAAGGCCAACGGCATTCTTCGTGGCTAATGTGCGCCATCTGAATATATTCCAAGCCCTAGACCACCCGGAGACGGTGGGCTACGCCGAGGAACTCCTCAGCGTGTCCACCGGGGTGGAGAATTTGGCCATCTCCTCCCAGTTAACCAAAGAGTATGACATGATCGAGCGGGTTGCGCCATCCATGCCCCTGCGGCATCTTTACACCAAGCCGGCGCCGCTGTTTCGCACTTTCCCATCCACCCACCCTCTTTTCTCCCAGATCACGCATCTTGAAGTCAAAGCCAACGGCGGGGAGGAAGACATCATATGTGCGCGGCTGCCTCTCCTGCCCCGGCTCACCCACCTCGCCTTTGCGGACGCGCGGTTTGTTTCGCGTTATCGTGATCTTCTACTGGCGTGCAAAACCCTACGCGTTCTAGTCACTTTTTGGGTTTTCCGGCCCAGCGAGCGCACGTTCCGCATAGCCCTTGCGCAGGACCTGCGCGCGGTGTTTATGAAGCGGTCAATTCACCTCATGGACTGGCAGATGGGCATTCATACGGGCGTGGACTTTTGGAGTCGCGCAGAGGATTGGAATGCGCGGCGGCGCTCCGGGGAAATTGATGGTGCGGCTGTTCCTCTTTCTTCGTTCTTCACTGAAATGCGATTCCACAGCGCAAGAGTTCAATATCCCCGGGGATGAGAGTGCGCTGATTGAATAGGAATCCCACTATCGCATATCGTACTGTTCCAGCGGTGGCAATGAATGTTGTAGTGGCCTAAAGAATAAACACAGCGACACCACTCCCACATGACGGTAATCAATTTCGACGATACGACTGGCCACCTCGTACTAACTTACAAACTCAATATTCACATTCCACAAATCAAATCGGCCACCAATAGCAGGTTTCACATGAACTGCGTGAACCAACGAACGATGCCACTTGCGCTTTCCTCTTTGGTGAATCCTATGCCAAGGATCAGTTGGCATCCGTATCCAGATCCGTACTCGCACGACGGCGCAGGAAGGTATCCACGAATTCCACGCTCCACGGCGCGAACTCCGAAAAAAGGACACGTCCACTCACGCTCATATGCATCGTTCATGTTCCCGCGTAACGCGAACCCGTGCTCCACGCCTGAGAAGAGCTGGATGTGGAA
Organism: Mycena vitilis; assembly: GCA_029203975.1. Classification (NCBI taxonomy): domain Eukaryota; kingdom Fungi; phylum Basidiomycota; class Agaricomycetes; order Agaricales; family Mycenaceae; genus Mycena; species Mycena vitilis. The sequence goes on from JARGYF010000067.1 coordinate 363,542, forward strand.
CTTGCGCTTGCCCGCGGTGAGCAGCTCCTCGCCGCGGTGGCGTGCGGGAGGGGGGAATGTGTGGTCCGTCTCCGCGCAGGAGAGAAAGAGCGGCCCTATGTATGCGTTATCAGCAAGTATTTCGGGAGGAGACATGTGGAGTGAATTTTATTTGGGCCGTTATTTTGAGAGGCTGGGAAGCCGTCGGGGTGAATGGAGACAATGTACACGCACTTGCACAGTTGATAAAGTGGCTCTCGTTCAGAAACGCGGGATGACCGAATGCTCCGACGCCTGTGAGAAGAAAGTTCAACACGAAATGGAATAATTGGAAAGTCGTAAATCGGTACCCACATGCAGTATCGGACGATTCTGCGAGAGCGTCCATCACATATGGAGCCCCTGCGTCGCTTGCTGAGCTTCGTCGAAGCGAGAATAATAATGCACACCAAAGCAATATCCAACCGCGGCGTATTTAGTTTCCGGAGTGCCTGAATACATTGAATGAAAGGGTTGAAGCCAAAGATCACAGAGTGCCCACCAAATTGGGCCTTGAGTGCGTCAACCCATTTCGGAACGGCGACAGCAGCGAAAGCTTGGTACTTTGCCTTCCATTCGTCGAAATTGAACGTAGGGTCTGTCGTGACGTCGTTTCGATCCTTGCGATGCAACTGCACGGGGTCCTAAAATCTCCTTGAGTCAAAGTTCATACACTCAACACGAGACTGCATACCCCGCAGAGGTAGTCGATAGCTAGGACGAGGAACCCTACCAGAGGCGGATGTGAGTTATCTAATCCAATAATGATAGGAGGAGGCGTGCCTTGCGAGGCAAAGTAGTCGCACAGCAGCTGACCATTGGTGAAGATATCGATCCCCCACACGTCCGGGAAGTATCTAGATGGGGGATCTCAAATACAATAACACCGATTCCTGGATATCGCACAATATTACGCGGTTTTCCTGGGCAGGTGTGGGTGGGCGTGCGATGTACGTGTTGACTTCGGCGATGGGGATGAACTCGCCCTTGGGTGTGCCTTCATGCGGGAAGCAGTTGAGGCAGCAGTCGCCAGGCGGTTTAGCGAGCACTGGGTCTGACATGGGGAGGATAAGGGAGGGCTAGCGTGAGAGGTGCGCCGCTAAAAATGTTCCAGCGGAAGGCCGTGATCAGCTGTCCAATGTTGAATTGATCAGGTGCTTCGTTGGGAGCGCCGACAGCGGCCCCGCTTCATTGAATGCCGTGGAGTTGTGCCTGAACGTTTCAAGCCTTGAAGCGACTTGCTTTTGACCTCCACCCTCTTCACCTTTCCCCCATCATGGCCACCGTTGAGGGACTCACGCGATCCGACAGCGTCACGACAGCGACCTCTTATGCAACAGACATCGAGAAGGAGAAAACCGCCGCACAACCGCCTGCACAAGCTCTCACGGCGATAACAGAGGGTGAAGAGGAGGATAATGTCGGGTACACCATGTACAGACAGGGTCTGGAGGACAACCATGAGATCACAGCGAAGGAGAATAGTACCATCCGGTGGCGCGTCGACCTCATAATTCTCCCGATGTTCTTGGTGACGCAGACGCTCCAATTCCTGGACGTGCGTCTTTGCTCCCTCCGTAGCCGCCGCCCTTGACCATTTTCTCTCAGAAAACTGCCCTGAACTATGCTAATCTCTTTGGATTCCAAACTGCGCTGAAGTTGGAAGGAAACCAGTTCAAGTGTGTTCAGACATTCGTCGTTGAACTTGATTTCTGAATGGTTCCAGCTGGCTATCTGGCATGTAAGACACTTCACGTTAGCTGTACAATACTCTTATCTCGCGCAGGGTTTATTTCGGCTACGCTGTGTCGCAGTACCCCACACAGGTCCTCATCGGAAGGTTTCCAGCGCAGAGAATACTCGCTATCACGATATTTATGTGGGGCCTCTGTGTTTTGACGAGTCGGCATCCTTCCAAAGCTGCGTTTGGTATAATCTGACCCTTGAACATTCTCAAGTGTCGCAATGCACGAACTTCAAGACCGCGATGATCAACCGATTTGTTCTCGGCATGTTTGAGGCGTCTGTATCTCCAGGCTTTACGCTGATGACGTGCGTAGTTTCGATGTCATGGGCTTTTTTATCCTTACTTGTGTCCTCAGGGGATGGTGGTACACACGCGTCGGTGACCTGCCTATTTGCTTCCTCCTTTGGTGTTCAATTTTCCCCAGCACGAAATTCCACTCCGACAATTCATATGTACGTATCTCTTCACGGAACGGTTCTTCTGCTTAGCTTATGACGGTTGGCCTCAGGGTATTCCGGACTCGGTAAGACCGTTCGGAACTTCATAAAACCCGCATTCTCATAGGCTACTGGTAGGATGGGGTGGCGTTATCGGCAGCTAGTGAGCGTTCCTGCTTATAATTTGATTGCCTTTGCGCCTAACATCTCAACGCCAGTGTCTCCAGTACCAATCCACGTCATTTGCTGGATCTCACTGACATCGGATCCAGCCGGAATTTCCAGGATCAGTCCAACCGCACCGGGCCCCGAGAAATGGCAATACATGTGCGATCCTCTCCATTCCTCGATTCAATTTATTCATTGGAATGCAGCTTCTACATCCTCGGCGGAGTGACCATGGTGTGGTCGTTTGTTATTTTGTTCTTCCTCCCTGACTCACCTGTGCGTATCTTTTCTTTCAATGCCTTGGGAGGAGGTTCGGACTTTTGCTCATCAAAACTCAACCAGGCCTCCGCGCGGTTCCTGAGTCCACACATGCGTGTCCTGGCTGTGCAGCGCGTCTCTGCTAACCAGCTCGGGATTAAGAATAAGAAATTCAAGCGGGAGCAGGTCATGGTCGCCGGTCCGTGGTACCTGGATGATTCCCTACTCGCGAGACTGATACCAAATAGTCAAGGACGTCAAGATCTGGATTCTTTTTGCTTCTGTATTTGCCGCAGCCATCCCAAACGGCGTTGTCAGGTAGGTGCCCGCCTCTGGGCTCTACTTGAATGATACTGAGCAATCCGCCGCAGTAATTTCTCCTCGGTCATCATGTGCGTGTTTCCCATGCATACTTATTTGAACCAAGCGCGAATTTGATCTCCCTCGCCAGCAAGGACATGGGCTTTTCAAGTGCGTTCCGGGCTTAGTATCAGCTCAACTCCTGTCTGAGCGCCGTTCTTCAACAGCGACTAAAACCACCGTGCTCAAGAGCGTCGGCGACATCACACAGATCGTGGCCCTTGTCATCGGCGGTATCATCACTCTCAACTTCGAAAACAGTGCGTCTCACATTTCTCTGCCTCGCATGCAATGACAAAATCCTCCCCTACAGCTCGCCTGATCGCTACCACATGCGCAAACATCATCTGCGTCGTCGCAGCTGCATGCATGGCGTATCTCCCGCGGCACCTCGTTTGGCAACGGCTCGTGTCGTTCTGGCTCGTCAACTGCCAGTCCGTTGGATTCGTGCGTCCACGAGAGTATAACTCGCAGCTTGGGTTTAATCTTAAGCCAGGCGGTGAGTTTGGTGATGGTGTCGTCGAACATGGGAGGATATACGCACCGTGTAAGCTTGCAAACATGCGTGGATGTGTCCGTTTATTGACTGGCGCAATACAGACAATTGCATCTGCCGTGATCTTGTGTGTGAGATTGAACATTGTGTTGAATTGCGATTAATCTCTGCCGCAGCACGGCGTATTGCTTCGGAAATGTCGCTGGACCGTTTGTGTGAGTGCTTGCCGGTCTCACATTCCCCATTATGACTTATCACCTTCCTCACCTTAGCGTGTAAGAAACCCTGTTTTGTTCAACCCTGTTTTGTTCTGAGAGCAGCCTTGAAATCCTTTCATATTCAGCAAACAATCGCAAGCGCCATTCTACGTGCGTCCCGTTGATTTCATGCACTGCGTGTCCAAATTGAGGTTCCGACAGCAAGACGCAACAGCCGGCCTCCTTGCTGGATACACCGTAAGCACATTTTCGACCCCATCCTACGACAAGTGTCTCACCTCTCATCGTCGTACAGATCAAACTTGTTTGCCAGATTGTCCTGTTCTTCTAGTACGTCCATCTAGCCCAGATTCAATGAGTGATACTCATTTGGATGGAGCATGTACCTGAGCAACAAGCGGCGCGATAAGAAGTACGGCCCACCGGACGTCGCGGCATCCAAAGAGGCCGGGATGCAAGATAAGACCGAATTTGAGAACAAAGTTCGTCTTGCCCACTTGAAGCCTGTGTTTTCTCGCTAATGGTCTGAGTAGGATTTCCGTTACGTTCTGTGAATGCGATTTTGTAAAGTAGCAATTATACGAAAAGCATTCGTGGACTCAGAATACTTGATCAATAACGGGTACGAGTATAACATGTGGGAGAAGGGGATATCGGGGGGAGATAATGCCTTTCCAAGTCGCATTGCACACCCGTCTATGCCGGTGCACTTTGGCAGTCTTGCGGTGGGATATAACCTTTCATATCGGACTTGAACGCCTTCCAGTCCAGGGCGCATCGGGCAGAAGGTTTCAGAGGATCCATTGGGGCAAGGTCAAGGTTGTGAACCTGAGTGGCATCAGCTAGTGCGGGAGCTTCCTCTTTTGAGAATGAGAACTCCCGTTGTCTCTCTCGCTTTCCTTTCCTGAATCGTAGCTACAACGCGCTTTCGGAAAGGGCTTTGTGGGCCGGGGTGGCTTTGACTAAGCTAACTCTAAGAGCTTTGCGGCCAACTTGCGGCCAACAAAGGTTTGGGACGCCGTTGGGACGCCGTGACGCTTTCGAAACGGCTACACAGTTACGCAGAATTTATCTGATCCTGGATGGATTAGCAATATGAAGCATCCAGTGGTGAACGAACTGCGGTGGTGGTGGTCAGGAGCAAGTGCTGATTACGCTTTCAAGTCTAATACTCGCAAGCACGCGTAAACTTTCCCACACTTTTTCAGACTCTCTTCCTACTCTCTCGTCGCTTCCGAACCAAGTCCTTAAGGAGGGCGTACATTCGCCGAGCGGACTGTAGGCTAAGTCCCGCTAAATTTACCTTTCATACTTCAGGCCTGCGAGGCTCAGTGGAGCATTACACAGACGGTGAGCTGCATCCACAAAATATCGGCCACAGTCACTTGACAAGCCTATCGTGGCAGATCCACCTTACGTCGATGGCACCCGCGCTAAACGCAGCAGACCTCTTGCCCGGCATCTTCTCTCCAGGAATCGATCAACTCCCCATCGAGCTTCTCGTCGAGATTTTTGCTTACTGCCGAGATTCCTTCGCACCCGATTTCTATGATATCGACACCGACACGGTCGCGTTTGACACGGAGATAGCCCGCCTGGCGCAAGCGCCGCTACTCCTTGTCTCGTGTGTGTGTTCCAAGTGGCATACAGTCACACTGGGCACGCCCCTCCTGTGGTGCACCATCGAGCTCGACGCCGTGCTCTGGGACACCCCAAGCCATAGTGCAGATGCGATGAATCTACTCCTAGAGGCGCTAAACCGCGGAGGCAGCTTGCCACTCGATATCTCACTGACCGAATGCGTCGTCCATCCACTTCCTCTCGTTGTAGTCCACGTGTTGGCCATGCACTCGCGGCGCTGGCGGAGTTTTGAGTGTCCTATCTCTGTGATTGACACCTTTTCTTCGATAAAGGGCCATCTTCCACGCCTCGAGCATCTTCAGATCGATCTCGCCAGTTCTCCTTCATCACCGGCGCTGGACGTCTTGCACCCGCTGCCCAGTTTGGCATACCTCAGTTTTCCTGGGCCATTTCCTGCCTCCGACATCCCGAAACTGCCACTGGAACAGCTATCTGTGCTCAGATACACAGAGATTGCACATCTGGAGATGAACCAGGTTCTATACTCGCTGTCGCGTCTTCGGGAGGCAGCTGAATTCCGTATGGAACTGATTTTATGGGCTGCTCTGCCGGAACAGCTCCGCGTAGAATATCCGCACATAACCGCGGACGTCTCAGTCTTTTCTATCGAATTCCTCGACCACTTCGAGCACGACCATTCACAGTTGATGCTTGGAAGTATCTTCGCCAACCTGACACTACCGCTCCTTCATGTTTTGGAGCTCGAGGCCCAGGAGTACCCCCGATACCCCATCGCATGGCCCCACAGCGACTTCCTCTCGATCTGCCGCCGCTCCTCATTCGACATGCACCTCCGAAGACTCGAAATATACGATGTGGTTCTCACGGAGGTACAACTTCTGGAGTGTCTCTCGGCTCTTCCCGTGTTGGAGCGACTGGCGATTTCCGACCACCAGCCAACAGCGGGTGGCTTCGATGGCGACCAACTCCTAATCACCGACGCTCTCCTCTCGAAACTCGTCCGTACGCCCGACGGCACGTCTCTCGTTCCCCGCCTTTTCTCCCTTGGCTTCCAGACGGTCATGAGGTTCGACGACCACGCATTGTTGGCGCTGGTCGTGTCGCGGCTGGCCGCCCGGAATGCGAACGGCTTCAGGTTAGAACTGGATTGGCTGCCTGGGCGTGAACGGGCGGTCGATGAGTATGTCCTTGGGCAGTTTGACGGATTGAAAATCGCCACGCGACGGAAATTCGAGTTTCGGATGTCGGCGGCGGAGAGCCAATGGGCCTGAGTCCCAGGAGCCGCAACTAATCTTATTCGATTTGAGGTATGGTGAGTCATCCCATTGCGTTCACGCATGTGTTCCATTTTCGCTCATACGCGAACTAGGATTCAATACACGGACGATATCTCTATTATTTTACGTGCGTGTATGAAAGCTTACCTCCGAACACCTTTCTCACTCGTTGTGTCCTGGTTTTGCCGATTCAGTGCTCTGTACAAGGCTTGCAAATACAATATATCCATCTGATCACAGCAACGACGAAGAATGGGAACACCCTGCGTCTGGAAACTCTAGACCGCCTGAGACTGGGACACCGCAACATGAACGTTAACCGACTGGTCGGCGTTGACGGTCGTGTGCGTAAGAATTGTTGTTGAGCCGACCCAGTCAGGTCCCAGCGCCTTCGCCCTCGCCACTTTCAGGATATCCGTCTCATTCCCGCCATGCCCCGTAAGCTCCCCAATACTGCTAGCAACCATCTTCCGGACCATGCCATGCTGCAGTAGACCTGAGCCAGGTAGCTTCGGGAGGTTGTGCGAAATGCCGATCCGGGAGACCATCGAAGTAGTGACGGTGTCAGCTTCGTCGTCGTCAGCGTCCTTGAGACCGTGGCTCGTGGCCCACTTGCGCAACTGGGCGCGGAAGCCCGCGTTCGGATGCGCGATGCTCCGGCGGTCTTTCGTATACGCGATTGCCTCAGCGGCGGTGAGGCCCTTCGCGGCAATGAGATATGCGCAGACAACGGAAATGCTACGACTCAGGCCGCCGAGACAGTGGACCTGATTCCCAACGCAATGATCAGCCGGTGAAATCGACGGAGCCCAGGAGCACGTACCAGGACCTTGGTCCCTTCCTCTGAAAGCGCATCCCGGATGAACTTCGTCGTCGCCTCGAAGTGGTCCGATATGTCGGCGATGGGCAAGTCCACGATGCACACATGCATGTGCGCGATTTTGCCACTGACGATGGGCGGGATTTCGCACACGCTCACGACGTGCGTCACACCCAACGCGTCTAAGGCATCCCAATTCTGCGCTACGAACCAGTCCGCGACGAAGACGCGGGGCGTGATCTCGCTGGTTACAATGGTTCCCATCCCCGCGTGCAGAGCCGTAATCGGGTTGCGCTTCAAAAGAGACGACACGGATGGGGATGCGGTGGCGATTAGGGAGGACATGCTGAGAGGGTGAAGAGCTGAGGTAAGAACCGATTCTGTGAGTTCCTTGACCAGCAAAGTCTTTATGTTAATAATCGGCGTGCATTTCAGCTGTCGAGATCAGCTGGGCGCACATTTCAACTGTCCACTTAATCGGCAACGATTCACTGCCGCCGCGGGCGCCGGCCAGTTCAACTGGCTTCGGCTCAGGAATATCTCTGCTCACCGTGCTGCTCTTCAAGTCGAATGAGTCAATTATCCGCAATCAAATTTGACGCCGGGAAATCGACTCTGGCGTGTGCGCGCTGTGGGGAGAAAGGCTGAACCACACTGAACCATCAACATTTCTGCTGTCTTCAGATTTCCCAGTAGTGCGGCTGTGCTCGGCCTTTGCCGGACATCTCCCCACGGTTCCGTCGCGATTAATGTTGGACGAAGTTTCTCATGGAAGGCAGTTCAAGAAAAACCCTAAAGAGAGGGAGCTTGAGGCATCGCCTGTGCTTCAAGGAATAGGACCATTCACAGTTCAGGATTCCCGGCCACGAACAGTGTAGCAGCTAGCTTACCTTCAAGCGGCCGACGAATTTATTTTCCCGATTTTCAACCCTGGGGATTCAACACGACACCCTCAATCGCGGCAGCGGGACGCCTCCTTGGTTCCCATGGTAGCGCCTTTCTTCCGCAAGCGCAACCGTCGCCCCTTTGGGAGGGTTCTGACGTCGACAATGACGGTTCGTCAACTTTTCGAAAAACCCTCGCCTGCACGTTCACCGACACAACAAGCACGTTCAGAAAAGCCGGGTCGAAAACAGGGATCAGAGGAGTACAAAAGATGTATAAAAAATCTATGGTGATACTGATCACACATCCAGGTGTTACTGTAATTCCGAAATTGTACACATTTTTCAATCTCATCCTCACTGTCTGCGTAGCTAGACCCGTCCATCAGGCTCATTTACTTGCAGCTCGGCGTCTCCCCACTCACCAACCGTTCGATTGCGGAACCGGAATCAATACATATAGACTTCCCATCAACCCCTATGTGAATCACCGCGATGTTCTGTGTCGTAAGGACATAAAATGAAGAGCCCCCGGATGCGGTTTAAAATTCCTTTCCCCTTACTCCTCCTCGAGCTCACCGCACCATGCGTCCCGCCGCTTTCGTTCTCTTCCTCTGCAGTCTTTTCTCCGTTCTGTCCTCCACGGCGGGACACGATGCAGGCGATGACCCTGAGAGGGCTGCTGCCGAAAATGTCTGCGTCTATGACCGGCGGAGCGCGCTTGAGAGGCGCGCGGATGGCGATCCTGGTGGAGGGAGCGTGGGCGTCGACGTGCGTCCGTTCTATGCTAACCGCCGACTCCTTTCTTATCTTTCCCGGATACCTAGCTGCCGAACGTGGGTCTGACGCTGGGTAATATCACAACCAAGCTGGGCAACATTAACCTTACGTGCGTCGCGCCACTCTTCCCCTTCACGAGTCATTTTAAAGGGTAATCCTCCTCTGCAGCGTCACGAACGTCACCATCTCCGTGGGCAGTATCGAGTGAGTTATGGTTCGCCTACCTTTCGGCCTTCACTTAAAGAATATATTCGCGCGGTGCAGCATCGAAAATATCGACATCGGGAACATCACCATCATTGTCTCCGTGCCCCTGCCGGGCGCGAGCCCCGTCAAAGCCTTCAGCGCTTCCGTGGGTGTCTTCCCTCCTTTCCCGCTCCTCTTCCCACATCATATTTACATTCCCACCCCCTAGTCTGCCGCGAGCTCAATTGCTACGAGCACCGCCAGCGGAACCTCCACCAACTCCCCCGCCGTCTCGGTCACGCAAGCCGCCACCAGCATCAGTGGCATGCAGCGCGTGAAGCGGCAGGACTCGGGCTCCTCTCCTCCCGCGAGCACGACTACCCCCGGATTGCCGTCGCTGCCGACGGTGACGGTGGGCGGTGGGAGTGTTAACGCGGGGGCTGGCAATATCGATACGGATATTGGGAATATCACGATTTTCGTGGGGAATGTGAATGTTAGCGTTGGGGATGGTGCGTGTCCCAGTCTATTTTTCCCTTTCGTTCTGCCTCGATATACTGACTAATTTCAACGCAGTCAAAATTAAGAACGTCACCATCGGAAACATATTTGTTCTCGTACAAATCGGACAGCCCGATGTGCGTTCCTCCATCCATCCTCTTTCGCCTCCCTCCGCCCTCCGCAACTGACCGTCAATCATACAGATTACCGGCGCCCTCGGAAACCTCACCAACGCGCTCGAGGGCACCGGCCCCGTGCAATAGTTGCGTTTCTGACCGCCTGTTCTATGCCCTCTCTCTTTTTCTGGGTCGAAACAAAATGCACTTGTAATTACCACACACACACGATTTATTTGGAGGTATCCTGGCAAGTCCTCGTTTATGCCTCGGTTTTATGCGAGTCATTTCGATTCCTCTTTTCTACGAGCGAAGCCCCCACGTTGTGCGCTGGCCGACTCAGCGCTGGCCAATCAACGGTGCGATATCAGGCTGATTTCATCGCGCATTGTCAGATTCGCATCCAGACAAACACCGTCTCCGTCTGCGCATTCGCTTCAAAATTCGACGCCGACGTTGAATAACTTGATATGAGCTTTCTACGGAATGCCTTGGCATTGATAACCTAACTTGCATTGCTTTGTCGTAACGAAGGAAAGGGGGCTGTCACTTTTTCAAAATTTCAACCATCCGCTGTGGTATGAACAATCAATCCCTTCTTTTTTTTTGCCAAACCCGCACCGGCCGACGCACACTCGCCAACGCACACTCGCACCTGTGCGCTGCCTGCTCATTACTTGATCAAGTGGCCGCGTAACTTGTGGGGAACAGATGACGTCAGGGCAATACAGTTCCAACCCTTGCGAGCCCTTGCGTTACCTTCCGGGTTGGAAAACAGGTTCGCGGTCTCGCTTCTCAGCCTGACTTCCGTTTTCCCGTCGTTGCCATGCTATACCAGGGAAAATGTGTACACATCTTGATGCGAGGCGCAAAAAACCCCGAACATACATGACGTAGGGAGTTGGTATTGGCTCACCATTGGGCCCGGATTCCGGTGCGTTTGTTCTGCATCTCTGCGCGACCCGTATCCTGACTTATCCCAAATTGTTCCAGGAAGCCTCTCATCCTGCTTTCACGTTGTGCCTTCCCGTGGAACCCCGCTTGTCGTCTCAGTGTCTAAACCGGAACTAAATCGGAATCAGTATAGATGTTCATCAAAAGGGAAGCCGAGCATGATTGCGATGGTACTTACGTGACCGGGTAACCAGAAGAATAAAAACGCGCTCTGAAACGTCCCCTCACCCAATTCTGACCCACACCATGCGTCCCGCCGTCTTCGCTCTTTTCCTCTGCAGTCTTTTCTCTGTTCTGTCCTTCTCGGCGGGCCACGATGTTAGGGACGAACCTGAGACTGTCTGCGTCTACGACCGGCGGAACGCGCTTGAGCGGCGCGCGGACGGCGATGATGGGGGGTCTGTGGGAGCCGACGTGCGTTTCGTTTCCCAACCTCGAGGCTCCCACTTATTTCCTTTCAACACAGCTCCCAAGCGTCGGACTGACGCTGGGGAACATCACGACCAAGCTCGGGAACATCAACCTTACGTGCGTCGCGTTATTCTTGCGTTCACACACATTCCAACAACTCTTGTATTCCACCAACAGCGTCACGAACGTCACCATCTCCGTGGGCAGCATCGAGTGCGTGCCCAAGCCCATCGACGTCCGCCGTATCCCTTCGCTGACATGAATTTTTTGCGTGCGCAGCATCGAAAACATTGAGATCGGGAATATAACTGTCATCGTCTCGGTGCCCCTCCCAGGTGCAAGCCCCGTCAACGCCTTCAGTGCGTCCGTGCGTCTCTTTCACTCCTCTCAGGCTCTGTCTCTCACAAACAATTCACCAGTCTGCTGCGACATCCATCGCGACCAGCACCGCAAGCGGCACGTCCACCGTCTCGCCCCCTGTGTCCGTAAGCCAAACCGCCGGCAACTTCATGCAACGGGTCAAGCGGCAGGACTCGGGCTCCTCCGCCCCAGCAAGCACCACTACGCCGTCCTTGCCATCAGTTACGGTGGGCGGTGGCGACGTCAATGCGGGGGCGGGTAATGTCGATACGGAGATTGGGAACATTACGATCTTTGTGGGGAATGTGAACGTTAGCGTTGGGGATGGTGCGTGACTATTCCGACTTTCCCGCTGTCCTCATGTCTCATTTACAAATTCCCTCATATGATTTGACAGTCAAAATCAAGAACGTCACCATCGGGAACATTTTCGTCTTAGTCCAAATTGGACAGCCTGACGTGCGTTTCCTGTGTCCTCCTAGATCACAGACCTAGTTGTTGATATTCCGCGACGCACAGCTAACGGGCGCACTCGGTAATCTCACCAACGCGCTTGAGGGGACCGGTCCTTCAAATTAATCGGGAACAGGGAGACCCCGGGCCGTACGATACCAGCAGCGGAGAACGAACGCTCAGGGCTATAGTTGTTTGATTTCTTCTGAGAGGGATGGACTGAATCAAAATCACAGTTATGTATTTCTATCCAACGCACACACGATTTATTTTACCGCTGTTTATGTATCGATTACTCGTCATAAGGCACTATGAGGCTGATACGGGATGCTTCCTTCGCCTTCAATCCAACCGAAGCCTGACAAGCGCCGCTATTGTGTCCATGACTCATCCCGATTAGGTCACAATAAAACACCATGGACCCACAGAGAAGTGTGGCAACACGAGTTGATCTTGCACCACCATGTCTTCCATCGACGCTGCACCTCCGTTTACGCTCGACGGTCTCTGCAGCCCGGAACACAGAGCAACATACCCATGGTTCTACGAGAATGAAAACTTGATGAAGGAAGGCAGATTGCTCCCTTCGGAATTGTTCTGGCGCGACCAATATGTATGGCTGAAAGAAAGTGGCTACCTGCTCCGTCCTCGCTACTCGCCCCAGTGGTCTGCCTCTTGGAAGGGGACCGATAAATATCCGACGGACTGCGAAGACGGTGTTGTGCCCCTGGTATGTACATCCTTATTCCATCCTAGCCTCTGGACGTCTTGACTAAACTCTGTGCAACGACAGCCAAGTTTTTTGATGGACGCGACTCGGATCTCGGATGGCCTCCATGTTGTGCTGAAGCGGGGTGATCGGCTGGACCAATCTGTCGTTGCGGCGGGGGAAGCCCAGATATTCCGGAAGGTGTCCTCTGAGCCCCTAGCCTCGGAACCCGCAAACCACTGTATTCGCCTCCTTGAGATTCTGCAAGTCCCGCACCAAGCGAGTACGGACCTCATCGTGATTCCGCTCCTGCTTGACTGGGAGAGATTTCACTTCCTAACGATTGGGGAGGCGGTCTCGTTTTTCTCCCAAATCTTCGAGGTTAGTAGTCCTGCATTGGTCGAAGAGTTGCAGGAAATCAATTGTCATACAGGGACTCCAGTTTATGCATAACCATAACATCTGGCATGGGTGCGTCTCTTTTTCGTTTTCCGGCAATTGTTGCTTCAACGCTTGGCTGCCCTCAGCGATTGCAAGGGTAATAATATCATGATGGATGGGTCACCAGTGTTGCGGGATGTACCACACCCGTGGCGCTCAGACATGGCCCGAGACTTCGGTCGCGGCCTCCGCCCACTTCGAAGTCGCACCCTGCATCCTGTGAAATATTACTGGATAGACTTCGACCTTTCCGGTGAGCATGACCCATCCGTTGGCCCTCCCCTCGTGGAGCCTGGATACGGCGGAGTGTCGCATGTGCCCGAGTTTGCATTCAAGGACCAGAAATGCAATCCCTTCGCCGTGGACGTTTGGTGTTTGGGATTCATGATTCAGGCCCAATTCACACAGGTGCGTAATGTGGCTCTGTCCATTATCAGAGCTGTACTGACTGCGCTTCAGGGATACGATGTGTACTCAGCGAAAAAGATGCAAGGGTTCGAATTCATGGATGAATTGGTGGCGAACATGATGCAGAATGACCCGGCCAAGCGGCCCAGCATGGACGAGGTTGTGCGCCGCTTTTCTCAGATCAAGGCGGGACTCAGTAGCTGGAAACTTCGCTCGCGGTTTACATCGGAGAAGACGTTCGGAGTTGGGCAGTCGACAATATACTGGGCGCGCCAGCTGTATTTCATGGCATTATTTCATGGCAAGCGGGTACCAGCGATTCCCACTCCTTGATTCAGACTCCGGGTCTACGTGCCGCTATTGTTTCTCTCACTTGTTGATACCACTATAAAACTACAGTCACTACGAATTGATGCACAGAACGCAGACTGATGGATTGCTGCCAAGAAATAGTCCAACGACATTCAGGAAAGAGTACATAGCCTACACATTCGAAGGCATAGAACCTGTGTCATGCACTAGGCGGCCGTCAGAACTTTAGAGTCAAAGCCGACATGTCCAGGCTCACAATGTTCCGAGAGAGCACCCCGACCACACGCCATTGCTTGATAAAGGGGGCGTCCCATGACAACCGAGGCTGCCGGGCTGCAAGGATCCAAGCCTTTCGCTTCGTGAAACTGACGGATTCCGGCGTAGACGCTACCACCCCACGACCGTTCGAAACCCTCCATCCCAAATATAATATCCGGGAAACCGAGTTTTCGGGCCTCCTCTGGGATCAAAGCTTCACCTCCCAGTGGGTCGAGCGACCAATATGCTGGACAGTCGGGAATTCGAAAGGAGCCTGGTTCGCCTGATTGAAAGTCGGCTAGAGAGCAGAGAAATAGATAACCTGGTGGCAAATAGGCGGTTGAGGTAGAAAATGTAAGCTCGTACTCGACATATTCTACAAAGGCTGGGAGACTCGGAACAGAATCTGTAAATGCGCGGAAGGCGCAATACCTCAGTCTCCCGCTATGTGGGATCAAAAGACTATCATTAAATACCTGTAAATGCGCGGAAGGCGCAATACTACAAAATAGGTAAGGTATGATAAGAAATGTAAGTAAAGGACTCACCCTCAGTCTCCCGCTATGTGGGATCAAAAGACTGAGGGCGTCGAGATGGAATGTAGGGTTTATATGTAAAGTACACGTACACCGTCTCACGGTGTCAATTCTTATCAAGGGTATCGATGGGCCGGAGGCCGGGGCGCAGCCTGGGAGAATTCATTTCCTGACACCCCCACTCGACCCAGGCCGTAGTCCCATTGAGAGACAGAACTTGAGGTGTTTGTCATGTGGTAGAGCCTTGGTAAAAATGTCTGCTACCATTTCCTCTGTCGGGTACCAGAGAACAACACATTCACCGTGGCGAACTAAGTCGTCTCGCACAAAGTGGTATTTGCGCTGTATGTGTTGAGTTCGTGCACGATACTGTGGGTCTTGAGACAGGATGATTGCTGCTCGGTTGTCACACCGCAATTCAGTGGGGTCGTGTTGTCTATGTCCGAGCTCATCAAAGAAGGAGCGCAACCACGCCAAATGTTGTCCAGCATTTGCGAGTCCAATGTACTCGCTCTCGGTTGAGGATAATGCCACCATGGACTGTCTGCGGCTTGACCAGCCGATTGCTCCACGACTAGCAATAAAAACATAACCTGAGGTTGAACGAGATGTATCTCGATCACCGTTCCAGTTAGCATCACTGTAGCCGTAGAAGTTCATGTCCATGCTCAGATCGGCCCCATCATAGTGTAAGGCCAAATCCCGTGTGCCCTTGAGATATCGAAGCAGACGTTTAGCAGCAGCCCAGTGAATGCCTTTGGGATTTGCACTGAAGCGTCCTAGGACTCCAACAGTATGCGCAATATCAGGGCGAGTACCCAGCATTGCATACATGCAGGATCCAACCACACTTTGGTATGACACAACAGGTCCATCTGTAACGAGAGCCATTTGTGGCATTGTCTCATCACTTTCAGGGTCAAAAGCACTGAGGTCAGTGCCTGTTGCCATCGGCGTGAAAACCGGCTTGCAATCTGACATGCCGTAGCGAGCAAGAACCTTATCAATGTATTGATGTTGGTTGAGAGCTATTGTGTGCTTTTTACGGTCACGGACAATCTCGATGCCAAGTAGATACTTAGCTGTCCCCAGGTCTCGCATTTTGAAGCTGGAGGAGAGCATTCCCTTAATTTTCTGGGAGAACTCCTTGGAAGTGGCAGCTAGAAGAAGGTCGTCCACATAGACTACGACGAAACATGTTTGTTTGCCCTCTTTGTAAACATAGAGGCAAGTTTCGGAGTTCAGTCGATGAAACCCTAGTTTCAGAAGTTTGGCATCAAGTGTCCGATTCCAAGTTCTTCCTGCCTGCTTCAGTCCATATAAGGATCGCTTCAGACGCCAGCAATGACCATCTGGGATTTCTACGGGGCTTGGAGGCATCAAGTAGATTTCCTCTTCAAGTTTCCCGTTGAGATAAGCTGTGGAAACATCCATTTGCTCAAGCTCGAGGTTGTACTTTGCAGCAAGGGCACATATGATGCGAACAGACTCCAGGTTAGCGGTAGGAGCAAAGACCTCTTTATAGTCAATGCCTTCCTTCTGAGTGTCTCCTCGAGCAACAATCCGAACCTTGTACCGAGCTATCTGACCTTTTTCATTGGTCTTGACTTTTGGTACAATTTTGGACTTGATAGGTTTAACACCCTCAGGAATTGGAACAACATCGTAGACATCATTCTCCTGGAATCCTGCAAGCTCTTCGTTTAGTCCAGCAACCCAATCATCAGCATTGGGACCATTCATGGCTGCATCCCAGCTGACAGGATCAAGTGGGTGTTGCTGCGCAGACAGTGCTTCGGCAATGACTTCATCAAGGCTGGCGAGGAGAACAGCTTCTGCAGGATCATCAAGTTCGGGTTCGGGTGAGGATGGCACATCATCTTGTGCTTCCCTCCGTGCGGCAGTCTCAGCTTCACGTTGAGCTTTTGACTGTGATTGTGGCCCTTGTGCAACCCGCTCATATTCAGCATTTGGATTTCTTGCTTGGACACGAGTGCGAGTGCTTCTTCTGGAGGGTTCAGATCTGACACCAGCAACTTTTCGAAGTGGCGGATTTCCTCTCTCAGAAGGGTGTGCAACAGATGGGGCTTCATCTGGCAATGGCAATGGATCAGCCTGAGGTGGACTGTCCATTGGTGGAGGAACAGATATTGGAGTAGCCCCCACTGAACCTGGATCAGGTTGTAGTGGAATGTCTGTGTCATCATCGGCATCATAATAGGAGGTAGCTCGAGGCAATAGACTCTGAGAGACTCTCTCGAAATGTTCCCGAGAAGTAAATTCTGGCTCCAGTGGAGGTTGTACCATAATAGACGATGGATCATCGTCATTGAATCGGACATGTCTCGAGGTGATGATGTTTCCGTAGGTACCATCCTCATTTATCACGAGCAAGTCATAGGCTTTACTTCCTTCGTGGTATCCGACGAAGACACAGCGTTTAGCCTTGTTTCCGAATTTCTGTCTGTGGCGCTTCTCCTTTGGAATCAAGGGATATGCGCGGCATCCAAATCGGTGCAAGTGATTTATGTCCGCTGGTCGATCGTATAGTATCTCGTGAGGAATGCGATAACCCTGTGAGGATGTGGGAGTTCGATTTATTGTGTAAGCGGCTGAAAGGAGAGCCAATTTCCAGAATTTGCGAGGTAGCCGGGAATCAATGAGCATAGTTGTAGCCCGAGTAACGAGAGTTTGATTCATTCTCTCAGCTACACCATTTTGTTCAGGTGTATATGGTGCTGTTACCTCATGTATGATTCCTAGCCGTTTGAATTCAGCCTCCATTTCCTTGGATGTGAACTCTCCTCCTCCGTCAGTCCGGAAGAATCGAGTCCAGCCTTCACCGAACTCCCAATTTGCAATGTGAGCCCTGAAGTGAGCTTCAGTGTCTTTTCGCCATTGTTTTATGCGGCTATAGACTTCAGACTTTTTCTTTGCAAATAGGACCCACACATTAGATGCGGAATGATCGACAAGTACAACCCAGTAGCGATATCCGCCAGGGGCTTCTGGTGTCACTGGCCCTCCAACATCACTCGAGATAATATCCAAAGGACCACGAGCTTTGGTTCGGCTCTTGGAAAACGGTAGTTTCTTCATTTTCCCAATAACACAAGCTTCACAGAACTTTGGTATGCCTGTCAAAGAAGTAATCTCTCCGAGCCGTCCTTTGCTCACAGAATTCTGAAGCAATTGGAAATTTGTGTGTCCCGATATTTTGTGGAGGTGATTGATGTCCATTGCAAACAAAGCATGTGGATCCTGACTCAGTGGAGTGCAATCCATGTGATAGAGACCTTTCTTTTGTTTGGCCTCAATCATGCGCTTCCCTTTGGGATCTCGAATGATACATCCGTCACCCTGGAAAATGCACTGATATCCTGCTTTAGCTATCTGCTGGACAGACACAAGTGTAAGCCCAAAGGATGGGACATGCAATGCTCGCCGTAGAGACAGTTCAGTCATTCCTTGCTTTGTTTTGCAAGAGAACCGTAATGTCCCAATGCCAATTGCATCACAATATGTGTCATTCCCAAGGCGGACTTTCCTGGGAGGGTTTAAAACCTCATAAGTCCCAGTCTCAAACCAGTCCACATTAGGGCTCATTACTCGGGATGCACCAGAATCCAGTACAATGATCAGTTTTGAGGCACTTGAGTCACTCGAGATATAAGCAGACATAGCAGCATAGGATTTGGGAGATACGGAAGCTACATGGGCACTATCGCTATCTTCGGAGTCCGAGTCCGTGGAAGCGGCTGTGGGATTTGCCTTTGAAGTACGCTTTTTGCCCTTTGCCTTTGATTGGGATTTCGACTTCCCTTTGTTGGACTCCTGGATTAAGTTCTTCAAGTGGTAACAATCATCGCTTGTATGTGTCTTATTCTTCCCATGAACAACACAATGTTTGTCAACACTGCTAGAGGATGATTTGGCCTTGGCAGTGAGAGCAGAGTCATCGCCCGCCGGCTCAGGGGGCTTCCCAACAGTGAGGAGACGAGCACGGACATTGTCCCAAGTCATGGCTGTTCCAAGGGACGAGGCAATGTTCCCTCTGATTCCAGTCCAATAAAGGTCATCCGGAAGTGTGCTGAGTAGAATGAGGGGTTGGAGCTCTGCAGGAAAAGGATACTTCAACCGTGTAAGACGGTCAAAGTAGCCCTTGATAATGCCGATGTGGGTTTCGATCTTAGACCGAGGGATGAGTTCTCCATCACTCTCCGGCACAAGTTTGGTGCGGAAGAGAGCAGAGAAAACACCCATAGCGCTATCAGCACGATTCTCCTCCTCAAAACGTGTCCGCAGTTTTGCCCAGAGAGTCCCAGCACTTGTTTCATCAACATACTCCATGCATAGCTCAGGGGAAAGGAATTTAGTGATGATTCCTAAGGCCCGACTGTTACGCTCTGCAGGAGTGTCTTTGAATGAAACCCCAGGTGTAGAACCAGACACAGTAGTAGTAGTGCCACCAGCTGGAGGAGTCACAGTCACTGTGATAAGAGAACTAGTAACTGCAGTAGCAGCAGTGGTAGCGTCAGCCACAGTTGCTGCCTGGATGACAGATTCCAGAAGAGTGTAGACACCTTCCCGGCGCAGTTCCATGATAGTGCCCATACGGTAGAGACCCCAGTCATCAGCCCCAGAAAGCTGTGTAGCCGTGGGTGCAGACATGTTGACACCTGTAAGAAGTCCGAGGGAATATCGGCAGAAGGTCGGGTGATTGATGCGAAGCAGTGCTCGCGTCGTAATGCTTCTAACTCCGTAAGAGCGAGCGTGTGAGTCTTGATTCTTTGAGGTCCGTCCGAGAGAAGCAACGCTCCGGGGCCCGTAACCTAACAGAATCTGTAAATGCGCGGAAGGCGCAATACCTCAGTCTCCCGCTATGTGGGATCAAAAGACTATCATTAAATACCTGTAAATGCGCGGAAGGCGCAATACTACAAAATAGGTAAGGTATGATAAGAAATGTAAGTAAAGGACTCACCCTCAGTCTCCCGCTATGTGGGATCAAAAGACTGAGGGCGTCGAGATGGAATGTAGGGTTTATATGTAAAGTACACGTACACCGTCTCACGGTGTCAATTCTTATCAAGGGTATCGATGGGCCGGAGGCCGGGGCGCAGCCTGGGAGAATTCATTTCCTGACATCGGAGATCAATACTAAGAGGTTGCTTCCGGGTAAATCTGAAATCACCGGCTCTGGTTGTTTTTGGCTGACTTGAACGCCTCACAGACGGTATTCATGGCGGCCTGCCAAGTCTTCATTGCGGAGCTTGCGCGCGCCAGGAGCGGACTCCCACCAAATGTGCAAGAGGAACACGCGCTTATGAATGTAATCGACGCCGTACTTGCTATCATGAACGTCTTTGCTCCCACTTGTTCTCTCATGCGTGCGCTTGTGATTGAAATGAAAAATGAAGGATAAAGACTGACCGAGGCATTTTTTGTAGAGTCGCAACTCATCGCCATGCAGCAGCTCTATCACGGGCAAATATAAATTCTCCCATTCGGTTCAAGTTGTATTTGGATGGCAGTACATAAACAAAATATTCTCCCTGTATCTTCAAGACCACCCGTTTCATATCCTATTCTTGCGACATCTCCTGAGCCCAGATACCGGCAAGATTGGCAGAAATTTACCCGACACTGTTTATTTGTTGGCACGGGACCGCGTCTGACAGATCACACTACAATACCAAACAAACGCCAGCGTCTTTTCTTTCTCCGTCTTTGTTCCTCCTCCCCCTTCACTCTACGGCTTTTGAGTCTCCGAAATGGCCTTTTCCTCTGGTAACGGCATGGTTATCTCAGACCTAAGAACCGAATACATTCCTGGATGCGGCGACGACAATCCTGCGACTTGTTTCACGGTGTGTTAGCAGTGGCACAGCGCTTGACTGTTCCGCAATGACTGACAACGCAAAAGATCAACTTTCCTAAGGCTAACGCCAATGATCTCCCTCAGAAGAACTCTTCGGGCAAGAAGAAGTCTCGGAAGAACAACATACACATAATAAACTCTGCGGGCGACGGGTACGGACCCCACGCGACGACCATGGGCGACATCGCGGCCAAGATTCCTTCGAAGCCGTCTTTGAAGAGGTCCTGCGAGAAATGTGGTAAACGCCCCGACCAGAAAGGCCCAGGATATTCCGTATGCGCTTCTTGCAAAATCGCACACTACTGCTCGTGCGTCTCCTGCTACCTACGTGCTCGTTTTGTTTACTCAGTTGTATTTGCTCAGTCGTGATTGTCAGACGGTTTGGCTGTTTGCGCATTTTCTACTTCCAAACCATTCATCCTCTGCATTAGAGTCATTGGAAGGAGCACAAGAGGCTTTGTCAAGTTTACAGAAAGGCCGATGACCGGGAACGTGACGTGGCCGCCCGAGGTTTGGTCACCAAAGAGCTCTTTGTCTCTCAAGCTACATTGCGTAAATGGTTCTACGACAATGTGGACATCGTCGACTACACGGTACGCTCTTCTCTTTACTTGGTGCTCAAGGCCAGCTGAAGACTCGCCCGACCCAGATCATGCAGACCATGGAGTTCTACAAAGGCCGCGCGCACGAGCTCTGGCGCACGCACGCAGTGTCCATCTCTCTCGACGGCGGCGAGAAGGGTAAGACCATTACCGCCAGGGACATGAGCTTCGATGACGCCGAGGCGGTCTCGTTCGCCACGCTCGCGCAGACCGGCCGCCCCACCCTCTCCGACGCATTCCTGAACCTGGTCGGCAAGGGCAAGCGCATCATCGTCATCTTTATCCTGGAGCGCGATATGCGGCTGATGTTCATAGAGGGGCACGATTTGCCGCTGGACGAGGACTGGGCGAAGATGGAGGAGGACCCGATGTGGAGGATGCATATACGCCTGCGCGATATGGCGCAGGGTTCAGATGAGGAGACGGACTAGATTACTTTGTTATTCCACTTGCACGAAACGCGGATTAGACACACGGAGACGTGCAAATCCTGTGAAGACTAAGAACAGTTCCTGCAGCGCCGTCAGCGACAATCGCAACGTATGAAGACGCGCCAGAGATTAAAACAGAAAAACACGATACCGACTACAGCCACTGGGTTTCGTACCGTGGCTTGGCCGCGTTCGCGAGCTCCAGATATTCCTGCTCCATTAAAGCCATCCGCGCCAGCGTATCCTCATTCCACGACTCGTGAAACCTAAGTGTAATGTGTTGTAGCCGCCGGTCTGCGATGCGCCACCACGACTCAATCATGTCGACGGCGGCGCTCTGGTCCAGGGCGAGTATCCGCGAAAGGTCGAGGCCCAGCGTCTGCAGATTGGGTACGAGGGGCGGACGGAGGCGAGCGAGGAGCGTGCTGACCGCTACAGCCTCCCCGAACTGCGCGTGGCTAAAACTGATGTCAAGCCGCGTCAACTCGGGCGTCCTCGCAAGCAGTGCAAGTAGCAGCTCGGTATCGCTCGCCTCCAAGTCCGGGATGATGGAAAGTGCTGTGAGTGTGCATTTCGAGTGCTCGATCAGCGGGAAGAGGTACGTGACAGTGCCCCTCCCTGTGGCGCAAAACCGTGTCAATCGTGGCGCCACGATGCCCGCGATACACGCCGAGTTGCTTTGTAACTCGCGCAGTAGCGGCAGCTCCAGTTCGGGGGTAGAAGTGGCAACGCCCCAGGCCCAGAGTTTCAGGAAGACCAGGGAAGTCGCAGCACGCAGGATAGAAGGCATACGCGGGGTGTGGTCCTGCATGGCCAGGTGTGTGAGCTGGGCGAGACGGAGCTGGGGAGGCTGCATGCCGTCCAGTAGAGTGACGTAGCGCAGATTTTCGGCGACTCCAAATGCACCCCATACCATGCCGGGCGGGACAGAGACATCCAAGGAAAGAGTGCGGAGGCTGTGGGGCCGCCTTCGGGCGGTTGACAGGAGTCGCATGCAAGCCAGGGTTTTGTCTTCTTCCTCGTAGAGCTGTCCAACCAGGTCTAGATGCAGTTCGCGCCAGCGTGGCGCGGCGGTCATCAGGATCTCGAGCAGCTTCACAGTGTAGAGGTTAGCGGCTCGCCGGAAGCTGATATAGAGGAAATGATTAGATGCACGGTATGGAGCTGAGTCTCCAGCATCAAGAAGGGGCACAGTTGGTGCTGAATTATGACTAGCACGGTCCACAGATTCGGTGTAGTCAGCGCGACGGCGCGCCAGTGCCGGGAGACGTGTCCAAGCGTCCAGGGAGACAGTCGGACGTCGAAAGAGCCTTTCGGAGGTCCAGAATTCTTAAAATACGCCATCGTCGGTACAGTCCACAGGAAGATGTCGCCGAAGATTTCATTTGGGAAGCCGTGGAAGACGGCAGCCGCAAGAGCGGCGGGTTCCAAGATCGGTGAATTTGGAGAACTAACCGACGGTGAGCTATCTGAGTTCTATGGCGATTGAGTGCGAACGAGACCTGGACATCGCCCAGCCTGGCTACTGGAGCGGTCTGAGGGTCGGTACGATGGATGACCGATAAGACAGAGAACGGAGATCTTTGTCAGCGGTGTAAACTAACATGCATACACATCCTCCTCTGTTGCTATGTTTTAACCATGTCCACATAATGCAATCGACCAGATCCCGTTCCAACTCTCTCGAGATATAATACAATAGACGCAAAACCAAAGCGTAGTGAGAGGATCGTAAACGGTAGATACTATAGCTAGTCGTTTCGATAATCGGTAGGGGGGACATCCAGCCTTCACAGGAAGCTGCATTTCGGAGTAGATCGTGAAGGACGCCTCGGGGGAAACAAACCACCCCTTAAACCTTCTCATCGTTCCTGTCGTCGTGCTTCACATCGTCCCCCCGAATATCATGCTCGAGCTCCATCTCGCGCGCGGCGATGTGCGCCGTGCGCGCCTCTTGCGTTGTCGAGCCGAAGATGATGTCCATGTCTTCGAGGGAGCGGCCTTTCGTTTCGGGGATGAGGCTATCCACGCGGCGAGTGAGTACGACACGAAAGGAAAGAAAATTGTGGGAGGGGGAGAAGGAGAAGGAGAAGGAGAAGGAGAGAGACGTACAGCGAGAACGTAGCCATAGCGCCGATGTTAATCGTCGCGAACATGAGGAAGATCTTGTACCCCAGCGTCGTGATCATGCTCGGCGTCACTTTAGCCTGCACGAAATCTGTGTGAATACGCCACATCAGCATCATGTATCGTGTGCGGATGATGGGAAAGACAGAAGACGCACTCCAAAGCCACTGACTCCCACTCGCCACCGCGAGCCCATAATGCCGCGTCCGCGTGGGGAAGATATCCGCGCAGTACACCCACGGCAGCGGGCCCCAGCCCATCGAGTAGAAGCACACGTAGAGGTACAGCATCGCCGCCATGGCCTTGGACGCCGGCGGGGGGTCCGGGTTCGCTAGAGGCGCAATAAATTTTATCAGGATAAGGATATGTTTCAACGGGGAGAGAAGGGGAGAAGGGTGCGAGGGGGAGGACGCACCGACAGCGCTGGTCGCGGGCGGCGGGAACTCTTTCAGGAGCGCGCCGATGATGAAGAAGAAGATGCCCATGCCCATGGCGGAGATGAACAGCGACAGCTTGCGCCCCAGCGAGTCGACGAAAAGCAGCACGAAGATGGACGTCGCGACGACCTACGTAGACGCGGAATTAGCAGATGGCGAACAGCCAGCGAAACGACAGACATACCTTGACCACACCGTATATCCCACTGGCGAGCAGCGAGTTTTTCGTGCCCGTGTACCCGATGTTGGCAAAAATCTGCGGGGCGTAGTAGCCGACCGAGTTCTGCCCGCCCCATTGCTGCAAGAAGAAGATGAAGAACGCGATCACGAATCTGGGGCGCGGTAATTAGTATCAGTATGAGTATCGGTGTGTGAGAGGGCGGGCGCAACGTGGGGATACGAAACGAGCCGCTCTGCACGCGCTTGACAGCAGCGGGAATCGATCAGCGGCAACGCCAGCCCACTGTCTCGTACCCCGGTCCACTCCCCAACCCGCCCGGTCCCGTCGCGCACAACGGCAACGAATGCCCACGAGCACACACCCCACTAATACTGACCTAACAAAATTGCCCTTCCCAAAGAACGCCTCCCTCCACCCAAGCCCCGCGCGCGCCTCCCTCTCCTCCGCGATCGCGCTCTCGATCTCCGCGAGCTCGTGGATGACCGCGTCGTCCGTCGGCTCGAGATGCCGCAGGTACGCGAGATTCGCGAGCGCCTCTTCGGAGCGGTTGCGCGAGGCGAGGAAACGCGGGGATTCCTAAGGTGGTGGCGTCAGATATGGCAAAAGATGAAGGCAGTCTGGGAAGGGGAGGAAGGGGAGGAGAGGGAAAAGGGGAATAAGCACCTTGACGGTGAAAAGCCCGAAGAGCATCAGCCCGGCGGGGACGAGCTGGAAGCCAAATGGAAGCTGCCACTGTAGATTGCGCGGACCAATCGGTCGTCAGAACTGGATAGCAGCGCAGACAGTGGGGGGACATACGACGGCCTTGGAGTTGGCGAGCTTCGGATTTAGCGAGATGCCATCTGAGGGGACGACATCATGTTAGCACGTTCGTACTTCGAGGGAGAGCGGGAGGCGCAACGCACAGTTGATAAAGTACGAGATCATCACGCCGATGGCGACGGTGATCTGGAAGAGGCCCGTAATGCGCCCTCGGACCTCCTTCGGGGAGCACTCAGAGACGAAGGCGGGCGCGACGGCACTGATGGCGCCGATGCCAATGCCGCTAACGACGCGCCCCGCGTAGATGAGGGCGAGGCCGTTCGAGGGCGAGGACGCGACGGTGGTAAGGATCGCGCCAAGCGTGAAGATGAGCGTGAAGATGACGAGAGTCCATTTGCGCCCGATGACAGCTACAGACGGTGGGCGTGTCAGCGACGGGAGAAGAAAACGGCGGACAAAGGCCATGGAGGGAAGAATGCAAGACGCACCAGAGATGGGTGCACTCCCCAGAGCACCGAAAAACGCGCCTGCCTGGAGCACGGACACGATATTGGACGAGATGGCATTCGTCTTAGAGGTGATGGCTTTCCCGTTCGCGTCCAGGAACCCGAATTGTTTCCGGAAAAACGTCTGCGAGACGACTCCACCTGCGATTCCACTGTCCACGGTGTCAAAATGGAGAAAAAAAGTGGGAGGGGCAGACGTACGTATCGTATCCGAAGAGAACGATTCCCTGCAGGGTCTGCATTAGCTTTTCGCTCTTCTCCTCGCACCACCAAAGCCAGACACTCACCCAGTAAACCACAAACGCAAGCCAATACACGCGGATGTTTTGGTACCTGCCTGGCGTCTTCAATCCAGAGTCCATCTCGTCCTTGTCTTCGTAGAGGAGGTGAGGTTGGAGGAGTCGACGAGGGTGCAGGAGGACAAGCGGCGACGGTGGGGGCGGGGGGGAAAAGCTCGATCGCCTGACTCGTCGCAATGTGGCCTTTATAGCCCCGCCGAGCCTACCGCGCCACTCAGGTACCGGCTGCAAATTGCAATTCGAGGGATCAGATGCGGGGTTGGTGGGGTATTTTACCCGGTCCGTCGAGGTACGTGGGCCCGTACGGTCCGTCGGCGCGGTGGGCAGGTCCACCATGAATCTGCAGTGAAATCATAGGACTCGGAGGCTCGTGAAGCCAGAAAAAAAACAGAGAAGAATTGACTCTTGAGTGAATATTGTGGGGAAAGCATGACGCGCGTTCGCTGCTTTTTCGCAGTCTCTTCGACGGTACCTTGACGCCTCGGACCCGGGTAGCGTGGGCGTACTTGCAAAAAAAACTGAATTGAGCCAATGTTTCAGTTTGAATATAGCTGATTTAGATGATCGACAGACCGGGGACCGACGCCTCGCACTGGCATTAGTGTTTCGCAGAATTCCTGGTTGCACGCATCCGTCAACTGAAGTCCACCTGGCGCTCGACTCTAGGGTTGGGACTTGCCTTGTTCGAAGCCATATATGAAATTGATGATCCGCCACCCAAAGTTCCCCAACCCCAGCTGACCATGCCCGGATCGCCGAGATCCCATCAGGTCAAACGCGATCCAAGTCTCCGCTGTCGAAGCGGCGGCGGCCGACTCGGATAGAGTACCCCGCGCCCCTACATAGCTTTTGGACATGAGAAGGAGGAGGAAAGAGGGGGAACATTGAAGCCCGATTCTTCGGGAATTCATTTATCCACCGACTTGCAGTAACGAGTTTGGTTTTTGGGGTCGGGGAACGGAAGGAAGCGCACTTCAAGACGTGAACTTGCAGCAATTGACGATTTTGATGCATTGGAAATCTGGATAGCGGGGGAAAAGTACTACTCTTGTCTCGAAAAAGATGTGATGGGACGGGAGAGTAAGCCCGATGGAACGCAGGGGCATTGGCGTTGTGAAGAAGGGAGTACGCGGTATGCGGGGAATGTCCTTAATATGAATCGGCCCGCAAGAAAAGCGTGTCAGTATTCAGCGCAGCGCATGCGTGAGCTTGATGAGGGACGTCCGGGTGAGGACATCTGGATACCCAGATTGTCAGTGTGGGCGCTTGATCTTTGAGCTACGATGACTTTGGCCTGCTATTTCGTTTCTCCAGCAGACCCACGGGGCGAAGCCATAGCCTTGGGATGCCTCTCTGTTCCAGCGCGCGATATGCGGCTCATGTTCGTCTACGGGCAGTATCTCCCGCTCCGAGGTTTGACGAGGAGTCACAGGAGTGAGCGATTGACGCGACGTGGGAGCTGCACATCCGTATACGTGACATGACACAGACGCTGAGGGCGAAGGAGGATTCGGCCGCGGCAGAGACTTGGAATCCGTCAGTTGAAGGGACAAGGAAGGAGGAAAGACGCTGGCGATTGTTTGTCAATGTTAATGTGACGTGATATGTCAGACGCGGTCCCGTGACAGTAAGCATCCTGCCAGGACCGCGTCCATTCGAATACATTTCTCGCAATTTTCCGGATGAGTCAACTAGGATATCGTTTTGTTCCGTTGCGGGGAGCGAAAGCTTTTTACCCCCAGAAAAGATCTAAGGGGCTGAACGGATTCTCAACCTTCTCCGGTTCGTGAAAAGGGTACCGGTTCGTCGGTCAAAAATTGTCCGGCAACGGGTTCTCTCCCCGGGGCCTTGTGCGCATTTCATCGAGTTTCGACAGTTGCGTCCTGAGATGAGCGAAGCAACAGCGAAGCTAGATTAGATAGAGGCACAATAAGGTATTCAATAACTAAAACCCCTTGACCTGCTCCTTCACATACGCGATCACCTCATCCTCAAGCTTCTGGTTCGACACGCGCTTGTCCGCCTTTCCGACTTTGCCCCAGGGGACGAGATACTGGGTGCATTGCGTCAATATACTATTCACGCGGAATGTGGACTTGCCTGGCCAGTGATTTGTGCGGGCGTCGCGACTGTTGCGCCCCAGAGCTGTGTGAGTGCGCCCATGCTGAGGGCGTTTTAGTACTCAAGTCGAAGGTTTGGAGATAGAAGGGGGCTCACGGAGCGGGGTAAAGAAGTGCGTTGGTCAGGAATTGCATCCAGGTTGCGCCATGTCTAGGGGAACGGTCAGTCAGTATTCGGAGGACAAGAAAGAAAAGCGGCTCCATCGAGCAAGAGAACAGGTGGCGTAGTAGATTGAGAAAGAAACGCACCGCTGTAGCTCTGTCCTAATTCCTCCGGGATGTAGGCCACACGAGACAAGCACGTCCTTGTGCGTCTTGGCGAAGTAATTGGAGACGAAAAGGTTACCGATTTTGCTCTCGCCGTACAACGCCCTACAAGCAACAGTTTTGAGATGCAGAACGCCGAAGTTGCTGGACGACTGAAAGCGTACCATGGTCCCGTGAAGCTACTCTTCTTCTTCACCCACGCGTCGCGTTCAGGCCCACCCTTGAGGCTCTCGAACTCCATGCCGATTCCGGGGGCGAACGAGTGCCCGCTAGACGAGGTGTTTATTACACGCGCGGGGACCTGGGTCTCTTCGTAGGATTTCGTGAGAGCGGGAAGCTGTATGGTTTCGTCTGGGTTGCTTGCGCTTTGAAACATCAATACACACGTACGAGGAGTTCTGTGAAGAAGAAGTGGCCGATGACGTTCGTGCCGAATTCTGTGCAGAGATGGATTGATGTTACACAGAATGAAGCCAACGACGGAATGGCACATACGGAGGTCGTGATTTTGCGCCGTGAGCATCTCCGGTGGAGAGATCATGACTCCCCTTCAAGAAATTGAGCCTCAAGAAATCCATGCGGCTGAAGACATATCAACGCACCCATTGTTGAACAGTATGTCTAGCCTAGACTCCTGTGCAAGGAACGTCTCCGCCGCCTTCCGCACGCTCAGCAAGTCCGCGAGGTCGAGTTGCAAAAAGATCGCCGTCTTCTTCGTCTCCCCTTCCAGCCGTTTGATAGCTGCCGCTGCCTTGTCAGGCGACCGCGCGGCGAGATATACTTTTGCGTTCTTCATTAGCAGTTGCTTGACTGTTTCGTATCCAATTCCTAGGAGTTATTGAACAGTGAGCACTTCGATACTAGGTGATGGGACGAGAGACATGCCCGTGTTTCCACCGGTGACGATGATTATCTGCAGTGGAAAAATACATCTGGAAAATTACCGATGTCTATGGTGGTCTGTGCTAGACCAAATAGAAGCAATAGACCGATAGACTGCCCCCTGTCTATCTTAGACACCCATAGACAATGGGTGTCTGTCGTAGACCACAATAGACCGCTTAGACAGATAGACCGATAGATGGATAGACAGCCATAGACGGATGCCAGCATCGCTTAAAAGCATCAAGCGACGATCTTTTCCGTGATATCGTCTTCGTTACGTCCTTGCAGGTCGTCGTCAAGCAGTTATTGGGGTCAAACAGGATGGAATAGGGCAGCAATTTTATTGGCCGTCAACTGTGTATCTACATACAGCTACTGTGATCCAAGAGGGTATGTATGTTCTATATACCCAACGTTGAAGAAAACAAATCCCAATTTGTCGACACCATTGGGAGGGCTGCGTGTCTGGACGGCCACCAAAGTCGTAAATACTGAATGGGAAAGTGGTCGAGTGCACCTATAGCGGGCCAGGATGAGTGAGAGGGCCTTACCAGTTGCTAAAATCAAGGGGACAAAGGGGAGGAAGACCAATGGTGAACGGGGGAAAGAGAGGTAGCTTGAATTACGCGAACCGCGCACCTTTTATACAATTTTCTCTTGCCAACGCCAGTCGGTCCGACTCAGCAGCGGAAGGCAGCGGACTTAGAGAAAATTTCTCCTAGCGTCCTTGAAGCGAAGTTGAAATGTGAACATCGCGACAGTGCGACGTCCGGATGATGGAAATAGACGTGATGGTTTCACAAGACGCATGCTCTCGCATGCTGTCCGCGCGACTAAGCGAGACTTCGATCTCTAGCCGTGTCTATCGCAACGTGACCGTGTCTGTTGCGGTCTATCCGTGGTCTATGGGTCTGTAGGTGTCTGTGCTAGATTTCCCCGGTCTATGTGGAAACTGAATCTCTATCCTGTCAGAATGCGTTTCCAGATGTAAGCCCCTTGCCCTAGATTACGATGCGGTCGAGCGTACCTTGCCAGTCAGGTCGGGCATATCGCGTTCAGGACGAAAACTGGGCGGCGATACACGTGCGAGAAAGTTGCCCATGTTGTTCTGCGGAGGTCGAAGGAGGGTGGGGATGAACGCAAGTTCGTGGTCAGCAGTCAAGGACTTAAAAAGGCCGGCAAGAATACTACCCGGATCACCGCAGGGTTGCCGAACGCTGCCGATGGTGACGTGGGTATGTGCCGCTGGCCCTGATCTCGTACACTTCAAGCTCAAATGACAATGCCATGCGTGAAATGAGATAGAAATGAAATACAAAATACTGTTCCCCCTGGAATATATGCTGACTTCCAGAATTGCAACACACAGTTGATCGATATCTGGATTCTGGTGGTCAGTGATCATCAAGGTTCGTTTGTTTGGCTTGAAAGCAAGGCATATTGCTCAGCACCAGAGTAGCGGAGCTGTAATGACACAGCAGAAACGCCAGCTCCAGCCATGAAACGAGGTATTGTCCTTGGCAGCCATCATAAAGCGAGCATCGTGTTCGTCGATTCTCCCACTTGGGTCGTGCCAGCCGAATGCTGCCGAAGGTGACGCGGCATGTTGGATCAACAATGAAGGCGCCATCGCTGACGGAAAAAAGGGAACGCCGACTCAAGCGATCCCCACTTTACTCCCACCAATCGCACAATTGTAAATTTATCGCACCTATATGTCATCATTTCCGTTGGTGAGATGATATTGGCCGCTGACCGTTGGCTAACAGTTCACTTTTTGGGTATCAGCAGAGGTTTTGGACACTCTTCTCAATGTAGCCTCGAAATGGACGAACGGTCTCGTCTGTGGATGGTTTTATCCAGACGTATCAAGATTACATTGGAACTGCAACAAGGTGGCTCAATTGCGAGCCAGGGCAGTGATGAACCTCAACCAATTTCCAGCCCGACCGCGTTAAGACATCGTGAAAGCCGTCCAGCGTTCGCTCGACTGCGCCAAGCAACACATGCATCTGAAGACTCGGTTCGTCAGCGCATCGCAGAAAAGTCGAGTGTACTCACGGTCAAATCATATAGATACAGATCGGCCGTCGCCGCGCCCCAATTGGGCAGCAACGGGAATTGCGCCACTGGACGAGATGCGCCGGGGATTTCGTTGGTGCGAGACTCTGTGGAGTCCTCCGACGATGCGAATGGAACAATTTTTTCTATGATGACAAGCCGGGTGGTCGGCGTCGCCGCAGAACGGAGATGCGAAAGGATAGTAATAACTTGCTCATCGGGCCAGTCGTGGAGAATGTATCTCATAAGGAAAGCGGCGGCGTCCTTGATGGGTTGCGGCTCGAAGAAGTCATGTACTGGGTGGTTGAAATTTCAGAAATCCAAGGGCATCAAATCAGGCAACGACTTGCCGTACAAATCAACCATGTTGCTTTGGAGATGCGAGGGAAAATTATCGTTCCAAAACTGCAGCTACCTCAGCAGACTTCGTTCAAATTAACCTCACCACTGACCGCTTTCGACAGTTCAATTGGGGCTGCAAGATCCTGATTCGCGATGCGCAGGTGGGGATATTTTTGCGCAATCGTCAGCGACAGATGCCCGATTCCCCCACCGACGTCGACAATCGTCCCGTTGGATGGAAGCGCGCTCCAGTCAAACCCTGGTTCCCGTGCTGAATGAATTACGAATTTATAAGCATGGAGAGGCACCCGCCTTGGAATATCATGTCCTGCGGCTCCGTTGCGGCAGTGCCTCGCATCGCCACGGCAAACCGGCCGACGTTATAGGCGTTCTCCGGTCGCTGGTACCAGGCGAACATGGCTTCGTCCGTCCGGAAGGCGATATTGAAAGGCAGCTTCCCGGGATTCAACAGGGAGTCCGAAAGATATACCCCGCTCTTGCCGACGATATCGGCCCTGGGGAATCGCAGAACTCCCATTACTATACGCACACGCAAGTTGCAGTTTTCGAACCACATACGAATTTTCCACCAGGGCTGCGATGCCAGACGATCCAGTCAACCGTTCTGCTCGACTTTGAATATTTTAGAATTCATATGATTCGCGGGATGTTGAGCAAACAGACTTACTTTGAGAACAGCGCAGCAGACGATTTGCCCTTGTCCAGAGTCGAAGAGACTCTGTTGTTCGCAAAGACGCCTGGGGAAACTTCCCGGAAAATATGGTGTGTCGCGAGTAGTCGAAGAATTCGCGCTGGAGCTCGGTGAGGGTCAATAATGCAAGTCGTAAGAAGACGAACCCGTTAGCCCGGGATCGACACCGGCCGGTGCAGCTATTTCCTTTGCGTTTGCGCCCTGCAAGAAGGCCAAACCATCAGAACCAACGCGAGAGTGAGGGAATATCTGATTGACATTTGGTCCGGCCTCACGCAAGACTTCGACAACATTGAGGTCGGATGCAGCGAGCAGACAGGACGAAAGATGAAACTAGGAGGCGTTAAGATTTCGATTAAGGAAGACGTTCGCCTCAAAACTCACCGCATAGGAAGTGTTGACGGCGACTCTCGTAGGATCGCATACGGTCGCGCTAATCTGCGCTGCCGCCGCCACGATATTCTTCACTGCATCGGAGACCTCCGGATCTTGGCGCAGAGCCTCGGCGGGGTCCTGCGGATTGAAAGGCTCGTCCAAGGATGGTAGAGGCATCCCCGTGCGTGCATAAGCGTCCTCCATGGTAGTCACAGAGTCCATGATTATGCTAGCGAGGCGCCGCAGAGTGGAAATGGACTCCATTGTAGGTGGGAGTTACTAGAAGGATGGGATAAGTAGTAGCGATCACCTGATAATACCATAATATCGCACTAATTATAGGGATACTTTTGGCCTATAGTATCCCTATAGTTAGCGGCGATTTCTAATGCCACGGAGGGGCATATACCACCGCTGCCACGGAACCGTGGCCTGGGCGAAAAATGGGGTTTTAGCCACTGTAACCACCAAAATGAAGCCTGTTTAAAGCCTACCATATTTTGTGACAGATTAGTGCCATGAATGCCACGAAGCCTAATGAGCCAGAAATCAGCAAATGTTGTGATACAAATAGCTGCCATGAATGCCACGGGACCTTTTGACCCGTATCAGTAAATTTTGTGATACCGATATGTTGCCACCCGTGCCACGGGTCGGTTCGACCGGTATCAGTAAATTTTGTGATACCGGTAGGTTGCCACCCATGCCACGGGTCAGCTCGACCGGTATCAGTAAATTTCGTGATACCAGCACCTTGCCACCATTGCCACGGGTCAGTCCGGCCGGTATCAGTAAATTTTGTGATACGGGTAGCCTGCCACCACTGCCACGGGTCAGTCCGGCCGGTATCAGTAAATTTTGTGATATGGGTAGCCTGCCACCACTGCCACGGGTCAGTTTGACCGATATCAGTAAATTTTGTGATACCGGCCCCTTGCCATTGGTGCCACCAGTCACTTTCACTTGAAAATTCATTACATCTGTAATGGATTGCCACTTGTCATGATCCACCTCATGCTACCCTTTTTTCCATTTCTCCTCGCCATCCATTACGCCGTCCGGGTTATCACGAAACCCCGAAACTCCTCATTCCTAGGACCAGACTATCCACTGCGCCACCCGGGCTGTCATGGAACGTCCGGGTTATCTCGACTATGACGCCCGGGTTATCGTGGAACCCCGACAGACGGATCTCAGACGGCATACAGGGGGACAGGAACTCCTTTCCAACTCCCCCGATCGCCCTGGAGATCCACAAACTCCTCTCCAACTCTATATGCATAACTCACCCTATCTGTAGGAGATAGGGACTCCCCCTGGGCCTGATCGAACATGGAAGAAACGTATAAATACTCAGTAGAATCTACATGTACGGTAGATTCTACCTCGTCTAATACCAGTGCTACTTTGGCTTGGCAACAACGAAGCGTCCTTCTCACCAATCCGCCCTTTCCCCTTCTTCCCAAATATCTCCTCCCCTCCGCTCCTTCGAGTGTGGTACTGCGGCGGTCCCTATCGCTATAAGGCCCACCGAATACTCCCTCGAATAAAACCAACAACCCGACTCCTCTACCCACCGATTGCGGGTACGAGTATCCGGCTTGTCGTTCTATCGGAGCACCCGGGTTATCGACCAACGTGAAGTCCCGGCTGGGATTGCCGAACACCGTCTCGCTGAGCCGACCTAGGGCTGACGCTGACAGAAGGTAGAATCTAGTCTACCCACCCCGACTTCCTTGGTACGAACGAAGAAAAAACCCATCAAGAGATATGCAGATCAACATTTATCTGCAAGAAGGCGGGGCAACCGCTGGGGCAACCGAATCCCTGAAGACGATAACATGGGTGTTGCTCTTGGCCATACTCGCGGGGATCGCCATGGCCGGGGTTAATCGACAACCCGCCCACCCCGCGATACGGCGTGGACGCCGGGGGAATTATCCAGTTGGGAACCCCGTACTCCAGACACTACGTGGTTTAATCCACCGCACCGGGTTGTTGCTGTTGCGTGTCGGCCGACCGCAGGCACAACCCGGCCACCCTCGATGCGGGCATAGAAGAGGACCGCATCCTCGGGGCAACAACCCGAGAAGAAGTGCGTTTGCCGCACAATTGGATTCCGGGGAGTTACCCGGGATCTTCGCCAACGAAGCAGGAATGCCACCTCTGGAGGATACGGGGGTACGGGCCTTCTTGGACGACTTGATTGTCATCGACCCCCACACGCGAAGCGCGCGAGTAGCGTCGGAACAAAACGAACCCCATGGCATGCGAACTATGGTCCATGACAATGGGGCACCTTACGCGGTGCCGAAGAGAAGGAACCCCGATTAGGATCGCGATTCTTGATGAAGATAGACGGCCGGGCCGTCCTATACCCCATCCATATCCTTTCTCAACAGCAGCTATCTAATCACTCAAATCCCAACTGCTTCCGGTTCAGTTTTGATTCGCGACAATTCGACTTCACACGGTTCAACCAAGAATCCAACATCTTTACATTTCAAGAAAAAGTAAAACAAAACAAACAACATATACGACGAGAGTCCGCGGTACAAACTTTGCATGCGTACGCGGGAGGGCCAGCGAATGGCGCGCTCCCGGAATAATCACTTCGCCCGGCCTTTTCCTTTGCGATCCGTCGACAAGGCGCTCCCGCTCGAACTCCACAACTGCTCCACCTCATCCAGGATTTCCCGCATGTAAGCGAGAAATTGCTCGCGGTCGACATTTGGCTGGGAGTCGAGCATTGCGGAAAAACGCGCCGCGTCTCGGACCACGGTCTCCTCAGGCGAAGCGGACTGCGAGTGGTGGAGGAGGACCGCCAAAGACACGGAGGACTCGTTCGCCTCCGCACTGCTGGAGCGGGTTGTCGACCCCGCCGCCGTCGATGTGCGCGCCAAGGGGTCAGGAATCCGGCTTGAGGACGCCTGCTGAGAAGGCGGCAGGGCCGGTTCGTCTTCCAGGTCGTAGTCCAGGGGATTGTCCCCCAACACCGAAGGAGAAGGCGATAGCGAACCACGACTACTCGACGAAGGCCGGCTGGACGCAGAACGAGGTGCGGGGCTCGGGGCCCGCGTCCGCGCTAGGCCACGGTTCCCATCCCCGCGTCGCCTGTAAGAACGCTGGGTGTTCTGCAACGGCAGGAAACGACCCAGGAAGACGCGGTACGGAAATTCGTGCGCTGAAAGAACATGGCGTCAGGCAAATTCAAAGAAAAAAAAGCGATAAAGAAACGCTCACACAAGGCACCCAAGTCCGACAACCGACCGTCGGGGTGCAGGAGTTGGTACACCCCGTTCCCGAGGTGCTCCCAGTATTCGAACTGGAAAGCGCGCAACGCGGCCTCATCTTCGTCCGAGTACGCAGCGTAGAATTCGCCCCACGACTCGCACGTCTCGTGCTTGCTAAAGCACTGCTTGCAAGTGCGACGCGGCTTGTTGGGTTGCCGCTCGTTGGGATCCGTGTCGTCGGTACAGAACCTTCCCGACCCACACCGCCGACAGGCAGGCAGTAGCTGCCTAACCACGGCCCCAATAGCCCGGTGGCCTTCGTGCTCAAAGGTGGAAGGCGCGATGCTGTTATCTCGGGTAAGGCGGGGCGCCTCCGGGATTTGGCGGTTGGCGAACAAACGCGAACGAGGCGGCGGGATGTAACCCCGCCCTCGCAGACGCATCCGCTTGCGAGGAGGAGACTTGGACCTCCGAGCCTCGGGCGGGAACCAACGCGGCTGGCGAGGAGGCTGCGCGCGGCCACTGGACGCAGGGGAACGAAGGGGATACCGGCGAGACGACGAAGCCACGGGCGAGTGACGAGGGCGGGAATTTCCCCAAGAACCCGCAGCAGGAATGTGCGGCGGTGGCGCTCTGCCCGCCGGGGACCGACTCCTCCGCACCTGAGGCCTAATGTCTTCCTCATCCTCCTCCGACTCCACTCGAGCGCGGTGTCGCTTTCTCGACGGAATCTTGATCTTAAAGGGGGACGGACGGGGACTCGCAGGAGGAAGCGAGATGAAATCCTCGTCGACGTCCATCGCCTCACCTGCATCAGCGAGGGGCTCGCTCGGAACGACAGGGGGAGTAGGAGACGGCACGCGTGGAGGGACGGGTGACGGGGACGGCGTGGGGGTAGGTGGGAGAACGGGGGCAGTGGCTCCCAGCACATTTTGCGGGTCCTCCCCTTGTTCCAACACGAAGGCGTCGAGTTCATCACCCTCCAGGACCGCCGACGTGAAAGAATAGTCGGGGGGTTCTTCTCCCCCCGGGATCCGCGCACCAGGGCCGTTGAGGCCGACCTGAGCAAGAACTATGAACGAACTTCAGGAACCCGATCAAATGGTGCGAAAAGAAGGATACGAACGGTCGAAAAGCTCCGCCATCCCGACGCTCTCGAACACATATGGCTGGTCGGAGGGCAGCCCGTGGTCGTCAACACGGGGGTCCACCCAGTTCGTCGCGATGGTTCGCACCCGGGTTATCGGTTGGCCCAGGTTGGCCACCACATACGGGACGTTGTCACGCATGAGGAGCTCGCCGCGGAGGCGAGTCAACTCGTCCCGACGCTCCACCTCCGAGGACTCGGGGTATTGAGCGCGCGTTGCGCGATCAAGAATCTCCAGATAATAGTGCGAAAACCGGACGTTGGCGCCGATTTGCGTCAACCAGCACAAGTAGCGCTCGAAGAACAACTGTAAAGGCGGGTTAATGAACCCGCTGCAGTCAAAGAAGGCGAGATACTCGCCAGACGAAGGATAAGGGCTTCTGCCTCTGCCGCCGGGTTCCGCTCGAAGATCTCCATGGCGGCGGTCAAGACGTCCACCTCGTCGATGAGTTCGCGCGACAAATCGCGCACAGGCGGGTTGGGGGGATTCCCCGGAACGAATTGGCGGAAGACGTAGTTGTTCCCGCCTGGGCGGCGCGCCCAGAACACGCGAACGGGAGCATACCGAGGCCCGACGATTTGCAAAAAATACCAGCGCATCACGATGTGAACCAGGCAAATCTCGTGGGCGATGTCGGCGAAGGGGATAGACTTGTCTTCCGCGAGATCGCGGAGAAGGCGACACCAAGGCCGCTGACGATGGCCGACATAGCGATGGCGGGGCGGTTCCAACCTGTGGCGCGAGAAGGGCTCGCGGCCCAGGGCCCAGCGAATCAAGTCCGAATTGTACCTGGGGGGCGGAGGAGGTTGTGCAACTCCCGAGCGGTTAACCGCCGAGTTCAAGAGGGGCGGGGGATTCGCAGGGAAGATCGAGCGAGTGAGACGCGGGTTGGAGACACTCCACCGGTCCTCGCGAAGGAACGGGAGGCGACTCGATTCCGCATAGGCGGGCTCTTGGCCCGCCACCGGGCTGGATACGTTTAGGTTCGGAGGGAACGACGATGGTCGTCCAACGTCCCGGGGAAGCGCGAAATCCGAGTTGAAGTCGACAAGGCGGAGATCCAGACGCCAGGTTGGCGAGTACTGGGGCGCCTGCGTTGGAGGCACGAAAAGGGGAGGTGCAAAAGTTTTGCGGGGAGGTTGCGACATGGGGGAAAGAAGGAAAGGGAGAGTTGCAACGACATCCCGGCACCCCGGGTTATTCAAGACGCGATTGAATTGAACAGGGGTGCGCGGAAGCCGCAGCTCAGGGGAGTTGATTCAAGTTAAGCTTGTTCGTGCCCAAATGCGGATTAGATCCGCGGCTGGAGCGATTAGACTTTGACGGCACCCACGGAGCGGCGATCAAAAACGGAATCAAAATGGACGATGACGAAATCAACATTACACCATCCTACTCAACACGATGAATTGGTACGGGTTATTGGCGGTAACGATTACTGCACTACAACCAAGTCGCTGAGGACATCGACCTTGAAGAGGGGGGGTGATGTCATGATCCACCTCATGCTACCCTTTTTTCCATTTCTCCTCGCCATCCATTACGCCGTCCGGGTTATCACGAAACCCCGAAACTCCTCATTCCTAGGACCAGACTATCCACTGCGCCACCCGGGCTGTCATGGAACGTCCGGGTTATCTCGACTATGACGCCCGGGTTATCGTGGAACCCCGACAGACGGATCTCAGACGGCATACAGGGGGACAGGAACTCCTTTCCAACTCCCCCGATCGCCCTGGAGATCCACAAACTCCTCTCCAACTCTATATGCATAACTCACCCTATCTGTAGGAGATAGGGACTCCCCCTGGGCCTGATCGAACATGGAAGAAACGTATAAATACTCAGTAGAATCTACATGTACGGTAGATTCTACCTCGTCTAATACCAGTGCTACTTTGGCTTGGCAACAACGAAGCGTCCTTCTCACCAATCCGCCCTTTCCCCTTCTTCCCAAATATCTCCTCCCCTCCGCTCCTTCGAGTGTGGTACTGCGGCGGTCCCTATCGCTATAAGGCCCACCGAATACTCCCTCGAATAAAACCAACAACCCGACTCCTCTACCCACCGATTGCGGGTACGAGTATCCGGCTTGTCGTTCTATCGGAGCACCCGGGTTATCGACCAACGTGAAGTCCCGGCTGGGATTGCCGAACACCGTCTCGCTGAGCCGACCTAGGGCTGACGCTGACACCACTCCTGCCATGCAGACATGCTGACATGCTGAGTTGTACTCATCACAATTAACAAAGACACAAAAAAAATTCAAATGATTACAAAGTATGACTTGTAAACAACACAATGATGTCCATAGTGTGTGACTTGCATTCATGTACAGAAGAAAAAAAGCACTGCAGCGCGTGATGAGGGGGATTGAAGGGACAGGGGATTTCAGCGGGGTCTATTGACGATACATGGAGCAGGGCTGCTGCTGCCCGTGCTGCTGGTGCCACCACCGCCACCTTCAACCCCATACCCCCAGATGATGAGTGGAGCTGGGCTGCCAAGCTCCGTGCCTCTGCTAGGGCTAATGCTTGGACAACATTGAAGAAAAAGAAGAGAGACACTGCAGTGAAGGAGTTCAACACCAACCCCTTGCACTCTCCGCGCCTTTGCCACCCTCGGCATTTCTTCAAGGCAATCAAACCAGTCAAGGCCCGGCTTGAACTTAGTCAAATTTGAATCGCAAAGACAGAGGCTGGGTTGGGCTCAGAGACAACGGGGCATCTGCTGAGGACAAGGCGTCCGGGGCAATGGAGACGGGGTTTTTGACTACCCATCTCTTGTCTGCTTTCTTCGGACCTACGGCAACATTTTTGGGCTCCAAGTTGGTCAAAGCCAGCCGGTGAGTTGCTATACCTCTGTCTATATCCACCTAACTGCTGTCTAGGGAGGATACACCACTTGTGACTCTTCCGGCCGGGTTTTCGGAGTTCACAGTGGGCTGAACAATGACCCGAGCTTCCAGACAGACGTGAAAGGGGCTGCCGTTGCCATGGAGGAGGCGAGAGCAAAGGTGTCCCTTTCAGGTGAACAAGGTGTCCACCGTTGTGGAAAGTACAAGACTTTGACAACAGGAAATTCACACGGCGACGGACAAATGCAGCCCGGAGTGCTTGTCAATGGCATCATCAGTACGGGTGTCTTGTGTGCCTTGCTACCACTCGGCATTCATTCGCTCTGCAGGGGGTGGCCACCGGTGCGTTTCTGTTTGTGATGTAAATACTCAGCTCACCCGCGCTCATAGGCCTCTTTGTGAACTGGGCGCCAAATCTATTCGATTTTTATACCGTGTACACACAGGACTT
Organism: Mycena vitilis; assembly: GCA_029203975.1. Lineage (NCBI taxonomy): Eukaryota > Fungi > Basidiomycota > Agaricomycetes > Agaricales > Mycenaceae > Mycena > Mycena vitilis. Next base: position 403,929 of record JARGYF010000067.1, read on the forward strand.
CTACAAGACATATAAGCACTTCCGCCGTCCCTTCCTCAACAGTGTCTTTTCTGCCTGTACATTCAACCTAGGCCCGTACACTTGCGCGCTTGGTCACCGTAAAGGTGGTCACCTCATACTCTGGGACTGCAAGCTTATACTAGAGTTTCCACCGGGAACAACCATTCTCATCCCCAGTGCAGCGATCTTCCACTCCAACATCCCCATCTCGAAGGGAGAACACCGCTACTCCTTCACCCAGTACACCGCGGGGGGCATTTTCCGCTGGGTGGATCACGGGTATCAGACAGAGGAGGAGTATTGGGACTCGCTCAGTGCAGCAGATCGGAAAGTGGAGCGCGCCAATGGCTTGGAAAGGGCGAGTCAGGGTGTAAACTTGTTCTCTACACTTGCGGAGCTTCGTGCAATGGCTAGTCAATTGTTATTGTACTATTCATTTACTGAATGCCATCGCTGCCATGGAATGCATTTTGTGATTTCATGACCATCGCCACCATTGCCACTGAACAATTGTGATAAAATCCGATCTGCCATGATTGCCATGCCCAGACTTTGGCTGTTGGGAGCAGTGATCGCTAACTGGCGATTGCTGTGAACGCTAACTGGGCACACTGATGGCAGGTTGGCTGCTCATTCAACATTTATCACCTCAGTTTAAGCCAGATCTGAGGAGACAGATTGCCTACAATAGGCCCAAAGTCCATTCCTGATTATTTCTGTATTTTAATCTTTTTTCTGCATTGAGAACGGTGTTTGGACATGAAACGGTCAACATTGGCTCATATTTGTCCAAACATAACTTGCTCTTAACCTCCACCACGACACCATTTTCTTCAAACACCTGAAATATGGAGGAATCTTGCTCCTCAAACACTACCCCAATGTCTGGCGGCACATTGGACGATCCTGAGGCCCCAGCTGCCGCGACAAGTAGGAAACAAGACAATGCCAATAAATATTTCCCCAGCTGCAGTTCCGCGGCCCGCCTCTTGGCTGGAGCCAGATATCGTGAGAAGTAGGTCTAAGACATCAATTGCTATCGTTCTATGCTCAGATATTCCTCAGAAACAGGGAAGAACTGGCTATAAAGGCCCGTTCCGCAATGGCGTTGTAAGCCATTGAATCAAGACCCTTCTCCTCTCACAACTGACTACAAATCCATGCCAGACATTAAAAAAAGCTGCAAAGTGACCCAGAAGCCGCCGCTAAGGCCAGAGAAGGGGCCAAAGGAAATGAGGCCGAGTATCGTGCAAGGTATGATGTTTGTTCCGGTCTATCTACAACTGCCAGCAACGGTGATACAGACATGGCAAGCAGCTTGTGTTCATCGCCAAGCTCAAACAGATTGATAAGCAGTACAAGAACCACAGTGGCAAGGAATATTGCAGGCAAAAGGGTGCAAAGGCGGAGAAGCGGGACTATGAGCTGGAGTGGGAGGTTTACAAAGCCTCACAAAAGGATGAGATGTGTCGCAAGGTTGCGGATGCCCTGTGAGTGCCTACTAGACAGGAGAAGCAAATTGCGAGGGAGGACAGCTTGTAAACCTATTATGGCTACTAGTGTTATTTTGTGGTCATGGCAGCCGTGGCATTTGTTACAAAATGTGACAAAATTTGTGATTCATCTGTGAAATGATAAGCAAGTTCAGTGATAGACGTGCCATGGCATTGGTGGCATTGGGCGCTTGATGGGCGCTAGCCCGGGTTTGCAGGTCTTGTGATGCACAAAACTAAATATTTGACCTTTCTTTCATCTTCCCACCACCACGTCTCACCAATGTGAAACACCCTTGCATGCTGACCCTGGCCACACCCTTGCAAACACCCCAGTCTTCTACCTCGTCACCAGCCCCAACACTAAACCCCCGGGCCGTGGGCTGTATACTTCTTGGTGCGTCCCTATACTTTTTTATCCACATCTACATTTCTCCTTTCCATCAGGCCTAGCAAACAGCGCGCTGGGGAGAACGTAACCTGCGGTGGCAGCCTCAAATTCTCCACGGGACCAGGTGCTGGCGTACTTTGTGGGAAAGTACAGGATGTTTGATAATATCCACATGCAAAAATTTCAGGGCTTGAAAAAGAAGCTTGGACCAAAGTTCACCGGCTCGTTGGAGCCAGGGATTTAGAGGGCAAAGATTAACACCACCAAGACAAAGGAGGGTAGGTCGATTCAGGAGGAGATGGAGGTGCCAGTTGGAGAGAGCTGAGAGGATCAGTGGGTTGACAACAATGAAGGTGAGGGAGAAAGGGCAGAGGGGGAGGAGCTGTCAGAGGCGCTAGAGGGCATTTCTTTGTGAGCAATAGACAAGGATGGGCATGATGAATAGATTAAAGTCACAGTGGTTCTGGAGGGGTTAATTGATCAGTGGCAGCCATGACAGCATGGCAGCATACCTAAATATTTATCCTATCAAAGGCGCCACAAGTCGAAAAAGATAATGTCCCGCGGCACCGATGGCAAAGTGATACTATCACAACTCTCACTGATCAAAGTCAAAATGATGCCAAATTTCACTGATACAACTTGGAATGCACTGTGGCACCAAACACAAGGTGCTGATATCACAAAAGTTACTGATACCGGTCAAACTAACCCGTGGCAGTAGTGGCAGGCTACCGGTGACACAGGATTTACTGATACCGGTCAAACTGACCTGTGGCAGTGGTGGCAGGCTACCGGTGACACAAGATTTACTGATACCGGTCGAACTGACCCGTGGCAATGGTGGCAGGCTACCGGTATCACAAAATTTACTGATACCGGCCGGACGGACCCGTGGCAATGGTGGCGAGGTGCCGGTATCACAAAATTTACTGATACTGGTCGAGCTGACCCGTGGCATGGGTGGAGACCTACCGGTATCACAAAATTTACTGATACCGGTCGAACCGACCCGTGGCACGGGTGGCAACATATCGGTATCACAAAATTTACTGATACGGGTCAAAAGGTCCCGTGGCATTCATGGCAGCTATTTGTATCACAAAATTTGCTGATTTCTGGCTCATTAGGCTTCGTGGCATTCATGGCACTAATCTGTCACAAAATATGGTAGGCTTTAAACAGGCTTCATTTTTGTGGTTACAGTGGCTAAAACCCCATTTTTCGCCCAGGCCACGGTTCCGTGGCAGCGGTGGTATATGCCCCTCCGTGGCATTAGAAATCGCCGCTAACTATAGGGATACTATAGGCCAAAAGTATCCCTATAATTAGTGCGATATTATGGTATTATCAGGTGGTAGCGATCCTCACATCAATATATAGCCAAAAGCCCCGCGTGGGGATCCTCGAAAGTGCTCCCGTCCCCTCTGCAACAATGTGTTTCATGACGTCTGATGCGTTTTGACGCACTCCGCTCTAGTGCACAAAAGAACAGAATAAATTCGGTTGAGTACGACCGTGGTTTGTGAAACTTGGAGCACAACCGCGCCGACAGTGTCTGGTTGAGTCAGAGGGTTCAACGACACTGGCTGTTTGGCGCGTACTTCGTCAGGAAACTTTGTATCGCATTGTAAACTTACCTGGACCTAGTATTCGCACATATTCACTCCCTGGACACGTAGATATGGGCGACATAATTTCCTGGATATGTCCATGTTCGACTAGCACAAAACGAATCGTACAGCGAGAATATGACCAACATAACCAGCAGAGAAAACTGAACAGACATAATGATATTCCAGCTTCGAGATGGCGCAAACGTCTTTGCGTCGGAGCTGCAGGAATCGGCAGTCCTCTTACCGCCAACTGTGCACAGTGTCAAGCAGAGAGAATTGGAATGTCGTGTAAACGCACTGTCATTCTCTTCATCACACGAGAAAACGCTCTCATCATCGATGCCAGCCTCGTCGCGACCACTGAACTTCGGCGGGCCCGCGTCACAATAGCCAGTTATTGACTCTGGACGTTACAGTCAGGACTGTGGAAACATAGATATAACTGGGAAAGGCGCACCACGATCCTCCTCCGACTCTGGAAAATCGTCGTACTCCTCGACGTCAGAATCAGAGCATTCGTTGCACGCACCGTTCGCTCTAACTGCGCAGCGTCAGTATGGATCAAGATAGTCAGATGTTGCTCACATACTATGGGCAAGCAAATCACCCGGATCGCAAGTAATCTCAAAGAGTGGACAGCCCATGGCGATGGCGGCTTCCTGGCCGGAAGGTTCGAAGCCCTCGGCTTCGTGGAGCTGGCGGATTCCGGTGTAGACACTACCATCCCAGGACTTTCCTAGGATCTCCATCCTCAACTCGATATCCGGAAACCCCGCGGTTCGCACTTCGTCTGCAGTCAGACGCCCTGCTCCAGCGCAGTCCAGGGACCAATAAGCAGGACAGTCGGGCGCGCGAAAGCATGCCGGGTCGGACTGAAGGTCGTCCAAGGGGCATAGAAAGAGATAAGCTGGTGGCAGCTCAGGGGTCGGCCCGGAGAAGTTGAGCCAGTAATCGACGACGTCTATGAGGACTGGAAGAAATCAATCTAGTTCCTTGGTACTCGAAGGACGGGACTTACAGTAGTTTTGCAAGTCGCAGGCTATGTCTAAACGATCCAAAATGTGGTTGGCCTGCGCTAGCCAACCAGAAAATATACGACCGCCTCCATTATCGGCCCAGATGCGGTGGCGGTATTCATCAGCGACATGGGCCGAGCTCACACTATGTATTAATTGTGGATGATTGGAAGGATGGAGAATAAACAAGGCACACCGAATCCAACCATTATCCATCATCAAGGCAGCTGCTTCGTTACCGACGATCCTATCATTTGTTTCAGAACGGCATTGCGGGCCACGCGAAAGGGAAACGAACGGATTCCAAAGACCCTCGACAATGGGGTCTTGGGTGGACCAACCAGTACCGCCGTGGACCGGACAGCCGGGATTACATGCAACCTCAAGCGAATCCTGCGCACTACGAAAATAACGGATAGAGCCCAGGTTCACAGGAAAGAATTCGGGATCGAGAAGACATGCCAGCGATCCAGGTGAAGATAACAAATTAAATGGTAGTCTCTGAGGGAGATTGAGCCCCTGATTTCTGGATCCGTTGGTGGCTCCAGGAGGCAATTGCCGTATGGTTTGAAACGAATGGCGCAGCTGAAAAGACCGAGGTCGGCTTCAGGACTCAGAGACGTGAGCTCGATACAGGGACGGCCGGTGGACGAGCGTATCCATACGGTGTAGTCAGCACAAAGCTGTGGAGTATTGAGCTAAATAAATCCGGGAAAGAGTTTGGGTTGGTTACCAAGTTTCTGCGCATAAACGAGCGCATATACTCGTTGACATCCTGCAGACAATTGAGCGCAGGAGCAAGCGGCATAACAACTGTTACCGAGAACGCGACCGTCTACGCAACCATTGAGTCCATGTATCGGAAACGCAGCGCTTTGTAGCAGAAATGCAGAACTTGACGTACCAAGGACGCATGAAGGTACACAGCTAACAAGTGTGAGCTGCGATACCTGTCCGCCAACTCGGCGAATGGTATCCAGTCTACCCAAGTCAAAATCATCTCGCAGCATTCCGGTGACACGAAAAGCTCACCGTCGTGGAAGACCGTTGCATGCAGGCTCTGTGTCTTTACGATACCATAGAGCTGTATGATATTCGGATGCCTGTGGTGGGGTTTGTTAGGTTTCCGCCGGCAACGCGAACCTCCTCACCGAAGGTTTGAGTATCGCAAGATCTCTTCTCGCCATTCCTACCAAGGGCAGTCAGTAACCTGCGGCTGAGAAGAGATTGAGCGAACCGCTTCAGCACCGTCACCTTGATACACTGCCGCTGTCGCCTTCGACTGCACTCCAGAGAGACGGGCAGTGTATATTTTCCTTGTGGAAGCTCGTCCACGTCGGGAACGACTCACTGCTCCATACCCGCATTCTTTTTTTGGCAAGTAAATCCAGGTCTCCAAGGGATATCACCCGAAAATCTGACAAATCCGATGGGCGTTGTACATGGTGCGAATATCTATGCCTACCAGGAGGATCACTTGAGGCCACCTGATGTATATTGGTGACATTCGTGAATGTCCCCCCGGACACGCTGAACCGTCGCGACTGTAGAAATAAGCCGCTGTTGTGCCTGAGCTCCGCAGTGATCAGATTTCTCCCACTTTCAGCCAACGATATGAGCACTGACCCGTCGGAAGAGGAGGCGCCTTCCCCCAATATGGTGGATCCGGGTACGGGCTGCTCTGGGTCGGCCATATCGATGGTGGTGGTGAAAGGGAGAGGAGCTGTGAAGGCAAGCAGAAAGCTGTGTTTGGAGGTTGTATGTATTGTGCTAAAACCGTTGCTCTGGAATACCCGCACAAACAGCACTTGATTTAGCCCGCAAGAAAAAGCGACATTCTGCATGTCACGGCATAAGATCCGCCGAAGACAGGCGTGGACGTGAAGAGCGGCAAGGTTTGAAATTGGATAGGAAAAACTGAAGGGATACAAACCACATCCGTTGCCGTGACAACGAAGCTAAACGGGTCGATACAGAGCGAAAGTCAGAACGACCGATGCGCCGCGCACGGCGATACACATCCATGGAAACAAAACTTGAAGGACTGACGGGAAAGAAACAGGATGGTCCTGAGTCCAAAGGACCGTGGACGGACTGCGAGAGTCGCAAAAGCCAGTCAGGCAGGAGGTCAGTCAGCCAAAAGGCCCGCCGGCGTGCGACGTAGGCGAAGGCAAGGCGAAGCAGCCATGACGGTTCTGAGCAAGAAAGGATGTGACATGTCACGAATATTGTCACGGTCCCACTGACAAGTCCGAATACGGTTGAGGGGGTGCGTTCGAAATTCGAATGTCTCGAGCAAGCTCGCGAATCACGGTGATATTGACTGCAATATTTGAGTGCAGGGATTATATTTGGTAGTAGTATGAAGTTCGGAGGCCTCAACCGTGGTTTCCGCGGCGTTTTCTCTGTGTTTCAACGGCCTGCCAAGCCCTTGCGCACTGCCGTCCGCAGCAGTTGAACTTCAAGCCGAAAGGCCGAAAAGATGCGAGATCATGATCGTATCGCGCTGTGACTGCGTGACTTTGGGGCACGTATCTCTCTTTTCACCCCGTCGAGCTGGCAGTTCGGATGCTTGGCCTTCCGGTTGGCCATGCCCAGATCTTCAGCGCCATATCATACCGTTTGCAGGCTGTAGCATACCGCCTTCCGGAGACGCTGGAACAGGCACGATACGCCGTATCACGGCAACGTGTTCCGCGGCTGCTTGTCCCCTTTTTCCAGCTTTCCGGCTGGATTTTGCTCTCCCTGGCGCGCCTGTTTGCTCGATTCTTGATCTTCGTTGTCTCCGCTGCTGTATTCTACGCCGCTTGGACTCAATGCAAGCAATACTACTCGCAGAAACTGGGAGGCGCTTGGGCTCCGGCATTTCCGACGGGGCGCACAAATTTCGTCCTCACTCTGGCGGCCATTCCTATCTGGGGAGTTTCGATGGCGGGCTTGACGCTGCTTTGGGTACTACTCTCCGGAATGTGGACCCTGCTGCGCTCACGAATGCCTCGGAGGCAGCGCTACGAGCCTCTCGCGGTAGATTTGGATGATCTCGAGCCCGTGGACGACGACGAATCTAGGCGGCGGCATGGATCACCAAGGAGAATTGAGAAGCCACGAAAACCGAGAGGTAGATTCGGTTCGCTCGTTCCTTGGGCGGTCTATCTGTCCGCAGCACTGTTTGGCGTATACCTAGCGGCTACATACGAGCAGCCAATCGACCACCGCTTTAAAAAGGCCGTCGACCTTGCGAATCAGGTTCCCAAGCCCGAGGGATACGGAACGGGAGGTACGTCTTCCATGTACTTCGCCACCGAAAATCTGACGCAGAACGCAGAGAGAATATTCCTCGCTGCTATGTTCTACAACAACGGCGGTGTCCTGCCTTATTGGATCACAGAGGTCACAAAATTAAT